>CM053034.1:45754065-45939065 GCA_028564925.1 Lithobates sylvaticus | reverse complement strand
GCAGCTGCAGTATTTGTAGCTGCTGACTTTTAATTTTTTTTTTCTTGTGGGCACTCCACTTTAAAGTGGTTGTAAACCCACTTTGAAAAAACAAAAACAAACTAATACCTGCAAGACAAAGGCATACTGAGCTTGCTCATTATGTAATACTCACCTGAGATCGAAGCCCTCGCTGCGGTGCCCGTACAACTGCACCTTGCAAAGGGCACAGTCCATTTGCCTTTAGTAAATCAACTTCTACATGTGTTTTCAAGCAATTTCAGCAGCTGATTTAATCACTTACACCTTCTTTATATTTGAATCATTGCATATGTTCCTGTTTATGCTGGTGCCATGACCACTGCTCCAGATTTCCTGTTTCAGGGTGTCTCCTTTCCAGTGGCGGCATCCATTAGGGGCGCAGGGGCACCCCTCCCTATCCATGCGTCCAGCCCCCTAATCTACATGCGGGGTGCCGGACGCATGGATTCCAATGAGGGTTTTTTTTTTATTTAAAGCACGTGATTAGAGCCAGAGGCTCTAATTAGCTTCAAAAAAGGGTGGCTCGGTACACAGAGCACTGCGCCCTGAGCTCACCCAGTTGTTTGACAATAGTGAATGAATATTCGCTTTTGTTACACTGATTCTCTTCCTGGCCAATCAGGAAGTGGGTCCTGAGACCATGGGAAGACTGACCGACAGATAGGGGAGACAGATGCCGGGACAAGGAGAAAACTGAGGGGGGGAGCCGCCTCCACATGTCTGTCCAGGGCAACACAGGGTGAATGAGCCGGCAACGAGTGGGGGTGGGTATGGTGCACGATGTGGCCGAGAGCAACGGAGGTTCCACGGTCAGATCCGTCTGCCGCCCTTCCCGACCGATGGAGCGCAATCTGCCACTGCTCCTTTCTCTTGCAGCATCCTATGGAGCTACACTTGCATGCAGGGACTAGAGTTTTACCTCCTTACACGATCAATGGAAAGTCAAAACCCTAAAGCATAGCAAGGCACTGTCCAGCCCTCCTTTCTTTCAAAAGCTAACAGACCGGCTGGAGATTGCACAGTCCACTGTTTGCACTTTCCTGACTTGAAGTTCAGGGAAGCAGCACTGAGAGAGCAGGAGCCAGCAAAATTAAAAGTTTGTAAACGGCAAGTGCTCCCAAAAATGCAAAATGTCTAAAAAGCGCAAATAAAAAAAACACATGTGAAAAAATGCAAAACACACTGGGAAAAGGCATCAACTGCAACCTGCATAGGTGTGAACCAGGCCTAAGACCCCTATCACACTGGGGCACTTTGCAAGCGCTACAGTGCTAAAAATGCACCTGCAAAGCACCCTGAAAGAGCTGCTCATGTCTCTCCAATGTGAAAGCCCGAGGGCTTTCACACTGGAGCGGTGCGCTGACAGGACGCTAAAAAAAGTCCTGTTAGCAGCATCTTTGGATTGGTGCAGGAGCGGTATGTATACCGCTCCTTCACCGCTCCTGCCCATTGAAATGAATGGGGCAGCGCAGCTATACTGCCAGCATATCGCTGCTGCAGCAGCGCTTTGCAGTGTTTTTAACCTTTCTCGCTAGTGGGGGGGGGTAAAAGTGCCCCGCTAGCGACCGAATAGCACCCACAACTGCAAACTGGGGAGGTGGGTGCGTCGGCGGTAAAGCAGCACTTTACCGCCGACGCACCCACCTCCCCAGTTTGAAAGTAGCCTTGTGCCGTGTACACAAATTTCCGCCAGCAAAAGTTTGAGAGCAGGTTCTCAATTTTTCGCTTGGCAAAAGTTCCGATCGGAAATTCGATCGTCTGTAGCAATTCCAATGTGCAAAATTCCTACGCATGCTCGTAAACAATTTGAGGCATGCTCGGAAGCATTGAACTTAATTTTCTTGGCTCGTCGTAGTGTTGTACGTCACCGCGTTCTTGACGGTCGAAAGTTCCGAGAACTTTTGTGTGACCGTGTGTATGCAAAACAAGCTTGAGCGTAATTCTGCCGGAAAAAACATCCAAGATTTTTCTGACGGAAAATCCGCTCGTGTGTATGGGGCATTAGGGCGACGTTCCACTGTAATAAAGAAACCCAGGTGGCATGGGTCCTGAATTACTTTGATCACCATTAGGGTTCTGTTCTGCCCAAACCAACTGTCAAACTAAAGGCGCGTACACACGATCGGACTTTTTGACAACAAACATGCAAATTAGCTGTTTTGGACCAACATCCGACCGTGTGTACGCTCCATCGGACCAACTTTTTCCAGGTTTCATCTGACTTTTGTTGGCTGTGCGAACGGACCAACTTTCTGCCAACAAAAGTCCGATGGACCAAAGTCCGACCGTGTGTACACAAAACCAACGGACTTTTGTACAAACCAATGCAGAACCAATGCAAAAGATCAGACAACAATACAGAAGTTGACCAAAGGTGGCGGTAAAGAGCAGAAAAACCAAGTGATTTGGTGAAAGTTGGCTGAAAAAAGTCCTGCCGTGTGTATGCAATACCAACTTGGGGCCAACGCCCTTTGGACAAAAATCCACAGGAAAGTTGGTCCACGGTCCGATCGTGTGTATGAGGCTTTAGCCTTACAAATAAAAGTATATGTATCCTCATCCGATGCGATAAAAAAAATCCCTGCTTGTTCCAAAAATTAAAAGATGTTTTTATTTGTGAAAAAAAAAAAAAAAAACAGAGAAATGAAAGCGTAAAATGGGCTCCGGGCCTAAAACGGTTAGAGAGCGATAACCCTTACAATATTCCTTGTGAATTGACTTATAAACTGTAAATGCGACAAAAATCAATCATTTTATGTGTGGGAATTACATTCAGTTGATCCGTGAGGTAATGCCTTCAGGAAATTGAAATAATTTAAAATGAATGTTAAAATAGGCAACAATGCATACTAGCGAAAACGCTGCGTGCGCTGTGCTTTTTGGAATCCAACACTATAGAGCCCAGCAGTTTCCCAAGACGGTATTGCATATGACAAATTTGGAAACCGCAGCTAAGCAGCAGTGTCCCTGGAAATGATACTAGCTAGTCTGATGATGTCTTAAAATAGGCTTCAGGCTAAAGAAAGAATTAATTGTGACGGCAGTCAGTTTTTTTTTTTTTTTTGCCTTTTCCCTTGTCCGCTTCAACTTGAACTTCACACCTCAAGCACAAATGTGACGGGGGGAATAATGCAACTTATTAATGGCAGTTATGGAAGCCGTGCTGTACAAAGCGTTTAGGTGACTGGCAGCTTATGACGCACTGTGTGGATGTGATGCGGAGCCTACAGCATTGTCATTGCCCTGCCGGGTACTTGCAGCTTGACCCCAAACAAGCTGATGCCGCTTTGCGATAAACAGAAGATATTATGTAAATCAGACAACGGGGATAATTCAGTACCAGGGAACCTCAGTGCACTTTTCTGCTATCCGTGGAAAAAAATAAACAGAATCGCGCTATTTTTGTGCCTTGAATGCACACCATCTGGGGATCTTGTAAAGCCACCTTCTGCTTTTTTTTTCTGAACCCTAAAGGGTATTGGGAGAGATGTTGATACTTAGAACCTATTGTGCCAGGAAGAGGTTGGCAAGCAGTTTGCACATTTTCTGGATTTATTCCATTTCATGAACATATTTAGCGCCAGAAATCTGTCCTAGTTCAACGCAGATGTTACAAATCAAAAGAAAATGAACAGTAAAATTTACTGCGAATTTCACATTTTCTTGCATGCCAAATGATTACTAGAGTTCTGTGTTAGTGCCTAGTGTTTATTCAAATGTAAAGTGAATTGCTATGCTAGCTCTGGATAAGTACCCCAACCATCTGATTATTATCTGTGCCATCAGAGGTGTATACTGCTTTATGGGTTCCCAAACCCTAAAGCCCAACCTGCAACCCTCAAACCTCAGCAATCTATAGTGGGAGCAGTGATATGTAAAGCAGTAATAGTAGGATCTTTAGATCACTGTTTTCTGCAGTGTGCCCCCCTATCTTCAGCCAAACCTATAGCATGTCCATAGTCCCTCTAGTACAGCCTTTCTCAACTAGTGGTTCCTCCAGAGGTTGGGTTCCTCCAGAGGTTGGGTTCCTCCAGAGGTTGGGTTCCTCCAGAGGTTGCTAAGAAAAGTCTGTCTCTTAGGCCTGCCATACACGGTGTGAATTTCTTTCCTACAACCACACAATTTGCACAATTCCCCCATCAACACGGATAGTGCTGACGGGAATCCCTCCCACTGAGCTATTGTCTACTCCAAGCGAGGGGGACGGGGGAAGCCGTCCTCGCTGGGAGAAGACGGTGATTACCGCTAGCGGCTATAGCAGCCGCTAACAATAATCGTAAGAAAATCCAGCAGGCTGGTTGTACCCTAGTTGATCACTTGGTATATTTAACCTGCCCATCAACGGTTTGAGTCTTGGCCGGTTCAGTGAACCGGCTGAGATTCGAACCAATAATGGTTAGGGCTTAGATAAGTAACCACTAACACCAGTAGTCACCACCCCTATAAGGGAGAAGTCCTACGTAATACCAATTTAAGGGGCATTCCTCCCACTGACCACTGGAGTAATAGGTCCTACCTCCCTAGGAACACTGATGTAAGGCAGTCATTGTCCTACTGGCCTCCAAACTAGGGGGTCCCTTTTTTCACTGGCCACCAAAATAAGGCATCTCTTCACTGGCCCCCAATGTAAGGGGACACTTTTCCATGGGCCACCAATGAGGGAACGCTACTATATTTTCTGGCTATTATTACTCTGCGTTTCCTTTCATTATTATTGAAAATAATGATGGTGTGTATATAAAGCAGCCCTGGGTGTCAGCGTATGTATGCCCAATGTTGAAAGGACTCCCTGAGACCCCAAAGTTGTTTTTAGGGTTCCTCCATGTTCCTCTAATGCCGCGTACACACGGTCGGACTTTCTGGCAGAAAAAGTCAAGACGAAATCTTTTCATCGGATATTCCGATCGTGTGTGGGCCTCATCGGACTTTTTTTTTTTTTTTTTTTTTAAATTCTGACAGACCTAGAAATAGAACATTTTTTAAATATTTCAGACGGAATCAATTCCTATCGGGAAAGCCGCTCGTCTGTATGCTGTTCCGACGGACCAAAAACGACGCATGCTCTGAAGCAAGTACGAGACGGCAGCTATTGGCTACTGGTTATTGAACTTCCTTTTTCTAGTCCCGTCGTACGTGTTGTATGTCACCGCATTCTAGATGGTCGGACTTTGGTGTGATCGTGTGTAATCAAAACCGCTTGAGCAGGACTCCGTCGGAAAAACCGCCAGAGTTTATTCCGACGGAAAAAACGGTCGTGTGTACGCGGCATAAGACTGTTGAGAAATTCTGCTCTAGTGTGTCTACAGTCTCTGGCAGTCCTCTCTAGCATCACATATACTTTATGTGCATCCCTTTGGAGATGTTGGAAGAATCCATAATCATGTGCTTCATTTAACCATTGCAAACCAAGAGAAAAAAAAAGCTAAAAATGTTTTTTTCTTTTTTTTTATACACTTGTCAGGTTTTTACTTCTGTCTGTGCCCCCATTAGGGAGATTCCCCCTCTCTATACGTCCTGTTTACCATTATCACCCAGAGTGAGAGTGAAAGAAAATACCAAATTTGGGTTGTCACTAGAACAGGAATACAGTAGAATAATTCAGTGTGGATCCTAGCTTTGGTGAAAACCAGGGATTCCATCACTTTGGAGGAATTTTCTCTCGCTTAGGCCGAATTCATACTGCTTATCAGTTAAATAGCAGAGCATCCGGAGCAATTCAGTGCTCCAGCCGCTCTGCGTTGCCAGCTGGCTAGGGGGCAGTGCGGTGCGCGATTCAGCACACTGCACATCCCCCCCTTTTATTTTTGTATGAGCTTTATTTGAAGTGTACAAAACGTACACTTCATTCACTATAATGTTGGGCAGTGCGATGCCTGACATTGCAGTGCGATTCAGTCTAGTGTGGTGCGGTAAAATGCAGCATGTCTGTATTTTATTGCAGCACACCGCAGCGCTAGGCTGTGTTGCAGTGTGAATGGGACACCTAGCAAACAGTTGTGTGTCCCTGCGGTGACAGACGGTTTGCCATGCACTAGGCGAGACTTGCAGAAGTGTTGCTTTGTACCACAAATAAATCCACAGAAGGGAAGGAGGCAGGGCAGCACAACATGTCCTTTAGGGGGAAGGTCCACTTTTTAGCCTAAGGCCCCTTTCACACTGGGGCGGTTTTCAGGCGGTACGGCGCTAAAAATAGCGCCTGTGTACCGCCTGAAAAAACCGGCCCATTCACTCCAGTGTGAAAGCCGGCGGGCTTTCACACTGGAGCGGTGCGCTAGCAGGACCGCAACAAAAGTCCTGCTAGCAGCATCTTTGGAGCGGTGAAGGAGCGGTGTATTCACCGCTCCTATACCGCTCCTTCCCATTGGAATCAATGGGAAACCGCGGGGATACCGCCCGCAAACCGCCGCTGCAGCGGCGCTTTGCGGAGGTTTTAACCCTTTTGCGGCCGCTAGCGGGGGTTAAAACCACCCCGCTAGCGGCCGCATACCGCGGGAAAAACGATGGTAAAGCAGCGCTAAATATAGCGCTGCTTTACCGTCGCCGCCCCGCACCGCCCCAGTGTGAAGCCAGCCTAAGTGATTCTCTCTGATGCCATTTTGCCTCCATCATAATGAAAAAATTAAAGTTACATTTTACTATGCTTTCACTTCCTAACCAAACATGTGATATGTTGATCCATTGCTCCTACTTTATTAGAAGTCAGGTTACAGCAGTGTTTTTGTGGTAAAGGAAGCTGAATTTGAAGTTTCCTTTCTGTATTTTTTTGTACATCTATCCATGGATAAAATATATTCTGGGTTGGCATGCCAGCTGTGAACTAAATGTGCATTTGTGTACCTTGTAGATCTGTATGTCCACCTTGCTTTAAAGGTTTTCTGAGGTTCACCTTCCACAATGGATAATATTTGTGTACCTTGTAGATCTGTATGCCCACCTTGCTTTAAAGGTTTTCTGAGGTTCACCTTCCACAATGGATAATATTTGTTTCCACTACAGCTACAATGTCTTCTATTCCTTCTAAATACCCTTTGTTTAGTAAATGTTTAGTAAATTCTGATATCCTGGCCTTAGTGGATCCAGATCCAGTCAGGCCCGGCATTCATTCACCTCACTGCGCACCATAGCCAGTCAGGCCCGGCATCACCTTACTTCACACCTAGTCATTCAGGCCTGGCATCACTTTACACTTCAGTCAGGGCACACCTGGGAACTTCACTCACCTTACTTCAAACCCAAAGCCAGTCAGGCCTGGCATCATTCACCTCACTTCACACCATAGCCAGTCAGACCCGGTATCACTTAACACCATAGCCAGTCAGGCCCGGCATCACCTCACTTCACACCTAGTCATTCAGGCCTGGCATCAATTTACACTTCAGTCAGTCAGGGCACACCTGGGAACTTCACTCACCTTACTTCAACCCCAAAGCCAGTCAGGCCTGGCATCATTCACCTCACTTCACACCATAGCCAGTCAGACCCGACATCATTTCACACCATAGCCAGTCAGACCCAGCATCACTTCACACCATAGCCAGTCAGAGCTGGCATCACTTCACACCGCAGTCAGTCAGACCCAGCATCACTTCATACCATAGCCAGTCAGAGCTGGCATCACTTCACACCATAGCCAGTCAGACCCAGCATCACTTCACACCATAGCCAGTCAGAGCTGGCATCACTTCACACCATAGCCAGTCAGACCCAGCATCACTTCACACCATAGCCAGTCAGAGCTGGCATCACTTCACACCGCAGCCAGTCAGACCCAGCATCACTTCATACCATAGCCAGTCAGTGCTGGCATCAGTTCATCTCACTTTATACCATAGCCAGTCAGGCCCAGCATCAACTTACTTCAGTTCACACCAAATTCAGTCAAGCTTGGCATCAATTTGCCTCACTTTGCACCATAGGTAGTCAGACCCGGCATCACTGCACACCATAGCCAGTCATGCCCAGCATCACCTCACTTCCCACCTAGTCATTCAGGCCTAACATCAGTTCACACTTTAGTCAGTCAGGGCCACACCTGGGAACTTCACTCACCTTGCTTCAAACCATAACCAGTCAGGCATCATTCACCTCACTTCAGACCAAATCCAGTCAGGCCTGAAATCAATTCAAATCACTTCACACCATAGCCAGTCAGATCTGGCATCACTTCACCCCATAGTCAGTCAAACCCGGCATCACTTCATACCATAGCCAGTCAGGGCTGGCATCAATTCGCCTCACTTTACACCATAGCCAGTCAGGCCCTGCATCACATCACTTCACATCTAGTCATTCAGGCCTGACATCAATTAATTTCCCACTTTAGTCAGTCAGGGCCACACATGAGAACTTTTGAATGTAATTTGGCCTTAGATGGGGGTGGGACAAGTGGCAGAGCTAATAGTGGTACATGTAGGGAATTTACGTAGATGTAATAGTTGCAGTGCACTGTATGAAAAAGTAGCTTGGTGTACCACAGCGAATGGAAAAGTTTCATAGCACTGCACATGACATGCAATATTGAAATACGGGGTTGGGGGAAAAGATCCTCCGAGTCAGCAAAGTCAGTGGGAGGAAAACATGCCCCTGTGTTGGTGCTGTCCCTGGAACCACTTTACTCACGCTTCACAATTTAGTCAATCAGGCCCAGCATTACTCCACTTCACACTTTAGCCAGTCAGACCCTGAATCACTCTACCTAACCTCAAACTTTATAAAGTCAGGCGTGGGAACATTTCACTTCACACTTTAGTGAGGCCCAGCATCACTTCACCTCGCTTCACAATTTAGTCAGTCAGGCAGGCCTATCGTGTCATTTTATCTGAACAGTTGAAGGGAAAGAGCAGAGCCATTTCTCAGAATGCATATTTTTGGGTAAAAATATCCCAGTTTGCTACTAATCTTGCAAAGCAGGATTTACTTGTGCTGGCAGTAGCGCTAGGAAATGTTTCTATTTTAGGTGTTTTCACAATAACACAGTACAAGGAGTAAAAACATATTGACCTTATCATGGAGACATATCAAATAGTACACATAGCACAGTTCTCACATGTTTATATACATTTGGTGTTAACATCCATGAATGAGCCCCTAGCGTTCATGCGGGGCTCCATGGGACAGTACAAAGGGCGGTACCAATTTTGCGCCCCCCCCCTCTCTGTTTAATGGCATTGGGTTGCCCCAGGTGATGGCAGGTTTGAGTGAGGCATAGCAACAGGTTGTCATTGGCTAAATAGGGCGGGATTGAGCTGGGCTGTGTTTATTTAAGCCGGCGGCTTTCCCGCTCATTTCACTGCCTGTGGAGACCCCTGAAGAGAACGGACCCCCCTGCGCTGCTCCCACCCTCCCTCCCTAATTGTTATGTATATTTGTATCTGTCATGGCATTTTTTAGTGGGGTTGTCATCCAGTTCAGTTCTGGATGGACTACGGGATATTAACAAATTAAATATTTATGGTTATGAATTTTAAGATTAAAGTTTTGTGTGATTATTATTATATTGGGTAACCCCTAATAAATGCCGTGGCCAGTTTTATGCCAAAACTTGAATTTGTGTGGTCTCTTTATTTATTTATTTAGTTATTTATATCAGTTAAGTCATAGTGGTGGGTCCTTTGTGCTGTCCCATGAGATCATTAATCAGGAGTCATAATGTACATGATGAACTGCAGTGCTGAGTACAAAGGAGTGTATATAAGGAGTCTCCTTAGATAAACAATTATAACGGTATAAAAAAAAGGAACAGAAAAATCAATATGTAAGCCGTTTGTTATTGGCTTTTTTTCCTTTCTTTTTGATTACTTTTTTTTTTTTTTTCCTTGTCTTGCTTTATTGGTTTCTTAAAACATAGGGTGTTTGGTGTTTTTTTTTTCCCTCTAAACACCCCTGCATGTTAGCCTATGGGGTCAATTCACTCAAGGTTACTGCATGCGATATGAAGGTCACGTGACAATTTATTTTTTCGGTATTTATCACCTGGTGTTTGCTGGCGGTATTGTAGAAATGTGCAAAATAAAAATTAGAGGAACTCTGCACTGGCCAGTAAGTTAAAAGTATACAATGTATCAGTGTGAAAATGTTCTACTCTGAGTTCAGGAATGTAAAAAAATTGTAACATTTCATCAGGGAGATCTTTTGTGAACGAAAGAACACTAGAATGTTTTTATTGTTTCCCAGTATTGCTGTGTACCTTCTGGTGCAGTGTTAGGCCCCTTTCACATGTGCCGACCGTTCGGATCCGCCTGTCAGTTTTTTCAGGGTTTTTTCATGGCGATTCAGCCCATTTGTACCGTGTGATTAGCCGTGACCAATCACAGTTAATCCAACAATAGACAGTGTCTACACACTGTCATTCAGAAAAAATATTTGGTTATAGCAGTGAAATTAACTGCTATAACCAAACCTTGTATGTAAAAAAAAAAAAAAAAAAATCCTGATCCAACTCTCCAGAGTGGTACGGTGTTACTATAGTAACATTGTATTGCTCTGGTGACAGTATGTTAAAAAAAATGTTAAAAAAAAGAAAAAATATTTGCAAAAATAGAATTTTTATTTATTTTTTATTACATACCACTGTATGTGACTCTGATCACCGGCACACCAGTTATATGATGACGCTGAACTGGTAACAGTATGTAAATAAAGAAACATTGATCATTTTTTTTTTCTCTTTTTGCAAATATTTATTTAATTTTTTTCATACTGTGACCAGAGCAAAACTATTTTCTTTAAAAAATTTTTTACAAAAAATGACAAATTCAATAAATGGGCCATGCCTCTTACTAAAATTCTCAGACTACAGACTACAGTCTACTTTCCAAAACGGTCATCTGGGGGGTATTTTTACTGCTTCGCGAGATAGCAGATCTAGGTCGATGACCTGACTTTCTTCCACTGCAGGTAAAGTGAACTTTGCATTATATATATATTAGTTTGTAGACATTATAACTTTCCTACGGATTAAATAATAAACACTGAATTGAGTAATTTTAACCAAAGAAATGTAGCAGAACACAATTTGGTGTTTAACGCGGTTAAGGCTGGGTTCACATATATGCAAATTGGATGCATTTTTAACCCCATCCGAGTCGCATAACATGTGAATGTGACTGGCTTTCAATGGAGCATGTTCACACATGTCCAGGGTGGCCGTAGTGCGAGTTTGAAAAGGGTCCTGGGCGTTTTTGGGTTGGGTTCAGGTGCGAATTCAGGCAAAAATTTGCACCTTAACCGGTAAACAGAAACGCGCTGGACCGCAAACCGCAGCCGGACATGTGTGATCCCTGATCACTTTAACCTGAACTTCCCCTGCTAAACCCCAAAATAAACCTAACCAAACCCTTATGGTTACACACCCTTACACACGGTCGGAATTTCCAACGGAAACAGTCCGACGGGAGCTTTTCATCGGATTTTCCGACCGTGTGTATGCCCATCGGTCTTTTTCTGTCGGAATTTCCGACGGACTTTGGATTGAGAACCTGTTCTTAATTTTTCAGACGGAAAACCTTTCTATCGGATTTTCCGATCGTGTGTATGCAATTCTGACACGCAAAATTCCGACGCATGCTCGGAAACAATTCGACGCATGCTCAGAAGCATTAAGCATCCCTTTTATAGTGCAGTCGAACGTGTTTTATGCCGTGGTGTTATTGACCGTCGGAATTTGGTGTGACCGTGTGTAAGCAAGACAGTTTGAGCGAAATTCCGTCGGAATTCCGACGGGAAAACCATCAGAGCTTTTTCAGATGAGAATTCCGACCGCGTGTACGTGGCATTATATTTACCCTAACCTGCATCGGTAGCAGCAACACCGAACGATAACAGGCTTTGATCTCTAATGACACGCAAGTCCTGCTACTGGAAAAAATGATCCACTGTGATGACTATGCTTGTGATTAGAAGCCCAACTACAGCATCTATTATGTTAATCAGTCTTGTTGCAATTGAAAGCATGCCAACAGGGTTTTCTTCTTTTTCTGCTTACCTTCAAGATTAGTAACTGTGGCAGCATTTTCAGAATATAATGCAATTTATGATTACAAAGAATGTTTTGACTGTAATTTTCAGCAACAGTTCTGGGCATAACGCTGTATTTACAAGCTTTTTATAGGCTCGCCCCCTCCCTGCTTTAGAATTGCGTGGTGGCAGTTTGATTGGACAAGCTCAATCAAGTAAACACGAGTATGTAAGATTATTGCATAACAGAAATTGTGGAGTCACTGTATGTACGTTAGAGACCATGTGGTCTTAGATAACGCAGACATGCATGGAAGTGACAATGCTCAATTTTCCCATGCTGACTGCAAAACAAAAGCATCTTGTGGTTTCCTTTGTGCATTGAAGTTCTTAAAGGGAGACTCTCATGGTTTATTTTATTTTATTTTTTAAGTTCACAAATTGAGAAACTATTGATAAAGTATTGTAACTTTTTTTGTTAAAATACAGTATGAGTGATATCTTTTTTTCTTTAAAATAAAATATATTCCTAAAATAAACTTTTTAGGGGCATTAAGATGGTGCAATAAACCCCCATTCAATGAACTGGAGGGGGGAAAAAGATGTTGGTTTTGACTTTGACAGTTCATGTGACAGGGCTCCCCTCTATCCAGTAGTCTTCATGCACGCGCTTGTCGACTTATTCTGCCGAATTTGAAATCTGTCGCCACACTGTGCTGTATAAGATACCATTTTTTTACAGTTAGGCCCCTTTCACACTGGGGCGGTTTTCAGGCGGTACATCGCTAAAAATAGCGCCTGTACACCGCCTGAAAAAACCGGCCCCATTCACTCCAGTGTGAAAGCCGGCGGGCTTTCACACTGGAGCGGTGCTCTAGCAGGACGGTAAAAAAAGTCCTGCTAGCAGCATCTTTGGAGCGGTGTATTCACCACTCCTATACCGCTCCTACCCATTGATTTCAATGGGACACCGCGGTAACACCGCGGCAATACGGCGGCGCTTTTTCGGGGGATTTTAACCCTTTTTTGACCACTCGTGGGGGGTAAAACCGCACCGCGAGCGGCCGAATACCGCAGCTAAAACGACGGTAAAGCAGCGCTAAATATAGCGCTGCTTTACCATTGCCACGGCTCCCGCCCCAGTGTGAAAGGGGCCTTAGGGTCAAAATATTCCATTGGTGAACCTCTATTTTCAGTTGTGTTGGACACATGGCAGTTTTTAGATAGTTTCAAACACTTTCTACCAGCTTTTAATTGCAAAATTGGCCAAACAACGTAAATAAACCCTTAACTAACAGTTTCAATTGCTGAATGTATGGGCAGCATTACTCTGGTCAAGTGTGTAAAGATAAATCAATGGTCAAACATATATTCAATCACTTCCGCTGAATTGTTCTAAAAATTGTCTGTTCAACACAAAAGAAAGAGAAAGCTATGTTTGGATTTTCACCAGAATTAGTCTTCTCTTCAGTGAAAGACATTGTTCAAGATCGATTGGTCTTTTAGGCTCCATTCACACTTGTGCAACTTTTCATGCAACTTTGGACATCAAAGTCGCACGACAGGTCATTCCCCATGTTTTCCAATGATAATCATTCATATATGTGTGATTAAAAGTTAAAGCAACTTTAGTTCATGCACTACTTTGGTCTGACTTTCATGCAACTTGAATGTTAACTCTTATGCCGCGTAAACACGCGATCAGACTTTTCGACGGACTAGGTCCGACGGATTTTCGGCGGAGTTCCGATGGACTTTCCGAACGAACGGACTTGGCCACACACAAGCACCCCAAAGTCCGACAGATTCGAACGAGATGACGTGCGACCGGAATAGAATAAGGAAGTTCATAGCCAGTAGCCAATAGCTGCCCTAGCGTCGAACTAGCGCACAGACAAACTGATTTTTCGACCGGACTCGAGTTCGTTGGAAAGATTTGAAACATGTTTTATTTCTATGTCCGCTGGAGCCCACACACGATCGAATTGTCCGACGGATTCCGGTCCGACGGACCTAGTCTGCTGGAAAGTCCGATCGTGTGTACGCGGCATTAAAAGTTGCATGAAAGTCATACCTTAACGTTATACAATGCAACATTTTGCAACAGTTGTCCATTTTCAGTGGTCAAAGCCAAAGTCGTATCCAAGTTGCACCCAAATTGCAATTTTGGAGTCGTATAAGTGTGAATGGAGCTTTAATGATTTCTGAAAGGTACAGTTCTACTTTGTACTGAGATTTATATAGCTTTGCAAGACAGCAGATCGGTAGACTTTCTTCTACTGCAGGTAAAGTGAACTTTGCATTAAATATCTGCTTACGGTACATTGGATTGCAGTTGATTTACTTAAACCAGAGTGCAAAATTTGGTGCAGCTCTGCATAGAAACCAATCAGCTTCCAGGTTTTTTTTTTTTTTTTTTGTCAAAGCTTAATTGAACGAGCTGAAGTTAGAAGCTGATTGACTATCATGCACAGCTGCATGACATTTTGCACTCTCCAGTTTTAGTAAATCAACCTGTATTGATGTCGCCAACCTCCATTCAAAAACAGCACAAAATAAAATAACTATGGAGAAAAGTTGGGATACAGACTTATCTTCCACACTGGGTGGATGAGTATCGTGCTGATCCTTGTGGCAAGATCCCCGGAATGCTGAGTACCCCAAATCTCATATGAAGATTTTCCTGCACTGGGGAGGAGCATCTTCTCGTAAAATTTGAGATTTTCATTGTTCCTAGGATCTTGCTAGAATGATCGTGACATCAGCATCACCAAGGAACTATGGGTAGAAACCGGGTGGTAGGCTAGAATATTTCTAGCTTTTATTCAAAGTTTTTTTTTTTTTTTTTTAATTACAGCTATAATATGGAAGGCAATTCAGGCATACCCCACTTTTAAGTACGCAATAGGGTTTATTTACTAAAGCTGGAAAGTGCAAAATCAGGCTCAATTCTTCATAGAAACCAATGAGCTTCTAACTCCAGCTTATTCAATTAAGCTTTGGTAATAAAACTTGGAAGCTCATTGGTTTGCCTGATTTTGCACTTTCCAGCTTTAGTAAATATAATAATAAACCCCATTGTGTACTTAAAAGTGGGGTATGCCTGTATATAATAGAGCTTGGTCATCTCTCTGCCCTTAACCAGTAATTGGACAGTAAAGGAGCAGCGGCAGACTGAAGAGCCCGTCCCTCTGCTCGCTGTGTCCCTCTGCTCACTGCTATAGCACCTGCCACTGCCAGTGATGCTCGCAGGTAAAACCTGGCATGCTGGTTGTACCCAAGTTGATTGATCGATCAACTTGGTACATTCAGCCTGCCCATACTCTGTTCGAATCTCGGCCGCTTCCTGTTAAACTGGCCAAGATTTGAACTGTGTATGGCCTGCCTTACTTCTATTTTAGTATTGGCTGAAGAAATACCAGCTGTGATTGACTTATATGGGTTAGTACGCCGGTCCTTGCTAAATAAAACCTGGATCCATTTTGCGTCTGTGTTAACTTTAAAACTTGCATTTTGGATAAGGGGGGTGTTAAAATGCTAACAGAAATGTCACATTGGGGTTGATTTACTAAAGGCAAATAGACCGTGCGCTTTGCACAGTGCAGTTGCTCCAGGGCTAAGAAAATGAGCACAAGCTCTGCTGACTTCCATCAACCAATCATATGCAAACAAAAATGCTGTTTTTTAAAAAAAATTCCTTACATGTGATTGGGTATTCTTTGCAAAGTGAAGCTTTACCTCATTTACTGAGCCCTGGAGCACCTGCACTTGCAGAATGCAACTACACTTTGCAAAGTGCACAGTCTATTTGCCTTTAGTAAATCAACACCAGTGTGTTATGCATTTAATGTTTCTTATGCCGTGTACACACGGCCAGACTTTTCGACAGCAAAGGTCCGACAGAACGAATCCGTCGGACAATTCGACCGTGTGTTGGCTTCATCAGACCTTTGCTGACGAAAAATCAGACGGACTTTAGATTTAGAACATGTTTCAAATCTTTCCGACGGACTCGAGTCCGGTCGAAAAATCTGTTCATCTGTATGCTAGTCCGACGGACGAAAACCGACGCTAGGGCAGCTATTGGCTACTGTCTATGAACTTCCTTATTCTAGTCCGGTCCTACGTCATCACGGTCGAATCCGTCAGACTTTGGTGTGATTGCGTGTAGACAAGTCCGTCGAAAGTCCGTCAAAGTCAGACGGAATTCAGTCCGTCAAAGTCAAGTCGTGTGTACACAGCATAAGGAATGTATTATGTAGCAGTCGCTGTAGATCTGAGGGGAAGCTCTGAAACGAGTGGAAGCTCTGCTGATTTTATCATCCAATCATGTACAAGCAAAAATGCTGTTTTTTATTTTCCTTGCATGTCAGCCTCAGATCTACAGCGACTGCACCTCTAAGTGCACTTGTGGATTTGCCTTTAATAAATAAACCCCACTGAATCTTTCTTCTTCTTTTTCATTTTTTTTTTTTATAAAACACAGATATATTTATTGCTCGTCTACATCTCTGCTGTTCAGTGAATAGGCACGCATTTGCTAGTATATATTTATAGTAAAAATGTGTAATGCTCGGATTAAAAAGGAAACAAAAATTCCTGTATTTTTCTTGCTCACTGACTGGCAACTTAGCCTTTGATGACTTCATGATTGCCGTGATGTCACTGCCTTGAGAAGTGGCAGCTGCACCCACCACAGTTGCCTAGTAACCATGGCTCATATTATATGGACATCTTGTTCTTATTCATTTAGATGTGTGTATATGTGAGCGAGTATGGCATGGAACAATTCCCAGTGTCCAAAGCTGTGCTCTGAATTGCCGGCAAATGAATCAGATCTAAACATATGCTCATTATCTCGTAATAACAAATTACTACTACATTCACTGCTTGTAGACTTATTTACCTTTTTATAGATACAAACGTAAAAACACACATGCATTACCACTCATGCAGTCATGACTTCTGCCTCGATTTACCTTTCCTGCAGCGATCAATAACACAATCCAAAATATTGCAAATAAAAAATAAATATCCTATGGCACTGTAGAATAAAGAGGAATTATTCTGGGCTAAGCAAATATAGTCTAAACGCAGATTTGTGTGTCCTTACTTAACCACTTGACCTCCAGGAGATTTACCCCCCCCCCCTCATGACTAGGCCATTTTTTTGCGATACGGCACTGCGTTAAGTTAACTGACAGGTCGTGCAACGTTGTACCCAAATAAAATTGATGTCCTTTTTTTTTCTCACAAATAGTTTTCTTTGTGGTATTTGCGTTTTTTAAATTTTTTGCGCTATAAACAAAAAAAAACACAGTTTAAAAAAAAAAAATATATATATATATATATATATATATATATATATACACACATAAATACACATACACACACACACACACACACACACACACACACACACATATATATATATATATATATATATATATATATATATATATATATGTATGTGTATATATATATATATATATATATATGTATGTGTATATATATATATATATATATATATATATATATATATATATATATATATATATATATATATATATATATACACACACACACACACACACACACACACACACACACACACACACACACACACACACACACACACACACACACACACACACATATATATATATATATATATATATATATATATATATATATATATATATATATATATATAATATGTGTGTGTGTGTGTGTGTGTATATATATATATATATATATATATATATATATATATATATATATATATTTACATACACAGGGGGTCCTTGACTTACGAACGCCCGACCTACGAACATCCCCTACTTACGAACCGGGCGCTGCGGGGACCCTCCGCCATTTTCCGCCGTCCTCCGGCAGTTCTGCGCATGCGCGGCCAGGCGGAGCCTCAGAAAATGACGGCAAAGTTCGGAAATGTCTGTAATTTGCCGCGCATGCGCAGAACGGCATTAGACGGAACATCGGAAATGTCCATAATTGTCGGTCTGCGCATGCGCGGCCGACTTACGAACAATTCCGAGATAAGAACAGGCGGCCAGTCCCTAACGAGTTCGTAACTCGGGGACCCCCTGTATTTTTATTAAACATATCAAATTTCTTCATCAATTTAGGCCAATATGTGTTCTGCTACATGTTTTTGGTAAAAAAAAATCCAAATAAGCGTATATTGATTGGTTTGCGCAAAAGTTATAGCGTCTGCAAACTATGGGATAGATTTATGGAGTTTTTTTACATTTTGTTTTTACTAATAATGGCGGCGATCAGCGATTTTTAGCAGGGCTGCAACATTGCAGTGGACAAATCGGACACTTAGGGGTTGATTTACTAAATGCAAATAGACTGTTCACTTTGCAGAGTGCAGTTGCCCTCTGCAAGTGCAGTTGCTCCAAAGCTTAGTAAATGAGGTAAAGCAAACTTCCCTTTGCAAAGAATACCAATCACGTGCAAGGAAAATTAAAAAAAAAATAATTTTTTTTGCTTGCACATTATTGGATGATGGAAGTCAGCAGAGCTTCTGCTCACCGCTCCTTCACCGATCCAAAGAAGCTGCTGGCAGGACATTTTCTGACGCCCTGCCAGCGCAACGCTCCAGTGTGAAAGCTCTCTGGCTTTCACACTGGAGTGAATGGAGCAGCTGTTTAAGGGCGGTTTGCAGGCGCTATTTTTTTTAACGCTATAGTGCCTTCAAAATGCCCCAGTGTGAAAGGGGTCTAAGGCCCCTTTCACACGGACGCCTTCTGTTTTGATCAGCAGGGGATCTGTCCGCTGATCTGATCAGAGCAGAGCCGGCGGATGACAGGTACATACTTGCTCAGTTTATGCAGACTGGACATGGACCGAACCTCTGCTCTATGGGAGGCTGGGTATAAATGGACTCCGTTACACCCTCCGATCCAATCTGACTACGGGGAGGAGAACGGATCCCCTTCAATTTGTTTTTAGCGGATTGGATAGGAGGTAGGTGTTTGTGTCTGTTTACACCCACCGGTCCATAGGGGTGAATGGACTGTCCAGTTAGGTCTGCCTGAAAAACTGACAGGCGAACCTAATCGGAACAGTTGTGTGAATGGGGCCAAAAAATAAGAAAAAGGTATGACTAGAATGGCTTGAACCTCACAAACATGTTTTCTTCAGTATTCTGGGAGTTCTGTATATTCTACTACTTTTTCTCTGGGAACGCTGCCAAGAAAATTCAGTTTAGCTGCTGCCCACAAGTTCTGGTCCAATGCTCTTGATTAAATGCAAGTAGTCATAGATATAAAAGGCTATGATACAGACTAAGGCCCCTTTCACACTTGTGCGACTTCAAAGTCGCGCGATTCGCGGCCGCGATCTCGCTGCGATTTCAAGGAATGCCTGTGTAAGTGGCATTAAAATCGGACCAAAGTATTTCAGGGACTACTTTGAAGTCGGAACGACTTGAAGTCGTACTAATATGAAGGGCTGTCATTGGAAATCATAGGGAACGACTTGTCATGCTACTTTGCAGTCCCAAATCGTGGGACAAATCGTATAAGTGTGAAAGGGGCCTAAAGCCCTACTCCAAGAATCTTAAAAATCCTACCGCTCAGTGGGGCTGTGCACGCACTCCAAGGCCCAACTGCATGTTTAGTCAAGGGGAGAGCTATTGCATTTTGACTTACCTGATCCTCTGCACCCCCAGCAGAGGGCACTACCCCACACTTCGGCCTTGCACTTCCCACAACAGCATCACAGGCTATGGACCCTTCATTGGTCTTGATGATGTCAGTTCCTTGGACCACAATTTAAAGTGGTTCTAAAGCCTGAAGGTTTTTTACCTTAATGCATTTTCTGCTTTAAGGTAAAAAACCTTCTGTTGCAGAGGACCCCCCCATACTTACCTGAGCCCGATCTCAATCTAGCAATGTGCATGAGAGCAGTAGCTCTCTCTGCTCTTTCCATTCTCATTTGCTCAGAGACAGCAGCAGGAGCCATTGGCTCCTGCTGTTATCAATCACAGCCAGTGAGGAGAGAGGTGGGGGGAAGCATGGTCCATTGAAACACAGAGCTGACTCAGGTTCGAGCCTGCATAAGTAGCAGGCAGCTTTACAATAACTTTAAAGAGGAAGTAAACCCTGATGGGTTTTACTTCCTCTTTTGCTCCCTGCAAAGCCTGCAAATTAAAATCATAATGCATACTAGCCCATTATGTGACACTTACCTGCAAACAAAGCCAGTGCTGTCCCCCTGTGCAGGGCGTGTCCCTCTTTGCCCCTCTTCCTTCCGGGGCCGCGGACTCCGGCTTTGTGACTGGCACTCCCTCGCATGCACGCGGGAGCCGTCAGTCACGACACACGCTGGGGAAGAAACGGCACGGTGGTCCGTTTCTTCACAGTGCATGCACCGATGATGACATCGGCACACTACAAGTGAAATATCTTGTTTAGGAGATATTTCCACTACCTTATTCTAGGCTTACCTATAGATAAAAGTAAGACAAAAGGGTTTACAACCACTTTAAGAAATAGGTCTATCAAGAGCTGTATCCCTAATACAAATAAAAGCCATGGGATTTTATAAATCAAAAGAAACAATGTAATAAAAAAACAATACATGCTTTATTTGCACAAAAAAATCCTTTAATATGTATTTACATAAAAAAAAAAAAAAAAAAAAAGCACCATACATACTCCAGGGGACAATAAACCATTACAATACCCATATACTCCTTGGCGGGGTTGATTAAATATACACATCCACTATTGAAATTTTTGACAAAAAAGTATATCTTCTTTTTTTTTATTTTTTTTTATGTCCTCTCTACCTAAGGCCCAATTCACACTGGCGCTCCGAATTTGAGAGTACATGTCGCATGACAAGTTGCGCCCCATTAAGTGCATTAGAACCATTCTAATAGGAGCGTTCGAAAAAGGTTCCAGCACTACTGATGGTGCGACTTTGGCATGACTTGCATACGACTTCTGTTAAAGATGTCGTATGCAAGTCACACCAAAGTCCCACTGGTATGTCGGCTTCAAAGTCGCACGAGCCTAAGTGGGCCAAAACGAGCAATAAAACCTTGTAGTGTGAGTGCAGCCCCACTACTAATGCCGCGTACACACGACCGGACTTTTCGGCCAAACTGGTCCGACGGAACTAATCCGTCAGACAGTTCGACCGTGTGTGCTTCCTCGGACCTTCAGCGGACCTTTTCTGTCGAAAATCAGACGGACTTTAGATTTAGAACATGTTTCAAATCTTTGCGACGGACTCGAGTCCGGTCAAAAAATGAGTTTGTCTGTATGCTAGTCCGACGGACGAAAACCGACGCTAGGGCAGCTACTGGCTATGAACTTCCTTATTCTAGTCCAGTGGTACGTCATCACGGTCGAATCCGTCGGACTTTGGTGTGATTGTGTGTAGACAAGTCCGATTCGGCGGAAGTCCGTCCGTCAAAGTCGGGTCGTGTGTACACGGCATTAGTGTCATTTTTTACGCTTTCTGGAATGGAGCTTTCAATAACCCAAAGCAGAGCAACAGGAAAGGATGTGCAGCAATGTAGCCTGAACTGCAGAGAGTATTAGGATTTCTATGTTGCTTTCCCATTTGAAGGACAGAAGTAATAAAACTAACAGATTACACTTTTCTATTCAAATACTGCAGAGAACAACTTTTCTTAACTTTCCTTTAAACAGGGTCATATATAAATGTTATTTACTTAGTGACCACTTCTTTCTGCCAAATAATTTCCCAACAGTCTGTTTCAATAGGCCTTGTGGCAGGAAGCCTGGTTTGTACAGGAAACCAAAAACCTGCCCACTGTCCAAATATGCATTACAAATATAGAAGCTGATATCATGTCTAACATGGCTTGCATACTTTGCATAATAGATGTGTAAGTTGTTTCGGAGTTATCAGAAATATCTAGTTTGACTAACAAATGGGTTAAATATCTCTCTGACATCATTCTTTAATTCTAGAATATGTAAGGATTTGATAGTCCCTTAAAGCGGTATTAAACCCAACACCGAAAATGTATTATATTGCCGCTTACCAATCATTAGATATGGTGGCTGCATCACTTTTCTTTTCAATTCGTTTTTTTTTCCCCCCTCTCTTTTCACCTGGTGATCTGGTCAGTAACATACAATTTTGGGGGGAGACTGGAGTTCCTCTTTAACCACTTGCCTACCAGGCACGAACACCTCCTTCCTGACCAAGCCATTTTTCAGCTTTCAGCGCTGTCGCAATTTGAATGACAATTGCGCGGTCATGCAACGCTGTATCCAAATAACATTTTTATCATTTTTTCCCCACAGATAGAGCTTCATTTTGGTGGTATTTGATCACCTCTGCGGTTTTTATTTATTGCGCTATAAACAAAAGAAGAGGGACAAGTTTGAAAAAACATAATATTTTTTACTTTTTATTATAATAAATATCCAATTTTTTTTTTAAACAAAATTTTTCCTCAGTTTAGGCCGATACGTATTCTTTTTCATATTTTTGGTAAAAAAAATCGCAATAAGCGTATATTGATTGGTTTGCGCAAAAGTTATAGCGTCTACAAAATAGGGGATAGATTTATAGCATTTTTATCATGACTGCGACATTGCGGCGGACATATCGAACACTTTTGGCACATTTTTGGGACCATTCACATTTATACAGCGATCCGTGCTATAAAAATGCATTGATTACTGTATAAATGTGACTGGCAGGGAAGGGGTTAACACTAGGGGGTGCTGCAGGGGTTAATATGTTCCCTATGTTAGTGATTCTAACTGTGGGGGGAGGGGACTGACTGGGGGAGGGGACCGATCGGTGTCCCTATGTACAAGGGACACACCATCAGTCTCCTCTCCAGTGACAGGACGTGGATCTGTGTGTTTACATACACAGATCCACGTCCTGCTCAGTTACTGGGCAATCACGGCCGCCGGGCACACGCATCGGGTCCCCAGCGACGCGGCGGGCACGCTCGCCTCCCGCTGCGTGCGCGCGCATCCTAGTGGCCAAAATGTAGACAACGTCATATGATGGCGTCCCGCCACAAGAGCCGCACCGCTCCACCGTCAATTGACAGTGGGCGGTCGGCTACTAGTTAAAGTCCACTTTAAGCCCCCGTTCACACCTGAGCGATTTGAAGAATGTTTCCAAAAGCTGTCCTCTCTCAACAGCAGATTTCCATGTTATTCTACTGTGCCCATTCCCATCTGAACAATGTGCTGTTGCTCAATGCTCACAAAAATTACAGACTAAAATAAGAGCATCATAAAAATGGATGTACTGTGCAGTAACTATATTTTTTTGGGCTAAAAAAAAAAATGCTCAAAGCAGAAACTCAAATGTGCATCCAAGTTAAGTGTTTTTCATTATATATTGTATTTATTGGCGTATAACATGCACCTTTTCACCCTGAAAATCGGGTGAAAATAGTGTGTGTGTGTTATCCGAGGTGAGGCTGCAGATTGGGCATTGATCAAGCTGCAATGATGGGTGATTTTGAGGCTGCAGATGGGCATTGATCAAGCTGCATTGATGGGCAATTGTGAGGCTGTAGATGGGCATTGACCAGGCTGCATTAATGGGCAATTGTGAGGCTGCAGATAGGTATTGATCAAGCTGCAATGATGGGCAATTGTGAGGCTGTAGATGGGCATTAATCAGGCTGCATTAATGGGCAATTGTGAGGCTGCAGATAGGCATTGATCAAGCTGCATTGATGGGCAATTGTGAGGCTGCAGATGGCATTGATCAAGCTGCAGATGTGCAATGGTGAGGCTGCATTGATGGGCTGCATTAATTGACTAATTTCGATTAATTATAACGCACATACAGCTTTTACAATTTTTGTACTGTAATGTCCACATCTCCCCCATACTGTAATGTCCACATCTCCCCCCATACTGTAATGTCCACATCTCCCCCATACTGTAATGTCCACATCTCCCCCCATACTGTAATGTCCACATCTCCCCCCATACTGTAATGTCCACATCTCCCCCATACTGTAATGTCTACATCTCCCCCATACTGTAATGTCCATATCTCCCCCATACTGTAATGTCTACATCTCCCCCATACTGTAATGTCCATATCTCCCCCATACTGTAATGTCCATATCTCCCCCATACTGTAATGTCTACATCTCCCCATACTGTAATGTCCATATCTCCCCCATACTGTAATGTCTACATCTCCCCCATACTGTAATGTCCACATCTCCCCCCATACTGTAATGTCCATATCTCCCCCATACTGTAATGTCTACATCTCCCCCATACTGTAATGTCCACATCTCCCCCCATACTGTAATGTCCATATCTCCCCCATACTGTAATGTCCATATCTCCCCCATACTGTAATGTCTACATCTCCCCCATACTGTAATGTCCATATCTCCCCCATACTGTAATGTCTACATCTCCCCCATACTGTAATGTCCACATCTCCCCCCATACTGTAATGTCCATATCTCCCCCATACTGTAATGTCTACATCTCCCCCCATACTGTAATGTCCACATCTCCCCCATACTGTAATGTCCACATCTCCCCCCATACTGTAATGTCCACATCTCCCCCCATACTGTAATGTCCACATCTCCCCCCATACTGTAATGTCCATATCTCCCCCCATACTGTAATGTCTACATCTCCCCCATACTGTAATGTCCACATCTCCCCCCATACTGTAATGTCCATATCTCCCCCATACTGTGATGTCTACATCTCCCCCATACTGTAATGTCCACATCTCCCCCCATACTGTAATGTCCTTATTTCCCCCATACTGTAATGTCCATATCTCCCCCATACTGTAATGTCCATATCTCCCCCATACTGTAATGTCTACATCTCCCCCATACTGTAATGTCCATATCTCCTCCATACTGTAATGTCTACATCTCCCCCATACTGTAATGTCCACATCTCCCCCCATACTGTAATGTCCATATCTCCCCCATACTGTAATGTCCATATCTCCCCCATACTGCGGCCTTCCCTATGGGCGAGACCGCGGAGCTCCTCCGCGGATTGTCCCCGATCAAAATTATTTTAATCGATCAAAGAAATTAACGATTAATCGAACAATTAAACGTTAATTTCCGCAGCCCTATTTAAAATGTAAGTCTTTTTACTGAAACTTCCCTCCTAAAATGAAGGTGCGTGTTCTACGCTTGTGCGTGTTATATGCCGATAAATACGATACTTAGTCTAGATTGCTTATGATTGGGGTGAATTTTGTATTTCTATGTTGCTTTTGGTTCTCTGTAAGTAGCATTACCCCTCTTGAGGCCTTATTTCTGTAGGTTATATGAGCATTCCTTCACAGCGTGCAGGTAAACTTCACAAAAGAGTCTCTTTGGTCTCTTTGTAATGAAGAATTACCCAAACTTTTATTTCAGTACCAGAAAACGCTAGTTACCGCTATTCATTCGGTAAAATTGTTATATTGGAACTGGAGCTGCTTTTAGCCCCTTTCTCTTTTTTTTTTGACTTTCTATTAACCTTGCAGACACCAACCGCTCTGCGCTCCTCTGCCCCTCGCGTATCCGCTTTGTTCGTGTTTTCTTTTGAAAATATCATGCTCTTTGCACATTGCTGGCGCTGTGGAGGATGTTTGCTTTGCTGTTTTGCCATTTTTTTTTCCTAGAGTCCCTCATGCCTCTTATAATAAATCTGCCTCTTGTAATAAAAACAAGGAGGGGGGCACAGAACTGAAAATGTAATTTCCTTCAATGTGTGAATTAAAAATAATAAATATGATCTTTTGTTTTACGGCAAAGATCTGACCTTGATATTATTCATGATTCCACTGTATGACTGAATATTGCAGTTTCTGTTGTTGTATAGTATTTTAGTAATTGTATATAATTGTGCTGCAAGTTTGAGATTGACTTGCTAAGCTATTACTAGATTGCCAGGCTTCACAAGTTTGTTGCACAATTGCAGCAAGTGAGCATTGCATGACTCCAGATCAACTTTTCTTGCAAACATTCTGCAAGTCTGCTGCAAGTTCTGGTTCAGTTATGTTGTGCAATAGTCAACCCACCACAGGGGGCACTGTGGCTGAATTTTCATGCTGTAGACTTGCAGAGCTCTTGCTGTAGACTCACCACTGCAACTTTGCTCTTGCTAGAGATTTGCCATGCAAATTTGCTTCAAATTGGAAACGTGTCAACCAGAACTTGTGCTTCAAGTGCTGTGCAAGTGTACAACTTGCCAGTGAAAATGTGCAGGAAATTGACAGACTTACAATTCAACACTGCCACAAATTTGTGGCAAGTTATACATGCTATCTGGGTATAAGGTAAGCTTATCCTCCATTTTGGATATTTTTCTATAAGCGTTGCTGCTGAGTTAAGCAGTTGCCAGGCAACAGGAGAGAGTACTCAGAGGAGACCGGTGTTTGATCCCCGCAAAGGTGAGTTTGGAGGTGCCACAAGTGTGAGTGAATTCTTACATTTACCCGCACTGTAGTAAGAGGATCAGAGAGTTGGGAACAATATCCTTTGTATGTATAACCTCGTTTTGGATTACAGCGTGCATTGACCAGTTTGACATCCACGTGGGTGTCTCTCGATCGACTTCTATACAACCAGCCTGCTGGAAAAGGTTCGATCAGTGCTGCCAGCTATAGCCAGCGGTGCTGATGAGTGTATTCTGATGGCGGGGAAGTCTCCATGCTGTCAGAATACAATATAATAGCATAATGCATAACATAAAATAGCAGAATATAATATAATAGCACAGCAGGGGGAATCTCCTATTCATATCGAGCGTGCGGTTGAAGGAATCCCTGTATTTTCTTTCGTTCAAACAAAAGAAAATGACTCATGTATGGACTGCCTAACAGTGCTCAAGTGCTGCATCCTGTGGTCCCTGTATTGACCTGTGTTAGTTTTCAAATTGATTTCTGGGCCTCCCTGTGGACCCCTTGAATCCTAGGCCCAGGCTCACTCGTCTACTCTTATGTAAAAGTTTAAAGTAGGCAAAACTTTTTTTTTTTTTTTTCCATTTTGGATAGAGCAAGGGAGGGTTATAACCCCTGTCAGATTTTTTTTTCGACATCTGTTTCCCATTGCGGAAATTTAGCTCCACTTCCCGTTCCCCTGCAAATTAAGGGAATTAGAAGGAGGGGCCGCCTAAGGCGAAAGGAGGAGTCGCATTGTCGGTCCCTGGGCGGAAGGAGGAAGTGGGACAAGAAGTCCCACTCCTAACGAAGCCCCCACTCCCCCCTTAAAAAAAATGACATGCCAAATGTGGCATGTAAGGGGGCGAGGAGTGCTTAAAGCGTAAGTTCCACTTTTTGGTGGAACTCCGCTTTAAAGAGGAAGTAAGCCCAGATGGGTTTTACTTCCACTTTTGCTCCCCAAAAGGACTGCAAATTAAAAGCATAATGGGCTAGTATGCATCGCATACTAGCCCATTATATGACGCTTGCCTGCAAACAAAACCCGCGCTGCATCCTGTGCAGGCCGCGTCCATCTTTGCCCCTCTTCCTTCCGGGGCCACGGACTCTGGCTCTGTGACTGGCCGCATGCGCACGGAGCCATCAGTCACGGCGCATGCTGGGGGAAGAAACAGCACTGTGGTCCGTTTCTTCACAGCGCATGCGCTGATGACGACATTGGCACACTACAAGTGAAATATCTCCTAAACGGCGCACGTTTAGGAGATATTTCCACTATCTATAGGTAAGCCTTATTCTAGGCTTACCTATAGATAAACGATAAACAAAAAGGTTTACAACCACTTTAAAGTGATACTAAATACACACTGTTTAATTTAGAAATTGTTGTAGGCCAGCACATGTTACACAAAGATATGAAGGGGAATTTTAAGTATGTGCCACATCCTATATTCGATAAGAAAAAAGAGAGGGGGATCCCCTATGGGGTGGACTTTTAAGGCAAAAAATATTTTTAACCCCACGTTAACCCCAATTGAAAATTTATAAATCATTTATTGCAAAAGAATGATGATAACATACACATAACATTATAAAAAAGTAGAGTGTTTGAACAGCATTCAAAATAAACATATAGTATGGATATATATCATAGTCATTGTTTCTCATACCCGACGCGTTTCGGAGATTTAACATTTCTTCCTTCCTCAGGGGTGAGAGTATGATAGAAATCCTATTGTAGAAGAATAGTGATAAAACAGTATATCAAAATACATATTAACATACATATAAATAAACAGCAAAGAGCAATGTAAAAAGAAAGGGACTTACAACAATTCGAACACCGTGTGCAAAAAACACTCCAATGGCTTAAAAACAGAGCTTTGAAGAAAGGGCTTCTTCACCTTACAAGTCCCTAGAGAGCATGCCTGAGTAGAGGATTGATGCCTATCATCCGATGGAGGAGCCACCAACGCCCAAAAACCCTGGTTTTTGGGCGTTGGTGGCTCCTCCATCGGATGATTTTTGCCAGTCACAGGTCCAGTGTCTTAGAATAAGAGGGAGATAAAGCCTCCATTAATCGACATGTAATATCACAGCCCCATTATATTTAGCTGGTTAGTGGGCATGGCGGAGGAAGGAGAGAGTGGACTGTCATTTACCACTGAGTAAATGCCCATATGTGGGACTCTATAGCAGTGTTTCTCAACTCCAGTCCTCAAGGCACCCCAACAGGTCATGTTTTCAGGATTTCCCTCAGATGAAACAGCTGTGGTAATTACTAAGGCAGTGAAACTGATCAAATCAGCTGTGTAAAATAATGCAAAGCCTGAAAACCTGTTGGGGCGCCTTGAGGACTGGAGTTGAGAAACACTGCTCTATAGGCACATGGGCTGCTCAGATGTGATAGGGAGGAAATGCTCAGTATAGAAACTCACTGAAAACTGAGCATGTGCAGAGTTGCCACCGCAGCTGCAAAATCCCTAGCTGCATTGGGGACATGGACAGAAGGGGGAGATAGAAAGCAACAGGATCAACCAGGTTTTTTTCAGAATACAGAAAACAAATCTTATAGTGACTCAGTGAGTCAGTATGAATGGCATGTAATACAGCAGTTTTTTATGATGTGGGTTTAGTGACACTTTAACTCTGACTTGGTTGCTCAAGGACATAAGAATGATTTGATGACCAAAAAAAGGAGATCATAACTTTGTTATCTGGGATTAAGATCCTTTCTAAACCAAGTCAGATTCACCTGATTGTAATACCCAGTATTTCAAATGGGATGGAATTGGCTACAATGAACTTCCTCTGAGCAATGCGATGTGAATTGAATTGAAAACTTCTGCATGCGGGGAGGATA
The DNA here is from genome assembly GCA_028564925.1 of Lithobates sylvaticus. Taxonomy (NCBI): domain Eukaryota; kingdom Metazoa; phylum Chordata; class Amphibia; order Anura; family Ranidae; genus Lithobates; species Lithobates sylvaticus. The sequence goes on along the minus strand of CM053034.1, from coordinate 45,909,811 downwards.
GTACAATAAAAGGCGTTCCCTTGACACCGCTATGTAGTTCTTGTCATGTTGTGTTTATCTGGGAATTACACCAGGGCTGTCTGAAGTCTTTCTCTTCCTCTATTTAGTGCGATTTCCAAGGTTGCCACGGCAACCAGAACATGACCTGTTCATGTAGCCAAGTGTCTGCCATAGCATAGCCGGAGCTTGTCCTGGAGAGAGACCATGCCACATCTAAATATAAACTACTTTCATAGGCTGAAAATTCCTATTTTATTCCTTTTTTTTTTTTTCTGTTGCAGCTCCAATTCCGAGATAACCTGTGGCTTCTTCTGTAGAGAACCAGGCGGTTTTCATTAACTACAGGTCAACGTGCCATTACGTGATGGTAGCAAAATCATTTTTGAGCTAATTTATAAAAGTAAAATGCAGAAATTAATAATAGGGATGTTGCTTTTAGCAAAGAAATCGAATTTAGTATTCCATTTCAGGTTAGAAAATGAACACACATTTCTCATTGGTTGTTCAGGGCAGTAGACCTTTTTTTTTTTGCCCCATATCAGGGTGGACCTCCATGTAGATAAAGTCAACTTTGAATACCTGGTAGAGGACTGAGATATACAGTATATACATTTGTTTAAGGCCTGATTCACACCTATGCAGGTTGCAGTTTGCATATTGCAGGTGCATTTTGCGTTTTTTAACCGCTTCCCGACCGCCTCACGCAGATATACTGCGGCAGAATGGCACGGGCAGGCAAAATCACGTACCTGTACGTGGCCCTTTAATTGCCTGCCCGGTGGTGTAGTGATCTAATGATCACTACAGTTGGTCGCGTGCGTGCCGCCATCGGCGCGCTCGCGACCCGGTCGGGAGCTCCGTGACCCCGGCCGCGGGACCAGCGGACCCGATCGCCGCTGGTGTCCCGCGATCGGGTCACAGAGCTGAAGAACAGGGAGAGGTATGTGTAAACAAACCTCTCCCGCGCTTCCTACTCTGCCTGTCATTCATCGGCTGTTCCCGGTCATCGGGAAAGCCGATCAATGACGTCAGACGTCAGCCCCGCCCCCTAATGTAAAAAAACACACACACGTCACAGCCCATAACCCCTCCCTTCCCCCTAGTGGTTAACTCTTTCACTACAACTGTCATTTATACAGGAATCAATGCATTTAAGTAGCATTGATTGCTGTATAAATGACAATGGTCCCAAAAATGTGTCAAAAATGTCCGATGTGTCCGCCATAATGTCGCAGTCACAATAAAAATCGCTGATCGCCGCCATTACTAGTAAAAAAAAAAAACCATTACTATTAAAAAAAAAAAAAATTAATAAAATGCTATAAAACTATCCCCTATTTTGTAAACGCTATAACTTTTGCGCAAACCAATCAATAATCGCTAATTGCGATTTTTTTTTTTTTTAACCAAAAATATATAGAAGAATACGTATCGGCCTAAACTGAGGGAAAAAAATGTTTTTTTATATATTTTTGGGGATATTTATTATAGCAAAAAGCAAAAAATATTGCATTGTTTTCAAAATTGTCGCTCTATTTTTGTTTATAGCGCAAAAAATAAAAACCGCAGGGGCGATCAAATACCACCAAAAGAAAGCTCTATTTGTGGGAAAAAAAGGACGCCAATTTTGTTTGGGAGCCACGTTGCACGACCGCGCAATTGTCAGTTAAAGCGACGCAGTGCCGAATCGCAAAAAGGGGCCTGGTCCTTTGGCTGTCAATTGGTCCGGGGCTGAAGTGGTTAATACACATCTTTAACCACATGCCGACCACATGCCGACCAGCGCACGACGATGTTTGTTGACACAATGGCACGGCTGGCCAAATGGGTGTACAGGTACGTCCCCTTTAAATCGGGGCACGTGCACACCCGCCACGTGCTTCGTGACCGTGCCCGTAGGTCCCGCGGACTCGATTTCCGTCTGGGACCCACGATTGTGTCACGGAGCGGCAGAACGGGGAGATGCCTATGTAAACAAGGCATTTCCCTGTTCTGCCTAGTGGCGACAGAGATCTACTGCTCCCAGCGATCGGGAGCAGTGATCGCTGTCATGTCAGTGGTAGCCCCCCCCCCCCCCCACAGTTAGAATCACTCCCTAGGACACACTTGACCCCTTGATCGCCCCCTAGTGTTTAAAAACAAAATTCCAGGAGCACAGACCAGAGGCCAAGTGAAAAGTCAAAAAGAAAAATTAAATGAGGACAGAAGATATAATCAAAGGAACAGTGCTGGTCAGCAGACATAAATAGGATCCTCAGAGGCAAAGTAAAAACTTTTTATTATTGTTAAAAAAATAAATGTTCACCAAGGCATACAGCAGTCAATTGATGCTCATGCAGAGACTTGTTTTAAAAAACTGACAGTACCTGGAGGCTGGAGCCGCATGGATGACACAGGGGCTTAGGGAAACCCAGCACAAAGCCATTGGACAAAGAACACAGGAGCACAGCTGATGGGGGGAACCAAACTGCAGGAACAGGAACTGTTGGGGTCAGTATACAGCGGTCGCTTGCACTGTGTACGAAGCCCGGAAGTGATGTCACAGCCTGGCGGAAGTCAGCCAAAGGGATCTGAAGAGTATGGGCAAACCCTGCTGATGGAGCCAAATAGGAACTGCCGATGCCAAGGAAGCAAAGAGAATCACACACCGCTAACTGGAGACACTACATGTTTCGGGGACACTCCCCTTCTTCAGGTTGTCTGTTCCTGTGCCTGCAGTTTGGTTCCCCCTTCATCGGACCCCTGGCCTTACGGTCCTGGACGGGCCCCCCATCAGCGGTGCTCCTGTGTTCTTTGTCCAATTTCTTTGTGCTGGATTTCCCTAAGCCCCTGTGTCATCTATACGGCTCCAGCCTCCAGGCACTGTCAGTTTTTTAATCCAAGTCTCTGCATGACCATCAATTGACTGCTGTATGCCTTGGTGAATATTTTATTATTTTTTTAACAATAATAAAAAGTTTTTACTTTGCCTCCGAGGGTCCTATATTATGTCTGCTGATCAGTGGGTTTCATTTTTCTGCCTACAAACATCCCTGCCTCAAAACACCTATGTGTACATGGACTCATAAGGCCCCTTTCACACGAGACGGATCCGTATTGATCTGCCCCGTGAAGATCCGCTGCTCAACGGGGATCGCTCAGCTGATCCCCGCTGAGCCGGCTGATGACAGGGTGGTCCCTGCAACTGTGCAGGGACCGCCCTGTCAGTTCTCCGCTCTACTCTATGGTGGATCAGATGAACAATGACCGTCTGTCCGTGTTCATCCGATCCGCTCTGCAGACTGATGGAAAAATAGGGTTTTCCTCCGTCTGCAGAATCGGACAATAGCGGAGGCGGACGATAGCGGGTGTCAGCGGATGTTCATCTGCTGACACCCGCTATCCAATAGACATGCATGTATGTCAGTTTTTCATCCAAAAACGGATGGATGAAAAACGGACCGCATGTGTGAAAGGGGCCTAAGAGTTGATTTACTAAAACCGGAGAGTGCCAAATCTGGTGCAGCTGTGCATGGTAACCAATCAGCTTCTAACTTCAGCTTATTCAATTAAACTCTGACGAAAAAAAACCCTGGAAGCTGATTGGTTTCTATGCAGAGCTGAGCCAGATTTTGCACTCTCCAGTTTCAACATAGGCTAACATGCAGGGGCGATTAGAGGCAGAAATAAAAAACACCAAATGCCCCTATCAGCGGCACTAAACATGTCCAGTGTGAACGAGGCCTTATCGTCAATAAACAGTTCCATTTGAGTGCTCAGAATTAATTTCAGGTTGTAATTAGAGAATGAAAAGTAAAGGTGTGATGCAGGCAGTAATTATGCCTCAAACACCAATGCAAGTTTCCATTCCAGAAAATTACATATTATTGAAGTCTGGATCATTTTCCATTGCATCACTTTCCTGATCTGTGAAAAGTCCAGAAGTTCTTCCAAATATAACAGTGTGTCCTTTCTTCTGCTGGGAAGAAATGTGTTCTGTGTTCACCAGCCACAGGTCCCATGAGATGGAGGGTAAGCATGGCACAATTCAGACATTCTAGGAACAAGCTCCTTTTCTGGCCTAGGAAGTCTTTTTTCTCTTTCTCTTTTCTCTTTTTTTAATCTTCTTTTCCTTTTTTTTTTCCTTTTCTTTCTATTTTTTTTCCTAATAATGTCTCAAAATGTTTGTATAATGAATACTTTGAGTGACCAAGCTGACACAGAAGTGTGCATTTTCTTTCTCTGGATATGCTTCTGACAGATTGTGCAGCTTAACCACTTCAGCCCCGGAAGCATTTACCCCCTTCCTGACCAAGCCCTTTTTTGTGATGCGTCGGTTTAACTGAGAGTTGCGCGGTCGTGTGACGTTGTACCCAAGCAAAGTGTATGTCCTTTTTTTCCCACAAATAGATCTTTCTTTTGGTGGTATTTGATCACCTCTGCAGTTTTTATTTTGTGCGCTATAAACAAAAAAAGAGCGCCAATTTAAAAAAAAGCAATATTTTTTACTTTTTGAAAATAAATACTAAAATATTTGAATTTTAATATCCTATCAGCGCTTTAGTATTCACCTTACACATTTTTTACTTTTTGCTGTAATAAATATCCCAAAAAATATATAAAAAACAAAAAAATGTCTTCCTCAGTTTAGGCCAATACGTATTCGTCTACATATTTTTGGTTTAAAAAAATCGCAATAAGCGTATATTGATTGGTTTGCGCAAAAGTTATTGCGTCTACAAAATAGGGGCTAGATTTATGGCATTTTTATTATTATTATTTTTTTATTAGTAATGGCGGCGATCTGCGTTTTTTTTCTTTTTCTTTTTTTTATCGTGACTGCAACATTGCGGCGGACAGATCGGACACTTTTGACACTTTTTTGGGACCATTGGTATTTATACAGCGATCAGTGCTATAAAAATGCACCGATTACTGTGTAAATGTCACTGGCAGGGAAGGGGTTAAACACTAGGGGGCGATCAAGGAGTTAACTGTGTTCCCTCAGTGTGTTCTAACTGTAGGGGGGATGAGCTCACTAGAGCATAACAGAGATCACTGCTCCCGATCACTGGGAGCAGTAGATCCCTGTCATGTTGCTAGGCAGAACAGGGAAATGCCTTGATTACATAGGCATCTCCCCGTTCTGCCTCTCCATGCAACGATCGTGGGCCACCGGCGGACATTGAGTTTATCTAAATGCATACCCATTCTACATACAAACAGTAATTAGTGGCCTTCTTCAATACTAGGCTTTCTTATCCAGGGTTCTGTGAAACCATAGGGTTTTTCCAGATGTTGCTAGGGGTTCCTTGACAGTGTCTGCCTTCGTCCACACTAGCCATTCTCCTCCAGGTTTCAGTGGAACCCTAGAGTTCCTCCAGATGTTGCTAGGGGTTCTTAGACCGTGTTTTCCTTCCTCAATACTAGCCTTTCTCAGCCAGGCTTCTGTGGAACCCTAGAGTTCCTCCAGATGTTGCTAGGATTTCCTTGACAGTGTCTGCTTTTCTCTATACTAGCCCTTCTCAACTAGGATTGTGTTGAACCCTATGGTTCCTCTAGATATTGCTAGGGGTTCATTGACAGTATCTGTCCAACTCTATACTAGTGTTTCTCAACCAGGGTTCTGTGGAATGCTACGGATCATCCAGATTCAACATACAGATCAACCAGAAGGGTTCCTTGACAATATCTGCTTAATTTTAATATCAACGTCACATCTCAAAGTCAATGGCATAGTACTTGTGGAGCTCCTTCTTTGATTTGTTAGGTAAATAATCACCAACACCAATAATCATGTTATCGGTCCCACTGACCACCAATGTAAGGAGCATTATTCCCAATGTCCCCCAGTGTTTTTAGGCACTTAACTGACAACCCATGTAATGGTCATTCCACCCTCTAACCACCAATGTAATAGAACATTCTTCCCACTGAACACCAGTGTAAAGTGACGCTTCTCTCATTGAGCATTAATATATTTTATAATGTGTATATATAATACATTTTAGCAGGGGTTTCCTGAGAAGTGAAAATGATTTCAAAGGTATATATAATACATTTTAGCAGGGGTTTCCTGAGAAGCGAAAATGATTTCAAAGGTTCCTCCATTGTAAAATCTTGCGCATGCGCCGTAGCATCAAAACCAAGCCAGTCACAAGGGGGAGTATCAGGAAGACTAGAATCATTGCTGCATCGTGAGACTTTTCCTCTGTGCCGTTCAGAGGGGAATCTCGCTCACAGTAAATTACAGACATGCAGGAAATACAGAAACGGCACTATATACATGCCATTGATGAAAGAACATACTGCGCAATCGCGCATGACGTCATCAAAGATAAACAGACGATTTTCATTGAAAATACACAAGTGCACTTAATCGCTGCCTGTGTTATCTAGTATCTTATAAGATTAAGTTGACTTTAAAAGGGTCGCTTGACTGAAAAAAAGTTGAGAAACACTGTTCTAATCCCTCTTCACTGTTCTAATCCCTCTTCATCCAAAACTAACAAAAAAAATGTTGCCTTTAGTTATACCTGAGCTCAATGGTGTCTTTTTTCAACCTATGTAACTATGCACTGTGCCATTTTTCAATAATGTATGATTTATTGCTTAAAAAAGAAAGTCAGTTATGATTTTTTTTTTTTTTTTACTTTAGAAGGGGTCAGAGATTTAGAGGAAAACTCTGTGAGGTGTAGCTGTACTTTGCGTCATTGTTGGCTGTTATTATTCCAGGGTGTGCATTAGAAGAGACACCCATGGCAGGAGTACAAATCCCAGCCAGACATAATACTGGATACTGTGCATTGTCTCATAATTACCATAAAGGGGACTGTATTGTGTCAAATATATATATACATTACCGGGAAAGCACTTAGCAAGGAAAATAGTATGCAGACGTTTGATGCTCGTTGCCATGTAATTTGAATTATGATTAAAATCCTTGCCATTCTTTCCCAGCCTTCCAACCCTTTAAGTTTAGTACTTTGATAATGGTGCATAATGAGATATTATATCAGATGTATGCACACAACAGCCTGTAATGTTTGATGCTTCTAGCTACGGCGAGCAGAGATTGGAGATTAAAGGCAAATAGTAAATTGTTTAATTTGAGCATGATGAATATCATTTATTGTGCCGGGTTTTGTAATGTTATCTACATACTACTCAGTTTTCATCACTCAAACAGAGGATAGAAGCATTGCTAGAGGTAATTGGGAAAAGTAGGTTGTTAGCTCTGTTTTGAAAAAAAAAAAGTGGAAAAAAATTATCAAGCAAAATCGCAGCATTTAAAAAACCTGTACTGTGAGCATGAGGCAGCTATTATAACTGTTTTCTCTTTTTGAAAATGTTAGTTTCTTGGCTTTTATAGTATCTGGTACTTTCGGAGTATACCCAGAATGTGATAAAAATTGGAGGTTTTTAATATATTCCGCTATGTATAGCCAACATCCAAAGGTTTGAAATTATCTAGAGTTTTCCCCTCAAATGGGCGGGACAAGTTTTCCCTTCCTGATTTAGTCATACCCATGAGATTGTAGGACACACCTTAACCTTATAACCCATAAACCATAAATTTAATTAAGACAAACAAACCATTTTGGCAAAAAAATTGGCTGCGGCACCTTTATTGGTTTAAACATGTATTAAACATAACTCTTTTATTAACCTCCCAGGCGGTAATCCCGAGTCTGGCTCGGGTTTAGTTTTTTCTACCAGGAGTGGTAACCCCGAGCCAGACTCGGGCTAGCGTTGCAGGATACAGGGGGAAGTTACTTACCTTTTCCCCTGGATCCTGCGATGTCTCCCCACTGTGTGTGCGAGTCGTCCGCTCGCTCGATTCACACAGTGCCCGAGTGCCGCTGATCTCCGTTCCCTGCGACGTTCCGACGCACGGGAGCGGAGATTGGCGCCAAATTCAAAAAAGTTTAAAAACACAGTACACATACAGTACTGTAATCTTACAGATTACAGTACTGTATACAAAAAATACACATCCCCTTTGTCCCTAGTGGTCTGTCCAGTGCCCTGCATGTCATTTTATATAATAAAAAGATTTTTTTTCTGCCTGGAAACTGGAGATTGTCCATAGCAACCAAAAAGTGTCCCTTTATTTCAAAAGTGGTTTTAGACCAGCTAGAAAACACAGATAAAAAATTAGAATCACAATTTATCATCAAACAATAAATTTAATGACAGCGACTATTCTGCAACTGAGCAAATTTCAGTGTTTTTGATTTGATTACATTATTGAATCATTTTTATATATATTTTTATTATATTATAATTTATGATTTTGTGTTTCAAACTTTATCATACCCGGGATGTCTACTAGACTCTGGTTCGGACAGATTTAAGTGAGTTATTCATAAGAATTGCATGCCTACAATATAAAAATGCCAAATTTCCATGCAAAATAATTGTACTGCTTTCAGCACTAAATTCCGGACAGAATCATACCGCCAGGGAGGTTAAAATCATAAATTCAACCAACACAGAATTCTATCTGCTCAGTTCTCAGATATAAAATATAATTAACAGTCCCCCCCAGAATCCGGGGTGACCCTAACACATAAGGGTGCACACGACTGGGCAGGAGGGAGGAAGCTCCAATCTTCTTGCTGGTCCAAAGGGAAAGAGGGAAAGCCCCTTTCCTGCTATCCTTATATAACCTCAGCTGCCTTCCAGAAAATTCCCTTTCCCCTGATTGGTTCTTCCTGACTCCTATTCTCTCTTCCTTAAAGGGGCCACAACCTTTTAAACTAACACTAAACTATATGCTATCTATCTACAAAAAGAGAGGGGGGAGGGAGTCCACAATCTCAGGAAAGTGGACCCATATTGTGTCCCCTTTTTCATTCTTTTTCCCATTCTTCCCTCTTTCCCTTCCCCTCCTCCTCCTCCCTTTTCCAGCTCTAGTTTTTTAGATGTTAATTTGGATTTTTGTTTTTTGTCTAATTTAATTAAATCAATATATATTTTTTGCTTTTTTTGCCTGCTCTTTCCTTCTTTTTCATGCTTTTCTATGTACTGGAAATGCATACACATGTATCTCTTTCTTATATTTTAGATTGCCTTTTCAAAAAACAAACGTGCATAACGATTTATTCCTGAAGGAGTACAATAAGACTCCGTAACGCGTAGGCACTTCAAATGCACACTAATTATTAATTTGCTTTTATATATGGATTTTTGAACGCATGTGTTTAGTACAATTCAGTTCGGGAACACTATGCCTTCAGAAAGATAATATGTACTTATACTGTCTAGAATATATGATTGTATGAAGGAAACATTATACAGTGGTGTGAAAAAGTGTTTGCCCCCTTCCTCATTTCCTGTTCCTTTGCATGTTTGTCACACTTAAGTGTTTCGGAACATCAAACCAATTTAAACAATAGTCAAGGACAACACAAGTAAACACAAAATGCAATTTGTAAATGAAGGTGTTTATTATTAAAGGTGAAAAAAAATCCAAACCATCATGGCCCTGTGTGAAAAAGTGATTGCCCCCCTTGTTAAAACATACTATAACTGTGGTTGTCCACACCTGAGTTCAATTTCTCTAGCCACACCCAGGCCTGATTATTGCCACACCTGTTCACAATCAAGGCATCACTTAAATAGGAGCTGCTTGACACAGTAAGGTCCACCAGAAGATCCTTAAAAGCTACACATCATGCCGAGACCCAAAGAAATTCAGGAACAATTGAGAAAGAAAGTAATTGAGATCTATCAGTCTGGAAAGGGTTATAAAGCCATTTCCAAAGCTTTGGGAATCCAGCGAACCACAGTGAGAGCCATTATCCACAAATGGCGAAGACATGGAACAGTGGTGAACCTTCCCAGGAGTGGCCGGCCGCCCCAAATTACCCCAAGAGCGCAGCGACGACTCATCCAAGAGGTCACAAAAGACCCCACAACAACGTCCAAGGAACTGCAGGCCTCACTTGCCTCAGTTAAGGTCAGCGTTCATGCCTCCACCATCAGGAAAAGACTGGGCAAAAATGGCCTGCATGGCAGAGTTCCAAGGAGAAAACCACTGCTGAGCAAAAAGAACATCAAAGCTCGTCTCAATTTCTCGACAACACATCTTGATGATCTATAAAAAATGGATAGTAAAAAATTTCAAGCACTGATGTACATGAGAAATAGACTACTAAAAACAGCGCTAGATTTCCAGTATCACAATGTTCAATCCAAATATTTTTGAAAAGATACTGGGTTCACAATCGTAAGAATATAACTGCAAAGATAAACTTAAAAGGAAAACGTTCGTTCGGTGCAGAAAATGGTGAGTGAACAGTTCAAGATTGCATCAAGGTGACATCATCTGTAGACCAAGTAATACCAAGTGACTTGTTCCACCACGTGCGGAGAAATCCCCCTTAGGGGTTTAAACTCACCAGAGGTAAGAATCAAACAGGCATATCAGGTATAGGTCATCGAATGGTTAAACTGCATCTGCTATTCGTCCACCAAAATAGCCACCAATCAGCCTTATAAACTTCTTATAATCTCAGCATCATCAAACACCACTGCATCAGGGGTCCAGGGGGGAATTGGCTCCAAATAAACTCGCCATAAAAACAAATAAAGTTTTGCACATAGCGTAATTCTGTTTATTTTTAAAACATGTAAATAAAACCACCCATAAAAGATCCCATAAGTATAGCAGCGTACATTAAAGTTACTTTCAGTTATGCAAACAAGAATCACTTGCGTTTTGGGTTTGTTAGAAAAACCCCACAGCGGCATCCATAGTGCTTCCTGTGGTCTGTAGAGTGTCTATCCAGACACAGGGACAGCTTCCTGGTAGCAGTGGAGCGCAGCTGGAACGCAGGCGTCACTTCCGGTCAGCGTCGTGTAGGCCACGCCCTTACGCGTTTCGTCACTTCCGACTTCAACAGAGGGCGTCGCCCTCTGTTGAAGTCGGAAGTGACGAAACGCGTAAGGGCGTAAGGGCGTGGCCTACACGACGCTGACCGGAAGTGACGCCTGCGTTCCAGCTGCGCTCCACTGCTACCAGGAAGCTGTCCCTGTGTCTGGATAGACACTCTACAGACCACAGGAAGCACTATGGATGCCGCTGTGGGGTTTTTCTAACAAACCCAAAACGCAAGTGATTCTTGTTTGCATAACTGAAAGTAACTTTAATGTACGCTGCTATACTTATGGGATCTTTTATGGGTGGTTTTATTTACATGTTTTAAAAATAAACAGAATTACGCTATGTGCAAAACTTTATTTGTTTTTATGGCGAGTTTATTTGGAGCCAATTCCCCCCTGGACCCCTGATGCAGTGGTGTTTGATGATGCTGAGATTATAAGAAGTTTATAAGGCTGATTGGTGGCTATTTTGGTGGACGAATAGCAGATGCAGTTTAACCATTCGATGACCTATACCTGATATGCCTGTTTGATTCTTACCTCTGGTGAGTTTAAACCCCTAAGGGGGATTTCTCCGCACGTGGTGGAACAAGTCACTTGGTATTACTTGGTCTACAGATGATGTCACCTTGATGCAATCTTGAACTGTTCACTCACCATTTTCTGCACCGAACGAACGTTTTCCTTTTAAGTTTATCTTTGCAGTTATATTCTTACGATTGTGAACCCAGTATCTTTTCAAAAATATTTGGATTGAACATTGTGATACTGGAAATCTAGCGCTGTTTTTAGTAGTCTATTTCTCATGTACATCAGTGCTTGAAATTTTTTACTATCCATTTTTTATATTTTCTATTTATTGAAACAGCTGCTGATATTTATTTATATATTTATTCAGTTATTTATATATTTATTACTATTTATACGGGTGTGTCTACCTGCATTAACAGACTGTATCCCAAACAGCAGGCGCCGAGTAGTGTACAATAGGCCGGTTCAGTCACACTCTTTTATTCACATCTTGATGATCCCCAAGACTTTTGGGACAACATTCTGTGGACCGATGAGACAAAAGTGGAACTCTTTGGAAGGTGTGTGTCCAAGTATATCTGGCGTAGAAGGAACACTGCATTTCAGAAAAAGAACATTATACCAACAGTAAAATATGGTGGTGGTAGTGTGATGGTCTGGGGCTGTTTTGCTGCTTCAGGACCTGGAAGACTTGCCGTGATAAAAGGAACTATGAATTCTGCTGTCTACCAAGAGATCCTGAAGGAGAATGTCCGACCATCTGTTCGTGTACTCAAGCTGAAACGAACTTGGGTTCTGCAGCAGGACAATGATCCTAAACACACCAGCAAGTCCACCACCGAATGGCTGAAGAAAAACAAAATGAAGACTTTGGAGTGGCCTAGCCAAAGTCCTGACCTGAATCCTATTGAGATGTTGTGGTATGACCTTAAAAAAGCCGTTCATGCTCGAAAACCCTCTAATGTAACTGAATTAGGACAATTCTGCAAAGATGAGTGGGCCAAAATTCCTCCAGGACGCTGTAAAAGCCTCATTGCACGTTATCGCAAACGCTTGGTTGCAGTTGTTGCTGCTAAGGGTGGCCCAACCAGTTATTAGGTTTAGGGGGCAATCACTTTTTCACACAGGGCCATGATGGTTTGGATTTTTTTTCACCTTTAATAATAAACACCTTCATTTACAAATTGCATTTTGTGTTTACTTGTGTTGTCCTTGACTATTGTTTAAATTGGTTTGATGTTCCGAAACACTTAAGTGTGACAAACATGCAAAGGAACAGGAAATGAGGAAGGGGGCAAACACTTTTTCACACCACTGTATGTTGTTCTTTTATATTTACTTTTTGATACATTGTTTAAATAAAGATACTTTATATATTTTTACAAAGATTTGTAAGTTTCACAGTTCATGCCTATAAAATCCCGCCCATTTGAGGGGAAAACTCTAGATCATGACCCAGAATGTGGGAGGCACAAAAGGTCTGGATGGAGGGCAGGAGGTTTCAAGTTAACAAGTTAGCATGTGATTGGTTGCTAAGACACAGGGGGTCCAAGCAACCATTCACCCGTCTTTAACTTGAAAAATTGTGTATCTCTGAATACCTTAGATCATACCATCCATGTCTCCCATCCTCTGCCTCTACTGTGTAAGGTAGGACAGTAAAGGGGGAGCGGGTGTTGTCATGTGAAGGGGAGTCTAATATGAAGGCAGGACTGTGATATAAGGAGCAGGGTTCTGGGATGTAAAGATATAAAGTGGGGTTGGGACGTTAAAGGGGGACTGTGATGTGAAGGTGGGGACTGAGGACACTGATGTAAGGGGGGGGGGGGGGGTCTGTGATGTGAAAGGGAGGACACTGATGTAAAGGCTTGTTCACATATGAAGAAATGTTTTTCTTCACTTGAAACACATAGGTTTCTGCAAGGCAAACAAAAAACAATTTGTTTCTGTGTGCCCTGTTCACGCTGCAACAGTGCCCTTGGGTGCTGAGCAGTGCGGTGCAAAAAAAATGCATATTGTGTGCATTTGTCTGCAGTGGACTGAAGCTTACCTGAAGGCTCCGTGTACAGTCTGTTTCTATGCACTGAAGCCAAGCTGTGGTACTAAAAAAAATTTATGAAATGTAATTTTGACATTTCAATAAAGTTAAAAGAAAGAAAGGACACTGCACTTAAATGCGCATTGCACCGCCATTTCCCAGACCTCACACTAATGCCACGTACACACGTTTCGCTCAGGCTTGGCTTGCATACACACAGTCACACAAAAGTTCGCTGAACTTTCGACCGCCAAGAACGCAGTGACGTACAACACTACGACGAGCCGAGAAAATTAAGTTCAATGTTTCCGAGCATGCGCCAAATTGTTTCCGAGCCTACGTAGGAATTTTGCGCTTTGGAATTGCTACAGACGATCAGAACTTTTTCCAACCGAAAAAATTGAGAATCTGCTCTCAATGTTTTGCTGGCGGGCTTCTTATAGTGTAAAATGCTTTAAGTTTATTTAAAAAAAACATTCGTAGCCAATGTACATACAAGAAAGGATTAAAACATGGGCATCCCATTAGTGCAGCGAAAGCTGTGGGCCGCTAGACTCCAGCGCGCGTTCCACCTGCATGTGGACCTACGCCTTGTACGTTCCAACTTGACGCGTTTCATCACTACGTAACGTCATCAGAAGTCATGGTGCGTGTCCCCCAAGCTTTTATGCAATCCTCACTGTTACAGGTGACGTCCCTTTTCCTTTTACATGAATGGTTTTGTGCATGTCACATGGTATACCTTGAGTTTGCCATGTGACATGCAAGAGGTCCAGTAAAGAGACACTGTCAAATATTTCTTCAGCCACATGTGTTGATTAAGTGTTAATGCATTTTTACAAAAAATTCCCCCAAAAAAGTATGTTCATGGTTTTGTGTTAGTCCGTATTCATAGCCATTTTGGGCCCCAGGTTGGACACCCCTGCTGTAGAGAATAGGTCAAAGCTGAAAAATAAGCGTGGCCTCTTATAGAAAAATACAAAATTTAGGCATGGGTAGGGATTTGTACCATCATCCAGAAATCAAGTAGTATAGAGACTGGGAGCCTAATCCCCAACTAGGCTACCATGAAAATGGGGGGCAAATTGGACTATCGCGGTACAATAAAGATGATATAACAAAAAAATATATGAAAATTACAGAAGATTTTATTGATGCCGAAAGACAATTAAAAGATAAAACATGAAAACTCTACACAATATGTCGCCAAATGTGTATTCATAATGGTACAGTTGATCACAGATATGGTTGTCCTCAACTAGTTTTGCGGGCATTGGCCGATTCATCTGGAGGTTATCTGTGATTAGATCGAAAAAACACAGTAACGTATAATAATCGGCAGGTAAAAACAAAGAAGCATATCATACAGCATCAAACTTAAAAAATCTTAAGAAATTAAAATGGGGGAGGGGGAACGGCTGCTTACTCGTGCTTTAGCGGACATCAAGCGCAGGCCATCACGCGCCGGCGCCAGCCGGCGTTGCTTGGGCGAGGCACGGTTGGGTGCTACTTATAACAGGCATCCGCCTGTTTTGAGAGGTTGCGGATCAGGGACCCCGGGATTGCATGTTCCAACCAGCCCCCAGTACGTAAATAACAAAAAGCATATCAACCTTTTTTTACCCCGATGCAGTACACCCTACCATGGGGTACTGGTCCCTCAATCTTAACTTTACTACCATTTCTTCTCTTATAGGAGACACCGACACGGGGGTTAAGCCTCAGGCTTTTGTTAGGAGCTGTCCCTCCAGCACGCTCTAGAACCTCCTCTGAAAAGCCTTAATATGCAGTTGAGAGCAGACATGCACCACCTGCATCCAACTGCACAGGGCAAGATATCACCAAGTCCGGGCACTGGGGAAGAATGGGCGAAGGGGGAGCGGCCATTTCTATGGTTCTCCATGTACACTTTGAGAAAGACAGTATTTGTACAGGTATTGTAGGTAAGGAGGGACATTGCAGAAATGCACACATGTTTAATGTGTGGCGTTGCGTATCTGTCCTACCTTACATTCTCGGAAGTGTTGGATACTAAAGATGTTTTAGCAAGTATAGCTCTTCAAGAGAGCAAAGATCTGTAGCACGGGCAGGTGCACAGGTAAAATTCACTCTTTCCTTTGCAGTAAATGTTTTGTTTTCACTTTTAATATAGCATAAGAGGGACTTTCATTTGTGCCTTATCTTTCCCTTAGCCTTAGGAAAGTCCAATGGCCATACTGGTATAGTTGAGAATCTACTGGTTGGTATTTACGTCACCAACCCTTTCCTTTGCCATTGTTTACAGAATCTGCTGCCAAATATGAACTCTTCAGCTTATAAACAGTTCAGTGACGCATAATCATTGAACAAAAGCTCTTGCCAAGTTGGTCTCCTGAGAATCCATTATTGTCCATTGGGTGTGACCATCTTGCCTCTCACACAACACAGAAGCTGTCAGTTACAGCTGGCATCAAAGACACCTAAGCCCTTTCTGTGCCATTCATATGTCACTGCTCTCCTCATACATCAAGGACCAGGTGAAGTAGTTAGCGATAAAGACCAGGACTTAACTGCTGGCTTATGACAAAATGTCAACATTTGCATAGTAACAGCAATGTTTTTGTGCTTAACCCTACATTTTGCAGAAAGGAGAACTTTTGAAACTGATGATTGAGCCCCCGCGTGTGTATTGACTTTACAACAGGCGGGGAATAAACCTACCTCTACCTCTTCTATATGTTGGACCATTGCCTGATTATATTTGTTCTTTTTTGCCTTAACAAAGCACTAAATAAAAGCACAGTTGACGAAAAAAAGAAACTTGTTCTGTGAGATATATAGAGGCCGGCCAATGCCAACTTGCCTCCGAAAATGGTAGATGCCTGGCAGTCTCTGTCTTTTAATAATAACTTTATTTTACCAGCACCCCCAGGAGTCTAAAGCCTCGTACACACGATCGGACTTCAAACTAACTTTTCCGTGGATTTCTGTCCAAAGGGCGTTGGCCGTGAACTTGTATTGCATACACACGGCAGGACTTTTTCAGCCAACTTTCACAAAATCACGTGGTTTTTCTGCTCTTTACCGCCACCCTTTGGTCAACTTCTGTATTGTTGTCTGATCTTTTGCATTGGTTCTGAGCATGCGTGTTTGTACTTTGGACTTAAGTCTGATGGATTTCTGTACACACGATTGGACTTTGCTCCATCTGACTTTTGTTGCCGAAAAGTTTGTCTGTTTGCACAGCGAACATTTGTCCGATGAAAACCGAAGTTTGTCAGATGTAGTGTACACACGGTCGGATGTTGCCTTAAAACAGCTAATTTGCATGTCAAAAAGTGTCACAAAGTCAGATCGTGTGTGTATAGGCCTTTAGATGTATCTGCCCATGTTCTTGCCAGATCCATGCTGAGCTGCCTACAGGGAGGCCACGCGGCTGCTGCTGTTGTCCCCTACTTCTTTTTGCGTGTGTAAAAAATATAGCTAATACTAGAAACTGTTTATCATGCATTCCAATCACAGACAGCCTTTCCATAGAAATGAAAGGGATTTTGCCTGTAAATGCACAGAAGGAAAAGGCCAGCCTGGAGAGTTGGCAGCAGCAGCTGTGTGCCTCCCTGTGGGCTCTACTGTGTGGATCTGTAAGGAGCCTAGACAGACTTGGGGGTTGCTCTGGCAGAGGGGAATAAATTAAAGCATAACTGTGCAAAAGTAGAGTTATTATTTACTCTTGCAGACCTTGTAATACTACTCATATAGATCCATGGCGGCAGGGCTGCTGCCAACATAAGTCTGCTTAGGCAGCTGCCTTAGGGCTCCAGGATGAGGGAGGGGGGGCAGAAAAATTCCAGCCCCCAGCCACTTTCTGGGGATTTGGATCTTTAAAATACCTGTCGTCCTTTCCCTGTAGCTTCACCCTCTCTCCTACCAGGCACAGTGTGGGGCTTTTGGTTCGCTTTGCTTGCCAACTGCCCATGGCCGGTGGGGGGAGGCAGGGAGTGTGTGGCCTCGACTCCGCGTTGCACACTGCAGTTTGGCATGACTGGGGTTTTCGGTGCTGTGCGAAGTCCTTCGTGCTGCACCCTATCGCATTGCAAGTGCATCGTAAAGTTGCATGGCTGTGGGTGTAGGGGGGTTGAGTGAACCTGCCCCCTCGTTGCACGCACCGTTCGGGGGGCAGTTTGGTTGTGATTTTGGCTGCAGCATTTGCATCCTTCACCGTGCGGGTAGAGTGTGTGCCCGGTGGGGGGCACCGATGAGAGAGCTTCACCTATGTGGACAGGGATCCTTGCACCAGCCTTGCATAGCGGACACTGGCTAAGAGCAACCTCAGCGTGCGCTCCCAGCACAGTGGCTGAGCTGTCAAAGACAGAACCTGGTTTCTGTTTATGATTGGGTGCTGGCTAGATGCACACCTCCCAACATTTCGAGATGAGAATGAGGGACACCTACTAGCAAACATAGACACGCCCCCCTGTCATACCCCCTTAAAGGAGAATTAACCAAAAAAAGGTTTATTAAATCTACAAGGGCTTTTTTTTTTACCACTACTATTCCTTTTATACTGGCTTTTAAAATTTACAAATGCAGCAATTTAGAATTTGGATGAAAGGTTTAGCGCTGGGAAACACTTTTTGAAAGAGAAAAAGTGCATTTTATATACAACTATATAGATCAGACCAAAATGAGGGACAAATGAGGGGGAAAGAGGGACAGAGGGACATTGCTCCAAATCAGGGACAGTTGGGAGCTATGTAGATGGGCTTCAGGTCATGTGACCACTGTGAAAGCCAATTGCAGTGATCAAGTGATCAGGAAGCCGGTCCTGGCGTTAGAACTCAATCAAAGGGCCACCTGTGGGGGCAGGGAAGGGGTTAATACTTTATGTAAAAGTATACTAACAGAAAAAACAAAATTCATGGCCTGCATACATGCTATGAGTGGCTCAGAAACGATTGAAGTCAGTGGATCAGCTAGTGAATTAGTAAGTTCAGAAGAAAAGATCAGCAATAGTTGGCTTCATACTTTGGTAGCAGAGGTTTCCTAAAACAAAAAGGAAACCAGCAGCCATATACAGTATTAGATTGTCAGTGTACTGCCATTCAGGGAGTTAAAATAACCTCCTTAGGAGATACAAGAGAGGGCAGGAGACATCTTCTTGAAATGAGCCCATGAGCTGTCACTTCCACCGGGACTAATGACCTGGTTAGAGGAGACACTTGTGAAGCAACTATTGTCATGTGGCTGTATGGACCGTGCAGAGAGAAGGCTTAACAATGTCTGCAGATTTCAGCTGATTATAATGTGGATTTTAAAATTAGATTACGATGAAATTGAAGCATCTTTATTCTTTTACATTTTTCTCATGAACGCCTCTCTACAGTGCATGACTTCGATCATGAAGGCTCTCCTCTTCTGCTCGAAAATTTCTCCATGGCTGCCCACTATGTTTGGCATTCTCTTTTATTGCCTATTACGCTGATCTACTTAAAGCTACCCTGGCAGGTTCTAAAAAAAGTACAGCCAGAAATTGTCTTCAAAAGAAGAGGTAGTATACTTGCCTGTCTGGCGCCCTGTGTCTCCTATATCCCCTTCAACAATTGAAAAGATTAGTACAGTAAAACTTTGGTTTGAGAGTAACTTGGTTTGAGAGCGTTTTGCAAGACAAGCAACATTTTTAAAGAAATTTTAAAGTGGTTGTAAACCCTTACAGACCACTTTGACCTACAGGTAAGCCTAGATTAAGGCCTACCTGTGGGTCCAAGAAATATCTCCTAAACCTACAAGGTTTAGGAGATATTTGCAAATGACAGGCATCAATGTCTACGGGGCATGCGCTGTTGACAGCGGTGCGCAGGCGCACTGAGCATGCCGCTGCTAACGGCAAACATGCCGTTAGTGGCGGCTCCCGCCCACATGTGCGGGGGTGACGTCATTGCGGCTCCGGCTAGTCCCAGCACCAGACCTGCGATACCCGGAAGTCACTCCGGGTATCATGGCGGTGGCGAAGGAGAACAACGAGGGTCGCTTCGGGGGCTTCAATCTCAGGTAAGTTATTCATAATCTGCATACTAGCTCATTATGCCTTTGCCTTGCAGGGTCTATTTTTATTTTTATTTTTATTAAGGCTTTACTTCCTCTTTAACTTGATATACAAGCGATGTCTTGATATACAAGTAGCCGTAACAACTGAGTATAAAAGAGAAGAGAGGCGCCTCTAAGTGTAGCAATATGGTTACATTTAATGAAGGTGCAACTGACCCATGAATGGTATGAATGGTACTTGCAGTAGTCAGGTAAGCCATTACCGTGCAGAAAATAGTGCTTTACTACATTGCTGCAACATTCAACCCACTGCTGTCCTGCTTCATTAAAAAGTATCATGCTATATTCCCTTTACTGATGGCTTGTATCTGCCACTTCGATGATCCCGAGTTGGTGACACTTCCTGGTCAGTAGCAGCCGTTAGCGAGACAAATCGTATTTGTACCTGAGGAGTTCAAAATTGTGCCAAGTCACATCCCAGGCTGGGGTTAGAGCCATCTGCGCATAGGGGTCCCCTGTAACAAGGGACCACTAAGCTCTGGTAAGCAGGCAGCATGTCTCTTTGGTGGAGGTCTACTCACTCATCTGTGTGCTGTGAATTCACTGCTTATGATAGCAATAGAAAATTTTGGATATTCAGAATTCTTCACAAACTTTTCACTACTTTTATTTTGGACCCTATATGATGCGGACTCAATTTGGACTCAATTTATGATATATTATTTTGGGAACTCCATATTTGGCACAGTAGATGTGGATTTTATTTTCATTTGATATATCACTGTGGTCATTTTTGATATTATTATATACAGTTACTATTCCCTTTCGCCTAACTCGATTAGAACTAAGAGGTAAAAGATAATTGTTCTGATATATATTTTTTGCACGCAAGCACATAAATAATTTTTTATTATTTCAACATTAATAATCACATACAAATTCATTTGTATATAGCACATTGTACATCTATATTACATATTAGGTGTGTTAGTATAATTAGCGCAGCTCCTTCCCTTTTCCTTATGTATTGATGTAGTATAACATTTTTGAGCAGCAGCTTCACTTCCACGGATAGCGCAATTTTTTTCTTTACAACATGCATTAAGTACTTCTGACCTCTGCACTTTGTGCCTTAATATGCCTGTTCTCTGTGCTTTGTGAATGTGTATTACATACTCCTGAACTCTGTCCCTTACAGAGGGAAGGAAAGAAAGCTTACAACTCAAAACTGGGTGCAAGATTTACTTAAAATTATTTTTTAAACTCTTCTTTACTCTACATTTAATACCGTATATACTCGAGTATAAGCCGAGTTTTTCAGCACATTTTTTTGTGCTGAAAGTGCCCCCCCTCGGCTTATACTCGAGTCAAGCACTTTTCTGCAGCAAAAAAAAAAAAATTTCCGACCCGACTTTGGGGCCCCATATCTCGGGGCCACTTGGGTCTAGGAGTCCCAAATTTGGTGTGCCAACCCAGTGGACCTAGCACTATAAAATGTGCAAATATGGGGTTCCTAGCACTAAGTGGCCCCGAGATACGGGGCCCAAAGTTGGTTCGGAAAATGTCATTCTCTGCTGCAGAAAAGTGCTTGACATTTTCTGACCCGAATTTGGGGCCCCATATCTCAGGGACACTTGGAGCTAGGAACCCCAAATTTGGCATTCAAACCCAGTTGAACTAGCACTACAACATATCCAAAGATGGGGTTCCTAGCACTAAGTGGCCCCGAGATACAGGGCCCCAAAGTCGGTTCAGAAAATGTCATTCTCTGCTGCAGAAAAGTGCTTGAGATTTTCTGACCCGAATTTGGGGCCCCGTATCTCGGGGACACTTGGTGCTAGGAACCCCAAATGTTGTATTCCAACCCAGTGGAATTAGTACTACAACATATCTAAAGATGGGGTTTCTAGCACTAAGTGACCCTGAGATACAGGGCCCCAAAACAGTCAACTGTGTCCATCTGCATGGGCACAGTGAGGCTGCAAATGGGCATCGTTGACCCTCTTTTCCACTTACAGTAGCTGCGCATTTCTCACCCTAGGCTTATACTCGAGTCAATAAGTTTTCCCAGTTGTTTGTGGTAAAATTAGTTGCCTCGGCTTATATTCGGGTCAGCCTATACTCGAGTATATACGGTATATCTCATAGTTATTGTCTCCTGATGAAATGGATTTACCATAATATGGTATTGGGTTAGCACTAAGGTTTTGGGATCTTTCTCTTGAATCTCATTTTGATTGGTTGTATATTAAACGTTATTTGGTTGGATATTGGTAAAATATCTTGACATGGGTACGTCCTTTCTTGATCATTATAAAGGCTGGCGGATATTAATATTTTTTTACTCAGTCTTGTTCTCTTGTTAGAACACTTGCTGGGGTTTTTGTATTTTATAACTAGCGCATGTTTATAATTCTGTTCTGTGTGATTTTTGTGATTTATATAATTAACCACTTTTGGACAACCCCACTCGGATATACTGCGGCAAGGCGGCCCTCCTGTGCAAAATCACGTACCTGTAAGTGATTTTGTGCACGGGGTCTGGGGTGCGTGCGCCCACTGCTGGCCACTTGCTCCTGCTGTGGTTGGACACAGCGGGAGCCAATCAGCGGGTCTGACCCACTCATCATTCTGAGGAGAGGCAGAACGACGGTCTGCCTATGTAAACAAGGCAGTCCGCCGTTCTGCCAGAGGGAAAGTGGAGATCTTGTGTTTCTGCTAAGCAGAAACAGGGATCTATGTTTTCCTTTAGTCAAAGCATCCCCCATACAGTTAGAAAACACCCATAGGGACACATTTAACCCTTTGATTGCCCTTGATGTTACCCCCTTCCCTGCCAGTATCATTTGTAGTGTGACAGTGCATTTTGTTAGCACTGATCACTGTATTGGTGTCACTGGTTCCCAAAAAGTGTCACTTTGTGTGTGATTTGTCTACCACAATGTCGCAGTTTTGCTAAAAATCGCTGATCACTGCCATTACTAGTAAAAAAATAAAAAATAAATAAAAGTTTCATAAATGTATCCCATAGTTTGTAGACGCTATAACTTTTGCGCAAACCAATCAATATACTCTTATTGGGATTCCCCCCCCCCCCCCCAAAAAAAGAAAAAAAGTAGCAGAATATATATTGGCCTAAATTGATGAAGAAATTTAATTTTTAAATTTTTTTAATTGGGTATGTTTTATAGCATATAGCATGTTTATAGCACAAAAAAATTAAAACCACAGAGGTGATCAAATACCACCAAAAGAAAGCTCTATTTGTGGGGAAAAAAAGGGGGTCATTAAGGGGGTAAAACCTTCCGGAGCTGAAGTGGTTAAAGTAATAAAGGCAGGTATCATTAAATGATGTGTGATAATAGGAGGGAATTTCCTTTGTGAATGAATGAATGAATGACTTGAATAGCGCAACCTATGCGAACTGAATCGCCTCAGGGCACTTTTTGCCACTGGTGTCCATCTGTGGTATAGTGCGGTGCTTGCCCTGTAGGGTCCTGACACACTTACAAACACATACACATACAACATACACATATTTGGCCAATTTTATCGACAGGATCTAATTAACCTACCAGCATGTCTTTGGAGCGTGGGTGGAAACCGGAGTACCCGGAGGAAACCCACGCAAGCACAGGGAGAACATGCAAACTCCAGGCAGAAGGTGTCATGGTCGGGATTTGAACCAGCGACCCTACTACTGCTAGGTGAAAGTGCTAACCACTACACCACTGTGCTGCCCGGGGGAATTTGTGGTTCAGTTTAAATCCGCTAAATACATTCCAGGTGCATAAAAACAAAGATTCGCTAAATCTTAAAATTAGTTTTCTTCCTAAAGTTGCTACAGCCTAAGTAAAAAATCTGCCTTCTGCCAGTAGCTGCAGAATGGGATCCTTGCTCTCTGTTGTTAAACAATGGCCTCACTGCAGAGGTCTGGCACGCCCCTTGCTGAGTCAGACCTATAGCGCTGCAATCCGAAAAGCTCATGCTCCACACTGATTGGAGAGCTCTGGCTATAACTCAGCAGAGGGTGTGTCAGACCTCTGTAAAGAGACCACTGCTTCCACGCAGTGAACAAGTGTCCTTATCTACAGCATGCTGGCAGCGGGCAGGCTTTTCTACTCAGGCTGTGGATTCTTTCTAAAGAAAACAAACTTTAAGGCCAGATTCAGACTTTGTGTGGCGGAAACGCATGTTGTGCTCGCACGTTTTGTTTTTTTTTCCTGAATGGGCTGCCCTGTGCGTGACAACGCAACAATGAATCCCCCAAACCTTTTTGGGTGTGAAGTGTTGCATGTTTTTGCATCATGTGATGTGTAACATGACAAAATGTGCAACTGCACTTGGGGTACCATTTACATTAACCATTAATGCCATTAACAATTGATGGCACCAAAAATCGCAACACACGTTTCTGCACACGTTCGGGAAACACAAAGGTGTCATTGCAGCATAAGACACTGTACACTTTATGGTTTTGCTACACTTTGAATTTTTTGGACTGACCCCTCCTGAAGAAGCGGTGGATACTGCGAAACATGTAGAGGACTCCGTCAGGATACACATCTAAGTTTTCTTGTATAAGGACCTACGTGTTGTAACGCCGAGCGCTCCGGGCATCCCCTCCACCCGGAGCGCTCACGGCGTTCTCTGCCCTGCAGCGCCTCGGTCAGCTCCCCTGACCGCAGGCGCTGCTTTGTTTCCGGGATGCGATCCTCGGTCCGCCCGGGGATCGCATCCCGCTCCTCTCACCTGTCCCCTGCAGGCTGTCCTCGGCGTGCGCGCGCCCCCGCTCCCCAGGCGCGCGCGCGACTCCGCCCCTAGTTAAAGGGCCAGTGCACTATCAATTAGTGCCTGGTCCAATTACAGTTTTCCCTATCCCATTAAAAACCCACTTCCCCTTCCTGTTCTCGCCGGATCTCGTGTTGCCTTAGTGCCCAGTGAAAGCGTTTGTGTGTTTTGCTCCTTCTGTGTATCCAGACCTTTGCTGTTGCCTCCGACTACGAACCTTTGCCACCTGCCTTGATCCTTTGCTACGTTTGACCTTGCCTCTGCCTAATCCTTGTGTACCGCGCCTGTCTCAGCTGTCAGTGGGGTCGAGTTGCTATTGGAAGACACGACCTGGTTGCTACCGCCGCTACAAGTCCATCCCGCCTTGCGGCGGGCTCTGGTGAAAACCAGTAGCAACATTAGAACCGGTCCTCCAATACAACCCGTGCTATCGCCCCATTGGCATAGGGGATCCACCTCCCGTTCTCCGCCGTACCTGGTACGTGACACGTGTCCATTACTTGTTTCATTACCGGGCATGGTACTGTGTGCACAGTGTATGTATCTTTGTACCAACTGTTTTTAACCTTAAATCTATTTTTTAATAAATTGTTTAATTTGTCCTTTTAACCGGCCCAATTTTTGGGTACCAAGATAGTCCTTGACTTTTTAGTGCTATAGAGTTTAGAGCAGCTCCAGGCACTTTCCCTCTTTCCAATATACAGTACGTTTGGGTGTGAAACTTTCATTTAATTTGTTCATTATTTAGATATAATAAAAGTTGGTAATTATAAGCAGAGTGGTTATTTTTGTATACAAAGTAATGGGTACTAAAGCGCTGATAAATAATTTAAAACCTAATAAAATAAATAAGATTACTAAATGAAATGCTGCTACAATTAAAAGTCCCTTGAAAAAGTCACGTGACCTGTGACGCAACGCATCGGGAGGAGGAGCCTAAGTGACGCCGTGTGATACACGAGCTCAGTGAAGGAGGAGAAGGGCTGACAGCCCAGAAGTAAAGCCTGACCATTAACACAGCTATCTGCGCTAATCTGCCGGGTACACGTGAGTGCAACCAAGCATAGGTATCTCATGTGTAGTTTTAGTAGCAATGCTGCGCAATGGTTTTTTTGTTTGTCTTCTCTTTTGCATGTAAATACCGGACAGAGATATTAGAAGGATCTGCATGAGGAATCATCTCTAAACTAACCGGCATTACTAAGGGAAGTTTTTTTGTTCTCTCTTTTTTCCCCATATTTATTCAACATTATTTTCACTGTATTGGCATTTGTTCTGTTGCTTTTTTTTTCCCTTAAACATTTGGGAAATTAGTAGTCTTTGCCGCATTTATCAGTGGAAGTTTTAATCAGCTGCTTCACATATTATTATCAAGCATCTCACTTAAAACACCAACTGTCTGGTGTATTTGATTATCTTAGCAATTAGATTGTATCCACCACCAATCGTCTGGTGTATTTGATCAATCTCGCCATTAGAGCGCTCTAGTTGGTTATTTTTGCTACATCAGATATCTTTTATCCTTTCTATCACAGGACACATTTTCTAATCACCTTTCTGTCACTTTGAACTTTTGTTCATTTTTTACTAATTAATACAGTCATTTGAAGATACCTGCTAACAGGTTTTTTATGCACGTTTGGCATTTATATAACAAAAAGGATTATATACACTAATCACTCTATTCGTATAC
Source organism: Lithobates sylvaticus (assembly GCA_028564925.1). Lineage (NCBI taxonomy): Eukaryota > Metazoa > Chordata > Amphibia > Anura > Ranidae > Lithobates > Lithobates sylvaticus. The sequence continues at coordinate 45,883,865 of CM053034.1, read as the reverse complement.
ACGGATTGTATACTTTTAATCTCACTTATCTCTTGCACAATATATACGGATTGTATATATTTTCACCACTTGTGCACTTTTGACCATATCGGATTTATTGGCAATAATTGTTTCAAGATCTCAAATCATAAAATAAGGTTGATTTGCGCACCATTTAGAAGCTATCTGTATATCTTCTTTACTTATTTTTGTATACGTTTTGTAAAATTTGCTCGAAATTATTTAAATTTGGATGAACAAAACAAAAATTACCATATAATGCACAATAATGACTGCTAAAGTCTAAAAAGACTGTGGCTAGATTTATTCTCAGGAACCTACACACACAATGCTTGTTCATCAGAACAAAATAACCATACACTACTCCCATTATGTGCAAAGAATAAAAAGAAACCGTACACGTCACATTTTATAAAAGTACTTATATTTGCCAGTAATTTGTTAGAGACTATACTCATAAGCACTAAAAGGGTGCATTCACATACACTGCTGCTAAGCAGCAGATGGTATATAAGACTACAGCTAAATATATATGGACTAGAGCTGCACGATTCTGGCTAAAAAAAGAAGATAGATCACGATTCTCATGGCGTAACATCATCTTTCACATTAAAACAAAAAAAAAATTGGGCTAACTTTACTGTTCCTTTTTTTTTTTAGTCATTGAAGTGTATTTTTCCCAAAAAATTGCATTTGAAAGACCGCTGGGCAAATACAGTGTGACATAAAATATTGCAGCAATTGCCATTTTATTCCCTAGGGTCTCTGCTAAAATATATATAATGTTTTGGGGTTCCACGTAATTTTCTAGGAAAAAAAATATTGATGTTAACTTAAGAAACAAGTGTCAGAAAAAGATTTAGACTTTAAGTGGTTAAACTTCCTGCATTTACACACAGAAGTTTGATCTAAAGCCCCATACACACGGTAGGATTTTCCGATGGATTCTGTCCTATCTGACAATGTTGTCGGAAAATCAGACCGTGTGTAGGCACCATCGGACAGTTTCCATCAGATTGTCTGACGGACAAAGTCCTATCTCCTGCTGGATAGATTTTTTGACAACAAAGTCCGATCACACCAAATCCGATCGTGTGTAGCGAATTCCGACCGGACAAAGTGCTACGCATGCTCAGATCACATTACAAGACCAAAGCTATTGGCTACTAGCCTCTACGTAGTCCCGTCGTAGGCAACAAACGTCACCACGTTCAGAATGATCGGATTTTCCGACAACTTTGTCCGACCGTGTGTACGCAAAACCAACATCAGACAAAGTATGATGGACATGGTCTGACGGACCTGGTCCTCGGATAATCCGCGCGTGTGTATGGGGCTTAAGAAGGAACTTAGTTACAATGTTTCATGTTGTTACAAACTTGGCAGACTGCCCAGATTTTTTCTTTACACACACAGAAGTTTATCCCTTTGATCTAAGAAGGAAGCATTAGTTACAATGTTTCCTGTTAAAAACTTGGCAGACTGCCAGGATATTTCCTTTTAACAGCTAATAAGGCTCCCACTTGTTATATGAAAGAATCTGCAAACTCTGGATTGGAGATCGTCAGGGGGGTTGAATCGAGATCACAATTTTTTTAACGATTAATTGTGCAGCTCTAATATGGACCCATGGCATTTCACCCAAACCTCACTCTTCACACCTTTTGCTCTCTTGCCCCCTTGTCACCTTCTTCCATGATTGTCTCCAGTAGGAATGAGCTTGGGCATGTTTGGATCCTAGTCCGATAACACATGAGTGAGCCTACTAGAAAGCTGGCACTGTACTGAAAGCGGGCCAATCATCTGCATCTGGGGCAGGGATCCCCACGCCACAGCTGCACCTAAACTAGGACCACAGACTGTATATGTGCTGGTGCAGAGCGGGGAATGCTTAGGCCACTTATGATTGGCCCAGAACATTGACAGCTTCTTGGCAGGCTCGCATAGGTTTGGCTAGGACCCAAACACACCCAAGTTCATCCCTAGTCTCCAGGATTTCTCCAGAGTCTCTTCCTTCTTCTGGAACTCCCTCTCCCAATCCATCCAGGTATCTCCTATCTATCTGTCCTCAGGCAATCTTTGAAAACTCATCTTTTTTGGGAAGCCCATCCTGCCGCAACCTTAGAACTGGAATTTTACTTTCTCCATCTAAATGATCCCCTCACAGTTATTATGTTTTGTAACACCTGCCGAACTCTTTAGATTATAAACTCTCACAGGCAGGGCCCTCTGAACTATTCTGGATTGGATTGGATTGGAACTATACTATGTCTTTTAAAGTGGTTGTAAACCCTTACATATACCCAGTGAAGTGACTGGTCTCACGTGATACACAGATATAAAACAAATCTCCCTACATAAGTTGTACATGTCTTTCTGCAGCCCTCTCTTTTCTACATTCGTTGAAATTGCTGAATTTTAAAGCTTGTCTAATGCCCTGTACACATGATCGGACATTCCGACAACAAAATCCCATGGATTTTTTCCCGACAGATGTTGGCTCAAACTTGTCTTGCATACACACGGTCACACAAAGTTGGTCGGAAATTCCGAACATCAAGAAAAATTAAGTTCAATAGCCAGTGCTGCTCTTCTGCTTGATTCCGAGCATGCGTGGCACTTTGTGCATCGGAATTGTGTACACACGATCCGAATTTGCGCGAACGGATTTTGTTGTCGGAAAATTTGAGAACCAGATCTCAAATTGTGTGTGACGGAAATTTCCGATGGAAACTGTCCAATGGAGCCTACACACCGTCAGAATTTACGACAACAAGCTCCGATCTCACATTTTCCATCTGAAAGTCCGACCGTGTGTAACGGGGCATGAGAGTTAAAAAAAACAGGGGGTGGAGAGCTGAAGTTTCACTCTGCTCAGATGAGCGAGGAGAGCTCTGGCAGCTGATTGGAGGGAAGGGACACATCCCCTCCTCACAGCACACAGGAACAGAGCTGAGGCTGTCAATCAGCTGGAGGTCCCTCCCCTGCCACCATTTTTCTCTTGGCGTCAGGAAAACTTGTCAGAAGTGATTTATGCAGATAGCAGAGGAATGCAGCAGCAGACAAAAGTGACACTTTGTGCTCTTAATTGAAACAAGTACACATTATAGAGGGATGTGCTTTGTTCATATTTCATGTCTGAGGTTTAAAACAACTTGAATTTTGTAGAGTGCTATGCAAACTGCTGGCGCTATATAAATTCTGTGTAATAATAATAAAAATTATATATGAAGATTCAGTCCTTTGCCTAATGTATGCAGAATGCAATGTTGGTTTGCTTTGTTGCTGCAGTCATCGTTTAGGTTCTTGAGCGAGCCCCCTACCAAGATGCATATATGACACCATTCAGTTTAAGCAGGAAAAGCATTTGTGTATACATTTATTTATTTTTATTATTATACAGGATTTATATAGCGCCAACTGTTTGAGAAGCGCTTGAAACATTATAAATACCTCTTTTTTTTTTTAAGTGATCACATACCCTCTAAGGTCCTTATGCAGCTGAGAACAGAGCTAGGGGAGGAGAAACAGCAATGCACTGAACTTCCCAGTAAGTGGCTGTGCCCAAATGAACTTTCAGTTTAACCACTACGTTATGTAACGTCGCTTCGCCCTGTGGTGCCCCGCTCGGCCCCCGAGCCGATGCGAGTGCCCGGCAATCACAATCACCACCGGGCTCCCACGATCGCCGCTGACACACACAGTTTCCGGTTCTCTGAGGGGAGAACAGACAGATCGTCTTTTCATACAGAGTATGAACAGCGATCTGTCATCTCCCCTGCACAGTACCCTCCCCCTTCAGTTAGAACACACACTAGGGAACACATTAACCCCTTGATCGCCCCCTAGTGGTTAACCCCCTTCACTGCCAGTGACATTTTTACAGTAATCAATGCATTTTATAGCATTGATTGCTGTATGCCAATGGTCCCAAAAATGTGTCAAAATTGTCCGATGTATCCATCATAATGTCGCAGTCCTGATAAAAATCGCAGATCGCAGCCATTACTTGTTAAAAAAAAAAAATAATAATAAAAGTTACCATAAAACTATCCCCTGTTTTGTAGACGCTATAACTTTTGCGCAAAACAATCAATATATGCTTATTGCAATTTTTTTTTTTTTTTTGCCGAAAATATGTAGAAGAATACATGTCAGCCTAAACTGAGGAAAAAAATTGTTTTGTTTTATATATTTTTGGGGGATATTTATTATAGCAAAAAGTAAAAAATAATGCATTTTTTTCAAAATTGTCGCTCTTTTTTTGTTTATAGCGCAAAAAAAATAAAAACCACAGAGGTGATCAAATACCACCAAAAGGAAGCTCTATTTGTGGGGAAAAAAGGACGTCAATTTTGTTTGGGTGCAACGTTGCACGACCGACGCAGTGCAGAATCGCAAAAAGTGCTCTGGTCAGGAAGGGGGTAAAATCTTCCGGGGCTGAAGTGGTTAAATCAGCTAAAAACACTACAAGTACTATAAAATAAAAGGTGTGAAAAGGCTGGCAGTTTGTTTTGTTTAGAAAGCTGTCACAGGCTGGGTAGAAAAACCTCTGCACTGCAAGCCTCGCTCTCTGTAGGCAAGCAGTGGTCTCTCTGCAGGGACTAGACACGCCCCTTGCTGGGTCAGACCTCTAGATCTGCAGTCAGCATATCTCATGCTCCCTGTTGATTGGACAGCTCTAGTTTAGACTCTGCAGGGGACGTGTCAGATCTGCAGAGGGCTCATTCCTTCCACACAATGAACAAGGGTCCATTGGGTGGTCCAAGCATGCCCACACCCTCCTAAAAAATGCTTATTGTGTAAGCAGGCAGCAGTGTTGCCAACCGTCAGTATTTTTACTGGCAGCCAGTAAAAAACAGGCATTTTTCTCCTACCAGTAAATGCCAGTAAAAGGAAAAAGTTGCCAGTAAAAAATATGGCTGTGATGTTCAGCTCGGTCCAGAGCCGGCCGAGACCATCCGAGTCCCTGCTACAGTGTGTTCAGGCAACTCTGGTGGGGGCGGTGTCCAAGTGTGTCGTGTGATGTCATGGCACAAGGGAGCCAAACAGAGCAGCCAGAGCATTGTGTGTGGGTCTGTAGGACAGGAGCAGGGCAGGTCGGGAGCAGGGCTGTCAGTGCTGTTTAGACTGGAGTGGACTGAAGGGACCAAGAGTCAACTTTGTGTGTGTGTGTGTGTGCCTTCCTATTCTAATTTCTTGCCCTCCTGAGTCCTGTCCCTGAGCTACTTACTTGCTATATCGAAAATAAAATAAGAAGTATGTTTTTTACCCTAATATCTACCTTAAATCACATCGCTAATTGCATATTGTACTTGTTTGTAGCCTAAATACTAAAATTTGCACTTAAAATTGTAATTTTGTAACTTTTGGACATGCCAGTAAAAAACTTGGCTGTGCCAGGAAATTTTGGGTGTCGTGTCAGTAAATTTCAATCTGGCAGGTTGGCAACACTGGCAGGCAGTTCATTGTGAAATATGCAATTGGGCTGTTATTTCTCTAGGTACCTTTAAGAAAGGGATGTGAAAAAGGCAGAGGCTATGGAAGGATCTGACTCTGACCCAATTTACATGAAAGGGATGGTTCCTGGTTGGAAAGAAAGCAGCCCAGTGCTCCGTATTTGTTCTGGAAAATATCTATTAAGGTGCCTTTTGGGGAATGCTGGAGGGCTTAGTACAGAGGTAGATTCCTGCTGTCACATTGCACAAATGACCAAACGTATGAATTCTATACTTGGCATTTGCTGATGGCTTTGCTACCTGGGGCATACATTACAGTTACAGCTCAATCCAAGATCTTAGCTTTCCATTTCAGGAAAAATAATATGTTAAACTAAATTATCCTTTGGTTTCTGCAAACTATTTCAGCCTAGTAGAAACATTTAGGGCCCATTAACAGTGTTGCATTTTAACACGTGTATTCCACATGTGCCGCGGTTACCCATTATAACTAGCATTGCAAACTTTACTTTTTTACTGTTATGTTGTGGTTGTTACATTATCAGCATTCTGGTGTGTTAAATTATTGACACCTAAAGAAAACTGCATGATCTAGGCAGCTCTGACACCATTCTATCTGGGTGCTAAATTGTGTATTCGAATGGCTGCACTCACACTCAGAACCACAACTCAAGCACTTGACTTTTCCGCCCTGTGATCACCCATTTAAACAAGTCCTTAGTTAATCAACCCCACTGTAATGCAATACCAAGTTATCTAATATTTTTAGGGCTGTTACTGATTAAAATTTTCGTGTTCGATTAATCTATTTTTTTTTTTTAATCGACTAATTTCAATTAATTATAACGCACATACAGATCCAACTACTTTTAGCTGATCTCCTTGCATTGCAACTCTGCATTAGTCAGTGGTAAATGTGGTATACATTATATACAATCACCCGACACTAGTTAGTTTCCACAATCCATGACTTAACTTCACAGTTCACACAAATACGTTTTAAATTCAAACTAGCACTGACGCAAGTAATTTTTCACAGTAGCGTGACAATCCCTCCACCTCCGGTCTAACTAATCACTCTCACCTTATGGCATGGACCCCTGTGCAAACAGGTGGTCATGCAAGCGGGTATCAAAAGGGTTAACACAGACCATAAACTTCTCTCACGTCTCCTTAGATCTCAGCAAGGACGTCAGGTCATGGGTAGAAAGAAAAGATATAATAGCTCACCGCTTAAGTATAAGATTTAATTTTTGTGTTCACAACACAAACTACTCACATAAAGATGATAAAAACACAGCATGTAAAGCCGACAATCGTGTTAGTACCGTAGGGCAGCAGCGGGTGACGTCATGCGTAGCTCCTCCCCCATATGCATTGCGTTCAATCAGAACTTCAACGTCACCGGACTCCTCCCCCCTTCCCTTCGTTAGCAGACGGAGGCACTTGGGGAAGGGGGGAGGAGTCCGGTGACGTTGATGTCCGTGATGTCACCGGATCTCCGACGGAACTCCCTGAAGACCCGAAAAGCCGGCGGAGAGGTGAGTACTGATCAAAAGAATTTTAATTGATCAAAAAAATGTTGATCGATCAAAAAAAATTAACGATTAATTGAGGAATTAATCTTTAATTTCCACAGCCCTAAATATTTTAGCTCATCATAGAGTAATTACACTGAGCCTCAGTGCTCTCTCTACTGGTTATTTTATAATCTCTATATACAAAGTATATGTAAACCCTCATTTTGTAAAGCGTCCTATTCAGTGTAATATAGAAATGAAAGGCAAAACATCTGTGTATACATATAAAAAACATTATAAATGCCTTTTTCCCCTGTTTTATTAAACATCACATACCCTCTAATCTCCTTACGCAGCTAAGAACAAGGATCTAAGGGAGGAGAAACAGCAGAACACTAAACTTCCCAGTGAATGGCTGTGCAGTAGGGGCATGCAAGCAGAAGTCTGATCATTGGAGGAGGGTACACTGAGTTCCCAGCACAGCTAGAGAACTGGCCACACTTTGCTCTCATGCCTAGTGTGGTTAGTTTTCTAATAGGAATGCACTAGCAGGAACACCAGGGATATCACACAAAGGAAGCAATACAAAGAGCACAGGAAACTTTTTCATACAAGTACATAGTACAGCATGCACATATCAGGAATATGAAATGGGTTTACATACTCTTTAATACAAAACAATAATATGTATGGAGCAAGCTTGTAAAATGTAAAAGACACATAATAAATTAATGTAAGTTAAACACTGCAATAACATATCAAACTGTGCACTCATTGAAAATACTTGTTGACGGTGTCAGGATCAGTTTTTCAGAGACACTTTTCCACAAATGGTGGAGATGTTGGAGTGCGGTGTACCAAATACTCTAAACCAAAACTTTCCCAACATTTTCAACACAGAGGAACCCTTGAAATTGCTAAGCAAAAAAACAAAAAGAACATTTGGGGGGCACACCCTAAAATGCATTTAAATTCAAGATGGTGCTGCTATAAGACCAACAAACAGTACAAAGCATATTACAACGCACACATTCAAGAATGACGTTTCCTGCAAGGCTAGTTAAAAAAACCTGAACATATTCAAAAAAATACGGGGTTTGGTCACACTATATGGTCATATAGTGCTAAGCCCACTTACTGCGACAAAGTACCCTGAATTAGTGGGTCCTACCCTAGTAATAGAATGAAAGATCCTGCGTCTCAACCATGGGAGCCAAACTCCTCTATGTGGGAGAACTGAAGGGATTCCTCTTATGCACTGGTGGCCACTAAATAAGAGGTAATGAGTAGGGGTAGGGGTGCTCCAGCCCAAAAAAAACTGGTCTGGCCTTGAAATTGCTAAACTGCTAAAAATGACTATATGTACAACTCATAATATATTAGTGTGATAGTCCCTGGAAGAATGGCCCTGAAACTTGTGGTCATTGGGAAGAATTACCCCCTTACAGATAGCTAAAAATATCAATGTCCATGGGAACTTATCGGAGAGGCAGAAATTGCTCATTGCTCAAGGAACCCCTAACAACTTCTGGAAGAACCCTCTTTGAGAAACCCTAGTCTACACTCTTCTGGGTAGATGTATTCTGAAAAACCATAAAAAGCCTAACTTAGTTTGAAACCCAGGGACTCAGTTTTGCCTCCTTACTTTCCTTTTTTATGGTGGCAAAACAAGTCCTAGCCAAAGCTTGATGGTTCTCCACCCCATGGGTGGGACAGGTGAAGAGCAAAATGGCATGATATCTCATGGATGAAAAGGTGTTTGCAATAATGACAAACAAAGTACATTTGAATGGGTCTGGACCCCCTGGATTGAACATTATTTACCCAGGGACTTTGATCACTCACTACTGACCATCCTCTCTGGATAGATTGTAAAAAAGGGGGCACACCATTGGAGCCCACTTTCTTGGGACAGCGGTCACCCAGCCCTGGTTAGGTATTTAGGTTAGGTCAGATAATAGGTACTGTCTCTTTAAGAGAATGCATAGGTTTAGGTGGTCCAATGGGAATCCAGGAAAGTTTCTGGAAGTCCCTGGGGAGTTTTTTAAAAGGGGGTGCTGAGGGTCTTTACTTCCTCTTGCAGCGGCCTGACCCAAAGGAGAAGAAGCTCCCTCCCCCCCCCCCCTCCCTGTCGCGGTAAACTTTATGTGGTTGGGTCACCCGGATTCCGGGGGGGACGTATTTCTTTGTTAAATAAAAGGATTAGCCTGTGTTCTGAAAACTGGGCAAAGGTTTTGCTGTTATTTATTTTCATCTGAATATTTGAATTATTATGTTTATATGTTTGAATATATATAATATTTGAAAACCAATAAATTTACCGCGGCCAATTTTTGCCAAATGATGGTGTGTGTGTGTCTATTATTAATGCTTCATGGTTGTATCCGGGGAACTAGGGTAAGGGGCAAGGTGTGGCCTGCTGTCCCAAGGCAATCTTGCCTGGTCACAGATCTTCCCATATCCACAGCTTGCCGGCTTTCCCTCTCTACCCCTCTAGTGTGTGTCCTACTCCTCTTTCATTACTCTTTCCTACTTTTCTAGTTGGTTGCTACATCACAGTTAAAGCGTATAAACTGACTCTACACTGGAAGGCGTCAAAAAAGAGGATTCCTCACCCCCGGATGATCATTATCTTGTGTATTGATTTTACGCATGTACCCCCAGCATCACATATACTAAAATTGGAAAATGCTAGTTATGTTTGTTGATCTGACCATTTGTGTCTTGTTCTCTCTTCAGATTGTTGTGCTTTGCTGAAGCCCATGGCGTACACATATAGCACCTCTTCAGCTGCTCCAGTGGGTTCCCAGTACTGCGTCTGTAGAGTGGAACTTTCCATTTCCTGCCAGAACCTCCTTGACCGGGATGTCGCCTCCAAATCTGACCCCTTTTGTGTCTTATTTTTGGAAGTAAATGATAAATGGACTGAGGTACAGTAATGAACATGTAATTTTAAACCCCGTGAAAGCACTGCATTACCTTGCATTGGGGAATTATTGATTATGTTTCACAAAGTGGCTTCAGTTCTCAGAAACGAGATTTGGAGCAAAAGGCTTTAAGTGGTAATGGTCCGAGGTTTACTGTCCCTTAGGCACAGAAGGTCACCTTCATTTTATGATTCATTTGCTTTTATCTGACAGTTCTGAAAATAGATTTTCTGCTTTTCCATGTTCTGATCACATAAGTGTTCAAGGGAGTTATTTATCTGTCAGGAGTCACACATTTAGGTTTCTGTTCACCAGAAGAATTGTCTATAATTTTCTCTTTTGTTTTGTGTTTGAATTTTTTTTTTTGGATGTTCATGAAACAGACATTACTCATTTTTTAGACACTGGAGTAAAAAAAAATAAAAAAATGCTTCAGTCAGTTATAATGATCACTCTCTTAATGTTATCCATACATTCTCTTCTTCGGGTCATAGGCTGAAGAAGAGAAATTGAATAGATTCCTAAACAGCATAGATGGAGGAATCCCCTCCCCTGCTGGCTATAGTATTCAGACAGCTGCAGTGTCCTCGGCTATCTGAGGCTGGCCAAAGATGGTGTGTATTTCATTCCTGCAACCACGGGTTCCAAGAATCTCGGTCGGTGCTTGCTGAACTGGGTGAGATTCGACCCGTCTATGGCCGTCCTTATAGGATGCAGTCACTGTTTGATTGACAATTGTCCACCTGGTTTCTTTGGGGTTTTTTTCAGCCATTTTTGTTGAGCTGGGCCCTGCAAACAGAGCTGTCAATGACCCGAATTTTGGTTGATTAAGCAGGAATCAAATAAAATTTGACCTGCATTTGACCAGCTCAAGGCACCAAGCCTCTGATATGGTAAACAATATAAATATGTTTTAATAATAAACATACTTACCTGCTCTGTGCAATGGTATTACACAGAGTGGTCCCAAACTTTCTCTTTTGGGGCACTCTCGGCTCCTCCTCTTCTCTGTGCTCCCCCATAGTAAGCCGCTTCATATGGTGGTGCACCGGCAGGCTCACTCCCAAGCTGGGCTGTGTGTGTCCATAGATGCACAAAGTGAGGCTAGGCCCCACCCCTCGTACTCTCCTCACAGGATTTGATTGACAGCAGCATCAGTGGCTTCTAATGCTGCCACCTTATTAAATCCAAAAATATCAATATGTGAAAGTGCAAAGTGTCCACTTCACAGTGGCGCTGTGATCTGAATATTAAAAATTCATAATAAAGTGCACATTTTTGGGGAAGAATTGAAGCAATTTTTTTCTTTGCATATATTTGCAGACTTTTTCAGGACGATAATAATGTCATAATTATGCACTTTATTATGATTTTTTTAAAATTCAGATCACAGCGCCACTGAGAAGTGGACACTTTGCACTTTCACATATTGATTGATATAAAGTAAATAGCAGGTTGCCAACTCCAGTCACTGGTTTGTCTGCCAAAACACTGACTTTACACTAAATGCCTTGGGGTGCCTCAGCTATGTCTTTGGACACAGGGTTTCTTCTGCTGCATGGTTCAAAAAAAAAATTCTGATTGACTGAATGCTTATCATTTGCCACAGTGTTGTTTTCTTTAAATGCATCTCCTTTACTCAAAATATACAATTGTAGATTGTAGCCCCGGAGCTTTTGTTTTACTGATTCCAGGATAACTCTGGCTATGTAAGTGTTGCGTTGCATAGAATGCTGACTTTTGAAATTTGTGGAAATTGGCAAAATAAATACATTTTTTATTATACTTTATTTGCAGTCATATAGCCCTTGCTGTGGTAATGTACTTTAGGGATGGTGGGCATCTTGGGACCGCTGGGGTTGGGTGGTGGTTGTGTACCTCAGAGCACTGACATGTTACCCAAGGTGAGGCTGGGAGCATGGCAGAAGCTGTAAGGGCCAGTCAGTGGTTCCACAACTTCCTCATTAGTGGGTGAAGGAAGCGCCCGTCATGTGCTCTTTGCACTTTTGTAATTACATGAAGTAGATGTGAAGGACCAACAAGTCTAACTGGAGTTTCAAGTCATAGCAATATACAGTGCATCTGGAAAGTATTCACAGCGCTTCATTTTTTTCATATTTTTGTTATGTTACAGCCTTATTCCAAAATGGATTAAATTATTTCCTACAAATGTCTACAAACAATCCCCCGTAATGACAGCGTGAAATTAAGTTTGTTGGCAATCTTTGCAAATTTAATAAAAAATAAAAAAAATTTCATAAAAATCCCATGTACATAAGTATTCACAGTCCTTGCTCAATACTTTGTTAAAGCACCTTTGGCTACAATTACAGCCTCAAGTCTTTTTGTGTATGATGCTACAAGCTTGGTACACCTATTTTGGGCAGGTTCTCCCATTCTTCTTTGCAGGACCTCTCAAGCTTCATCAGGTTGGATGGGGAGCGCCGGTGCACAGCCATTTTCAGATCTCTCCAGAGATGTTCAATCGGTTTCAATCTGCGCTCTGGCTGGGTCACTCAAGGACATTCACAGTGTTGTCCCTTAGCCACTCCATTGTTATCTTGGCTGTGTGCTTAGTGTCATTGTTCTGTTGGAAGATGAATCTTCGCCCCAGTCTGAGGTCCAGAGCGCTCTAGAGCAAGTTTCTCGAACATTGCTGAATTCATCTTTCCCTCAATCCTAACTAGTCTCCCAGTTCCTGCTGCTGAAAAACATCCCCACAGCATGATGCCACCACCATGTTTCACTGTAGAGATGGTATTGGCCAGGTGATGAGCAGTGCCTGGTTTCCTCCAGACATGACGCTTGCCATTCAGGCCAATGAGTTCAATCTTTGTTTCATCAGACCAGAGAGTTTTGTTTCTTGGTGCCTTTTGGTAAACTCCAGGCGGGTTGTCATGTGCCTTTTACTGAGGAGTGGTTTCCGTCTAGCCACTCTACCATACTGGCCTGATTGGTGGAGTGCTGCACAGATGGTTGTTCTTCTGGAAGGTTCTCCTCTCTCCACAGAGAAACACTGGAGCTCTATCAGAGTAACCATCAGGTTCTTGGCCACCTCCCTGACTAAGGCCATTGTCCCCCAATCGCTCATTTTGGCTGGGCGGCCCGCTCTAGGAAGAGTCTTGGTGGTTCCAAACTTATAGGGTGCCAATGGTTTGCCCCTGTCTTCCTGCTGTGGTGCTTGGTTACCCTGTCACATATGTGCTTCTGGTGGAGAAAGGTTACCATTTTAACAGATATTACATAAGACACTGTTGTCACCATCTAACCCGTCCTGAGAAATACTATGCAGCCATCACTGGACTGCATGCGCGTAGACATGAAGTGGCTATAAAGAAACTGCAAGCGACCAGTAGCAAAACAACGAATAAAAAGAGATAAAAACAACAATTCAAAGTCCAACTGGGAAAATTTGAAATTATCCCTTCTGCCTAAAATGTGGCCATTTGGATGCAGACTTATTTCATGCTTTATGAGCATGCCCAAGGATTAGCCCTTTTTGGCACTCAGTAGTGCACTATGCTACCGAACATTTGGTAAACTACCGTATATACTCGAGTATAGGCCGTCCCGAGTATAAGCCGAGGCCCCTAATTCACCACAAAAAAATGGGAAAAACGTATTGACCCGTGTATAAGCCGAGGGTGAAAAATGCAGCAGCTACTGTAAGTGGAAAAGAGTCAGCAATGTCCATCTGCAGCTGCATGTCCCCTGTACAGACCCCCGTGTCCCCTGTACAGCCTACCTGTGCCGATGTGCCGATCCGCCGGTTCTGGGTTCTGGGTCCTCGGTCCTGTGTCCCTCCCTGTACGATCTGGCAGCCGATGCAGTCCCGCTCTGTCCCGCTCTGTCCCCCCGTGTAAGGCGCCATTCCAATAATACAAAAACCGCGCCTCCTCCTCCTCCTCGTCCGTGATAGGAGGAACACTTTTTTCCCAGCAGTCAGTGTGCAGAGTTCCGCCTGTCACGGACGTCCTCTCATCCTCGTCCATGAGATGAAAATGACAGGACGTCCGTGATAGGCGGAACACTGCACACTGACTTACTGCTGGGAAAATTAGTGTTCCTCCTATCACGGACGAGGAGGAGGAGGCGGCGCGGCTTTTGAAAACTGCCGTCTGTCTGCATGACACACTGTTTATGTAGGCAGACGGCGGTGACTCGAATATAAGCCGAATAGTATCCTGAATGGGCACTCTTTGGTCTAATCAATATCCCAGGTGTCCTATCCCTTGTAGCCATGTAGCACAGAAAACCATCCTTCATCGGTGAATCTACTCAGAAACCCAAACCACTTTTTTGTTTATAGCCAAATTATCTTATTAATTCCACGAGGACTGGGTGGAGACGTTTGAATGTAAGGAATCATGAGCCCAAAAATGATTTGAGGTTAGGGACCTTTCTTTGAAACCCTGCCTGTAGATACTCAACAATCTATAGTACGATGCTTTCAATATACACTGTGGTACCAAATCAGGCTGCTAGCCAAAGACCCCCCTACTGATGCCTAAGGCCATTTTCACACTGAGGCACTTCTAAACTGCCAGTAAAAACACTGAGCGCTTTTGAAGTGCTTTTCAGGCGCTTTTGAAGAGCTTTCCATTCATTGCAATGAGGAGGGGAGTTTTTCACAGCCCTGCCAGCGCACTGCCCCAGTGTGAAAGCGTTCATTGATTTTAATGGAAATAAGTTTTCGTGAGCTTTTTAGGAGCTGTTTTTAGCGTGAAAGCGCCTGAAAAGCGCCTCGGTGTGAAAGTGGTCTTACACTCCACTTAAATTGAAAAAATGTTTTAAAACATAATGACCAAGGCCTCCCTCCTTTTTTCCTCTACTTGTTAATTGTTAGACTGACCACCATCCATCCAGGTGCTTAGGGTTCACTCCTAGACCCAACATTCGTAGTTTGTTCTTGAACTATATTAACAAATTGTACACTGTTATTCCTATATTGTTTCACTGGCTAAATGTTGCATGTTATGTTTTACATAAGAAAAGGTAGGGGGAAGGGGAGGGGTTGGAGAAAGACAGAGGGGAGAGAAAAGAAAAATGGTACATGCCAGGTTTTCTGGTACACTGCTGCTCTGCAGTAGGGATTGGGAGAGTGCATTTGGTGGTTATGTTTTTATGCACAAATTATATTTTTTGATAAATACATGCTGAGTGTTGCGTATCGGTGTACTATTATGGATTCTTTTAAGTACTGCTGTAGCTCTGCATGTAATTTTATTTCTCTGGTAATAAAAAACTGCTTTAAAAAAAAAAAAGCAGAACATTAACAGAACTGTATTGCAAGGGATAATATCGAGTTCAGCAGACATAATGCATACGTAAGAACAGAACCTGAGCATTTGGCATCACCTTTGCACATACATGTATAAGGAGAAAATGTGGGGTCAAGAACTAAAGGCCCACCCACAGGCAAAGCAAGGGAGTTTTACCATAAACAAAAGTCAGTGGTGCTCAGTTATGAACCCAGCCTTCCTTGAAGAGTTCAGGAGGCGGACTCATTAAGCAGCATTACGATCCCCTGCTGATTTTGTATGTTTGCCCGCTGACAAAGAAATGATCAGCCTATAATTTTAATGGTAGGTTTATTTTAACAGTGAGAGACAGAATAACAACAAAAATATCCAGAAAAACGCATTTCAAAAAAGTTATAAAATTGATTTCCATTTTAATGAGTGAAATAAGTATTTGACCCCTTCGCAAAACATGACTTAGTACTTGGTGGCAAAACCCTTGTTGGCAATCAGAGGTCAGACGTTTCGGGTAGTTGGTCACCATGTTTGCACACATCTCAAGAGGGATTTTGTCCCACACCTCTTTGAAGATCCTCTCCAAGTCATTAAGGTTTCGAGGCTGACTTTTTTTGGTAACTTGAACCTTTAGCTCCCTCCACATATTTTCTATTGGATTAGGGTCTGGACACTGGCTAGGCCACTCCAAGAACTTAATGTGCTTCTTCTTTAGCCACTCCTTTGTTGCCTTGGTCATGTGTTTTGGGTCATTGTCATGCTGGAATACCCATCCACGACCCATTTTTAATGCCCTGGGTGAGGGAAGGAGGTTCTCACCCAAGATTTGAGGATGGATGGCCTCGTCCATCGTCCCTTTTATGTGGTGAAGTTGTCCTGTCCCCCACCCCAAAGCATAATATTGCCACCTCCATGTTTGATGGTGGGGGTGTTGTTCCTCCTCTAAACACAGCGAGTTGAGTTGATGCCAAAAAGCTTGATTTTGGTCTCATCTGACAACAACACTTTCACCCAGTTCTCCTTTAAATCATTCAGATGTTCATTAGCAAACTTCAGATAGGCCTGTACATGTGCTTTCTTGAGTAGGGGGACCTTGCGGGTGCTGCAGGATTTCAGTCATTCACGGCGTGGTGTTTTACCAATTGTTTTCTTGGTCCCAGCTGCCTTAAGATCATTGACAAGATTCTCCCGTGTAGTTCTGGGCTGATTCCTCACCGTCCTCATTAAAATTGAAACTCCACAAGGTGAAATCTTGCATGGAGCCCCAGACCGAGAGAGATAGACAGTTATTTGTGCTTATTCCATTTGCGAATAATCACACCAACTGTTGTTACCCTCTTACCAAACTGCTTGGCGATGATCTTGTAGCCCATTCCAGCCTTGTGTAGGTCTACAATCTTGTCCCTGACATCCTTGGACAGCTCTTTGGTCTTGGCCATGGTGGAGAGATTGGAATCTGATTGATTACTTCTGTGGACAGGTGTCTTTTATACAGGTAACAAGCTGAGATTAGGAGCACTCCCTTTAAGAGAGTGCTCCTAATCTCAGCTCATTACCTGTACAGAAGACACCTGGGAGCCAGAAATCTTGCTGATTAATAGGGGATCATATACTTATTTCACTCATTAAAATGCAAATCAATTAATAACTTTTTGAAATGCATTTTTCTGGATATTTTTGTTGTTATTCTGTCTCTCACTGTTAAAATAAACCTACCATTAAAATCATAGACTGGTAATTTCTTCGTCAGTGGGCAAATGTACAAAATCAGCAGGGGATCAAATACTTTTTTTTCCCCACTGTAAGTATATTGTTGAAATATAAGTGAAATAGAGAGAGAAAGGAAAGGGGAAAAAAAAAGGGGGGGGGGGTGGAGAGGGAGGGAAGGGTAGGAGCCATTGACTGTATGGATCTCACCAACATTTAGGAACACCTAGGCCAAGGCACATCGACCTTATGACCAACTCCTCAGTTAAAGTACGTGGCAAATTCTGAGGAGTGCCTGAAATAAGACCACGTGGTCCAGATGATTTTAAAGGTCTCTCACTTGTCATTTTCCCAAGAGACCATCCTCTCCAGTTGGCATAAAGAATCCATCTCACAAGCCCAGTCAAGCAGTTTTTCTCCAGTGTCTAGATATAACGGTGCATGCAGATATGGGTCATCATCCCCGGTGCAGTTTGATATCTTCAGCAAACTTCTGATATTGTATTGTCAACTTTATGCGAAAGGGCAGCGATACAATCTGGACAAGATCTTATAATTGCATTCCTGAGCCTTGTTCAATATGGAAGTGTTATGCTTAAAGGTCAAAATACCATGTAACAACATAATGGATACATGGTATTTAATTAATGTCCTTATTACCTGCAGATCAAAGGGGTGACCTTATCTGCATATGATGTTGACTTAATGTCATATTAAAGGCTCCAGTTTTTTTACCAAAACGATAAAGAGGTTTTTACTTTCTTGCCTGTTATTGAAAAAGGGCGCCCCTTACCTTCTCTCTTGGCTCCTCCTACCCTGCGTGTGCCTCAATATCAATATCGGATTTTATTACAGAAAGATCTCAACACAAAGCAGTGTAGTGCAATGTTTCGGAGCCACGCAGGTCCCCTTCGCCAGGCATGTGATCAGGGGTCCTGCTTGGCTCCGCAACGTTGCACTACAATGCTTTGTGATGTGCCCTTTCCTTAATAAAAGCTGTTTGGATGAAATTGATCCTTGGTGTGCTGGCGAATAATCTACATATCATACAGGTTCCAGCATCCAGCTGGAGGTCGATACCGCACCCAGTACCTTAATAAATCATTCCAGGAACATGTGTGATGGGAATATGGACTGTGCTATGGGGGCACACAGGTGGGCAGGCTCCCGAGCCGGGCCTTGTTTGTCCATAGACAGTCCCGCCGCCCACTCCTCCCTTCACAGGATTTGATTGACTGCCTGAATCCCTATGAGATGTGCCCAGTGCTGCTGCAGATGGGCCCAGTGCTGGATTGAGAAAGGTGACAGTAAATCAGTTCTGAATAACTCCTTCCTCCCATTCTCCCAATAATTATATATTTATCTTTCTAATGGGGCATTACCAGTACATGCTTATTGTAATGGTTGGAAGACTTCCAGTTTATTTGCTTGTTGCTGTTTCTGTACATCAAGGCCCCCATCCAAGCCATTCCAAATCACGGAAAAATGTGCAATGTGCTTTTGGATGCCATTCATCCTGAATGACACCCCTAACGCAGTCATTTTGATACATCATTCATTGTGAATAGCACCCCAATGCACTGTTGATGATTTATTTATTACAGGCATTTATAAAGCACTAACAATTTATTCAGCACTTTACATATTGGAAATTCACATATTGGAACTCTTGCCCTCAAAGAGCTTACAATCTAAGGTCCCTATCTCACATGCATATGTACACATAGTGGGGCCAATTTAGACAGCAGCAAATTAACCTACCAGAATGTCTCACACAAGCCCAGGGAAATATGCAAATGCCACCCAGGTAGTGCTCTGTTTGGGATATCGAACTAAGGACCCCAGTGCTGCAAGGTGCTAAACACTAAGCCAGTGGCATCGCTAGGGGGGAGCAGGGGGTGCGGGCTGCACCCGGGTGACACCTGTGGGCATCGGCATTGCACGGTCCGCACACCCCTGCACTGATCTGTGTCTCTCTGGGTGTGTCCCTCAGTGGAGCGGACCGAAGCCGTCTCCCCCCTCCTCTCTGTTTACATGTACAAAGGAGGAGGGAGTCAGAGGAGGGACACACGCACTGTTCTGAGGTCTGAGCAGTGTATTGTATTTGTAGATGGACATGTGCTATGGTAGGGGAGGGGGGACTACCAGCATAAGTGGAGAGGGGGGGGGTCTATGCTGATGGAGGGGGGAACTGCAGTGAGGGGGGATCTATGCTGATGAAGGGGGGGCTGCACTGAGGGGGGTCTATGCTGATGGAGGGGGGGACTGTACTAGCGGGGAGGTCTATGCTGATGGAGGGGATTTAATGCTGAGGCATGGGGGTCTGAACTGATGGAGGGGGAGGTCAATACTGATGAAGGGGGTCTGTACTGAGTGAGGGGGGATCTGTACTTAATAGAGGGGGGTCTGTACTGAAGGTGAAGGGGGACTATAGTTGGTGGGGGGGTGACACCAATTTTTTCTGCACCGGGTGACACCAACCCTAGTGGCGCCACTGCACTAAGCCACCGTGCTTCCTGGAATTGCTTTGCTCTGTTGATAGTGTCTTTCCATGTGCTAGCCCTTGCAGTGTGTTGATGCCAATGTCAATATGGTGCAAACACAATAACTGAACAGGACAAAGAGCAGTGTAAAGATTGAAAAACAAGTTACAAAAACTAAACCCACACCTCCTGTTATATTTATAACCCTGGCAACGTACTTAACATATTTAGATTCCATTCCTGTATAAGTGCCTAAAATATAACAAAGTGAAAGGGAAGCACAAATCCAAGAGCTCAAATAAATTAAATGTCATACTGTGAAAACAAAAGTAAACTGTGCTCTATGCTTTAAAAAGCATTAGACACTGTTGACCAGAACTGATACTTCTTTACACAGTAAAATGCTGTGATTTACAATGCAGTTATGCCCCGTACACACGGTTCGGAAATTCCGACCACAAAATCCGTCAGCTTTTTTCAGACGGATTTTGTCTGACACTGGTGTTGAATACACACGGTCGGACAAAGTTGTCGGAAAATCCAATCATTCTTAACGTGGTGACGTTCGTTGCGTACGACGGAACTACATAGAGGCTATTAGCCAATAGCTTTGGTCTCCTAATTTGATCTGAGCATGCGTGGCACTTTGTCCGTTGGAATTCTCTACACATGATCAGAAAAAGTCAGATCGGATTTTGTTGTCGGAAAATTTGAGAGCAGGATCTCAAATTTTTTCCGATGGAGCCCACACACGGTCGGATTTTCCAACAACATTGTCCGATCGGACATTTTCCATCTGAATTTCCGACCGTGTGTACGGGGCATTAGTCTGCAGTTGCACTTCAAGGTGTATGTAAACCTAACAATGGATTCTTCTTGATTGTGCCTTTTTTTTTTTTTAAGGGTAACTTTGTTCTACATAAAATTTGCAAGTATAAAATAAAAGAGAGAATAGAGCAAACATTGCCTAGGTATCACAAAATAATGCAAACAGAGTGTCCATTTGATACACTTGCAGGTATTAAGGAAACAGATATACATTACAACGAAAACTCATAAAAAATCGTAGGATACAGGTTGTCAATAGAACATTATATACAGTATCTCATAAAAGTGAGTACACCCCTCCCATTTTTGTAAATATTTCATAATATCTTTTCATGTGACAACACTGAAGAAATTACACTTTGCTACAATGTAAAGTAGTGAGTGTACAACTTATGTATAACAGTGTAAATGTGCTGTCCCCTCAAAGTAACTCAACACACAGCCATTAGACCCCTTTCACACTGGGGCGCTTTGCAGGCGCTATAACGCTAAAAATAGCGATTGCAAAGCACCCTGAATGAGCCGCTGAATGAGTCCCCTTCTCTATAAGAAAAAAATATTTTAGTAACAATCATGAACAGGAACAAATAATCAGAATGGTCAGAAACACCAACGGTGAAAATGTTAGTGCCCCTGAAATTGGTGGTCAATGGAAAAATGCCTTCTTATATTGGTAGTTGGTGTAGGGTTCCCATACATTGGTGGTCATTAATAGTCAGTGGGAGAAGGACACTTACATTGCTGACCAGTGGGAAAGAGCCTCCCCTTAGACACAGCCAAAAAGATAATTAAAATGAGTGGTTACTGGTAGGGATGAGCCGAACACCCCCCCGTTCGGCTCGCACCAGAACCCGCGAACGGACCTAAAGTCCGTGCGAGCTTTAGAACGCTATTAGTTATAATGGATGCGAACGCTCGAAATTAAAAGTGCTAATTTTAAAGGCTAATATGCATGTTAATGTCATAAAAAGTGTTTGGGGACCTGGGTCCTGCCCCAGGGGACATGTATCAATGCAAAAAGAAGTTTAAAAACGTCCGTTTTTTCAGGAGCAGTGATTTTAATAATGCTTAAATTGAAACAATAAAAGTGTAATATTCCTTTAAATTTCGTACCTGGGGGGTGTCTATAGTATGCCTGTGAAGGGGCGCATGTTTCCCGTGTTTAGAACTGTCTCTGCGCAAAGTGTCATTTTTGAAAGTAAAAAAGCTATTTAAAATCACTCGCGGCTAATGTGTATTGTCGGCTCCCGTAATACAGAGAACAGTCATTCATTGAAACTCATTCATAAAAAAAAAGTCATTGATAAAAAATAAAAAAAATGAAAAAAAAAAAAGCGTAGGGGTCCCCCCAAATTCAATAACCAGGCCCTTCAGGTCTGGGATGGATATTAAGGGGAACCCCAGCCAAAAAAAAAATGGCGTAGGGTCCCCCTCAAAATCCATACCAGACCCTTATCCGAGCACGCAACCTGGCAGGCCGCAGGAAAAGAGGGGGGGACGAGAGCGGCCCCCCTCCCGCCTGAACCGTACCAGGCCACATGCCCTCAACATTGGGAGGATGCTTTGGGGGTCTAAGACCCCCAAAGCACCTTGTCCCCATGTTGATGAGGACAAGGGCCTCTTCCCCACAACCGTGCCCGGTGGTTGTGGGGGTCTGCGGGCGGGGGGCTTATCGGAATCTGGAAGCCCCCTTTAACAAGGGGACCCCCAGATCCCGCCCCCCCCCTGTGTGAAATGGTAAGGGGGTACAAAGTACCCCTACCATTTCACCAAAAAAGTGGCAAAAATGGTAAAAATGACAGGAGATGGTCTTTGACAATTCCTTTATTAAAATCTTCTTTCTTCTTTCTTCATCCTTCGGTTTCTTCATCTTCTCCTTCCGTCATCTTCTTCCATCTTCTTCTTCCATTTTCTTCTTCCTCCGATCCGCTTCTTCTTGCGCTGGTCTTCTCGTCCGGCATCTTCTTCCGTCGGCGTCGGCGTCGGTGTCGGTGTCTTCTTGGGCCGCTCCGCGCAATGGGAGGCTCCCGCTGTGTGAGGCTCCGCTCCGTCTGACAGGTCTTTTAAAACGGAGGGCACCTGGTGACCCCGCCCCCCTCTGACGTCATGGGGAAAGCCATCATGGAATTCCCCATGACGTCCCCGTGCGTCAGAGGGGGCGGGGTCACCAGGTGCCCTCCATTATAAAAGACCTGTCAGACGGAGCGGAGCCTCACACAGCGGGAGCCTCCCATTGCGCGGAGCGGCCCAAGAAGAGACAGAGACACTGACGCCGACGCCGACGGTAGAAGATGCCGGACGAGAAGGACGAGAAGACCAGCGCAAGAAGAAGCGGATCGGAGGAAGAAGAAAATGGAAGAAGAAGATGGAAGAAGATGACGGAAGGAGAAGATGAAGAAACCGAAGGATGAAGAAAGAAGAAAGAAGATTTTAATAAAGGAATTGTCAAAGACTGTCTCCTGTCATTTTTACCATTTTTGCCACTTTTTTGGTGAAATGGTAGGGGTACTTTTGTACCCCCTTACCATTTCACACAGGGGGGGGCCGG
This sequence comes from Lithobates sylvaticus, assembly GCA_028564925.1. Classification (NCBI taxonomy): domain Eukaryota; kingdom Metazoa; phylum Chordata; class Amphibia; order Anura; family Ranidae; genus Lithobates; species Lithobates sylvaticus. The sequence continues at coordinate 45,861,138 of CM053034.1, read as the reverse complement.
GATCTGGGAGTCCCCTTGTTAAAGGGGGCTTCCAGATTCCGATAAGCCCCCCGCCCGCAGACCCCCACAACCACTGGGCACGGTTGTGGGGAAGAGGCCCTTGTCCTCATCAACATGGGGACAAGGTGCTTTGGGGGTCTTAGACCCCCAAAGCATCCTCCCAATGTTGAGGGCATGTGGCCTGGTACGGTTCAGGTGGGAGGGGGGGCCGCTCTCGTCCCCCCTCTTTTCCTGTGGCCTGCCAGGTTGCGTGCTCGGATAAGGGTCTGGTATGGATTTTGAGGGACCTGAAGGGCCTGGTTATTGAATTAGGGGGGACCCCTACGCTTTTTTTTTGTTTTTTTTATCAATGAATGACAGTTCTCTGTGTTACAGGAGCCATCAATTCATTAGCCGCAAGTGCTTTTAAATAGCTTTTTTCCTGCAAAAATGACACTTTTTTTCAGGGAAAGTTCTAAGCACAGGAAACCTGCCCCCCTTCACAGGCCACCTATAGACACCCCCCCCCCCCCCCCCCCCAGATGTGATACTGCAATGCAATTGCAATGCTGTTCTAACAGCATGCACACACATATCCCCAGAAATAAAGCATATCTTGTCAGCAGTCAGCAACACGGGTTCGAATCGAACACCGGGCCCATCCTTAGTTACTGGTAGTTAGATTCCTTGAGCAATGAAGAGCTTCCATCAACCTCTGGAGGAAGCCCAGAGTTCAGCAGAACCCTGGTTGAGAAACCTTGCCATATGTTATGGAGAAGAAAAGAGGAGAATGTGTGCTGTAGCCCTGTCTTACAGTGACAGCTCTGCTATTCCACAGAGTACAGTGAGAGAGATACAACAAAAACTCATTTAAAATTGTAGGATACAGGTTGTCAATAGAATGATACATATATGTGCAACAATCAAAAGGAAAAAAAAAATAGGAATTCAGCAAGTAGTCCCTAGCTCCAGGCAATACTTTTACAAAAGCAATTTTTATTTAAATATTCATTCAGTTACATGTTATGCATATCAAAAGTTACAAAGTACAAAAAATTTGACAATCTTGCGTATGTATTGAGAAGTAAACATATAAATCAGTAGGCTGTTAGAAGGGTTATCCGTATCGACTTTGACCCTAAATCGTGCTACACAAAGATATCGATGCATGTTACATTCTAAAGTCTTTGCAATTGGATTTAGAACATTTTGTCGTATTCTACAGTAACGAACATATATCCAAAAAACGTTAAGCTACCCATGTCCTATAAGCCAATCTTCATTCCAACAGGGGCATGGGGTAAGGGGGGGGAGGGAAGGGAATCTGTCACAGGTGAGGGGAGAGAGAGAATGGTGGAGAGAGAGATGGAGGGATATCCACCATGTCCTACCCATCGTACCAGTAGAAGGTAAAAAGTCCAGGGGTAAGAGGCCCTCTGCCCAGTCCCATTCGTGGTTTCTTGGAAATGGGGCCATCTTGTTACTAAATTGTGAGACCTCTGGCCTCCACCCAAGCTTACCATATCTTGTGGAATTTTTGAGGGCAGTTGCGTCCCATGTAAGTTAATTTGTCCAGGCAATACTTTAAGTATCAGGTGGTATAGTACTGTTTGAATTTCCCTATGGGTCCCAGATTTTATGAACTTTTGTAAGGGCAGTCCTTAGCTTCAAATTGTATAATAGGAGCACCTGATTAATAAGGGCAAGCCAAAAAGCTATAGTAGGGGGAGCTGGAGATTTCCAGTCCATGGTAATGGATTTTTTGGCATAAAATAAAGCTAAGCGTAGAAAATTGGGGAATTTCTTAGGCAGAGATGCATCATTAATATATCCAAATAGTCACCCTAGGGACAGGTAGTGTGTTACTGGCTGGATCATCAGCTGAAAATTAATGGAAGTAGCAGCTGTATATTATTGTGGGTGTGCCAAAATGATTTCACAATTTTGGTTGATTTTACAATTTTGGTAAGCAAATTGACTCAATCAATGTGCACTAGATATAAGAGAGATCATGGCGAACTCCTTCATATGTATATGTATTTCAACTGTGTGATTCCCTGTTTGCCTTGAGATCTGCTTTAGAGCATCAAATATATTTTTTTTCTTCTGGAGCTACCAGGAGCGCCAGGAAGTACGACCAGCAGGTGTGACAATGGTGGGGCCTTTTATAGACCAGCAGGTAAGGTCACCACTCCCTGATGTCTGGGTACATTTTTGAAATTTTGATTCCACCAGCAATATTGGTGACTCCGTCGGGTACATTTTTAAAAGAACAATTTGTTCCCGTTTTATTTTACCTCCTGTTGGATACATGAGGCTATAGCGCAGCCTGATAATCTTTTGCGTGGGCAGTTTTTCTTACACAAAATAGTACAGTAAATTAAGACAGCAGGGCCATTTACCCTCACAGTTGTGCTAATTTTATGGTAATTTTTTTGACGGTTTCTTTATGGCGATAAGCGCAGGGAATGGTGACCTTTTAAATCTATCTCTAATGGAACCCACAGGAGCTTTTATGGGCCTTGCAGAAGTATTTTCTGCTTTAAAAGAAAGCAAAGTGTTTGTAATATGCAGAATGAGAGCTACATAATAACAGTCTTTATGTCTATTTGTGGCGCATTGTCTATGTCACTTGGATTCTACTGTTAAGCCTTTTTTTCCCTTCAGCTTTTCTATTCTATTCCCTCGTTAATTGACGTGTCTGTAATGCTAATTTGTTTTATACAATGCAAAAAGTAATTTTTATTAGAGTTGTTTTATAAAAAAAAAAAAAAGCCAGTATGTTCTTCATAGTTGGATGTCAAGTATAAAAAAAAATTATAATGACAATAAATTAAATTTTATAATGCTAGATTACTTCTGATATGATATACTTAACCACTTCACTCCCGGCCCATAGTCAAATGTCATCCACAGATGGGATCTCCCATCCTGGGCAGGTGTCATATGACATCCTTTGCTTCTCGCTGCTCCTGCGGCCCCCGGGGGCCCACAGCGCAGCGATCGGGGATGAGGCGCGTCACTCGTACACAGCCCATCCTAGATCCATGTAAAGAGCCAATAAAAAATGTCTCTTTACCACGTGAACGACTGTATCCAATTACAGCCAGTCACATGTACTGTCCACGTGCACGGCGCTTGTGTGTGCCCCTAGGGAGCGCAGAGCGGTGATCGGGGATGAGGCTTGTCACCCCCACACAGCCCAACCCCGATCGCAGTAAAGAGCCAATGAAATTGGCTCTTTGCCACGTGACTGGCTGTGTCCAATCACAGCTGGTCACAGAATGTCAACAAACCGCAGTAACAAGATGTTACTGGGTACTCCCCCTCACATGCCGATTGTGCGTGAGAAGGAGATTGCGGTAACATCTCGTTACCACTTACAGTGTACACCAATCACACTGATTCCCCCCCCCCTAATAAAGAGGACCTGTCACCACCCATAAAAGTACCTGTCACCAGTGTTAATTTTGTTGTCCAAAACCGACTAAAACATTTTAGTCAACTAAAATATGACTAAAACTAAAACAATTGGGATGACTAAAATCCGAATAAACCTAAAATGCCATTTTAGTCAAAAGGCTAAAACTAAAATTAAATTTGACGTTAAAATTAACACTGGTCTGTAGTGCATGTTCATACCTCAATACCGTAAACGACATATTTGATTTTTCACTCTAGCAGTATATAATGAGTTTGGAAATTGTAGAGAAATGCTTAAATAATGCATTATATTATAATTTATCTACACCCATTTGATTTTAGATAACTAAAATGAGTTTTAGTTGACTAAAATGTACTGGAGATTTAGTCGACTAAATACGACTAAAACTAAAACAATTGCAGAAGACTAAAATGGGACTAAAGCTAAAATGTCATTTTAGTCCCAAGACTAAAACTAAAATGAAATCGAAATTCGCTGCCAAAATTAACACTGCTGGTTACTACCCATCAAAGTACCTGTCACCACCCATCAAAGTACCTGAGCACCTGTCACAGTCCATATGAGTACCCGAGTACCTGTCACAGTCCATATGAGTACCCGAGTAGCTGAGTACCTGTCACAGTTCATCTGAGTACCTGTCACAGCCCATCTGAGTACCTGTCACAGCCCATCTGAGTACCTGTCACAGTTCATCTGAGTACCTGAGCACCTTTCACAGTTCATCTGAGTACCTGAGCACCTGTCACAGCCCATCTGAGTACCTGAGCACCTTTCACAGCCCATCTGAGTACCTGTCACATCTGAGTATCTGTCACAGTCCATCTGAGTACCCGAGTACCTGTCACAGTCCATATGAGTACCCGAGTAGCTGAGTACCTGTCACAGTTCATCTGAGTACCTGTCACAGCCCATCTGAGTACCTGTCACAGCCCATCTGAGTACCTGTCACAGTTCATCTGAGTACCTGAGCACCTTTCACAGTTCATCTGAGTACCTGAGCACCTGTCACAGCCCATCTGAGTACCTGTCACATCTGAGTATCTGTCACAGTCCATCTGAGTACCTGAGCACCTGTCACAGTCCATATGAGTACCCGAGTACCTGTCACAGTCCATATGAGTAGCTGAGTACCTGTCACAGTTCATCTGAGTACCTGTCACAGTTCATCTGAGTACCTGTCACAGTTCATCTGAGTACCTGTCACAGCCCATCTGAGTACCTGTCACAGCCCATCTGAGTACCTGTCACAGTTCATCTGAGTACCTGAGCACCTTTCACAGTTCATCTGAGTACCTGAGCACCTTTCACAGTTCATCTGAGTACCTGAGCACCTGTCACAGCCCATCTGAGTACCTGTCACATCTGAGTATCTGTCACAGTCCATCTGAGTACCCGAGTACCTGTCACAGTCCATATGAGTACCCGAGTAGCTGAGTACCTGTCACAGTTCATCTGAGTACCTGTCACAGCCCATCTGAGTACCTGTCACAGTTCATCTGAGTACCTGAGCACCTTTCACAGTTCATCTGAGTACCTGAGCACCTGTCACAGCCCATCTGAGTACCTGTCACATCTGAGTATCTGTCACAGTCCATCTGAGTACCCGAGTACCTGTCACAGTCCATATGAGTACCTGAGTAGCTGAGTACCTGTCACAGTTCATCTGAGTACCTGTCACAGCCCATCTGAGTACCTGTCACAGCCCATCTGAGTACCTGTCACAGTTCATCTGAGTACCTGAGCACCTTTCACAGTTCATCTGAGTACCTGAGCACCTGTCACAGCCCATCTGAGTACCTGTCACATCTGAGTATCTGTCACAGTCCATCTGAGTACCTGAGTACCTGTCACAGCCCATCTGAGTACCTGTCACCACCCATTAGAGTACCAGTCACCAGCCCATCAGAGTATGGAGAGCATGCGCCGGAGTGACGTCATCGGGGCTCCGGCCAATCACAGCGTCGAAGCCACAATACTCGGACGTAACTCCGGTGAGAAATGTCGCTGGCCGGTGCTGTGTACTGGCACCGCAGTGGGGGCTTCGATCTCAGGTGAGTCTTACATAGTCAGCTTGTATGCTATGCATACTAGCTCATTATGCCTTTGTCTTGCAGGTCTTTTATTTTTTTTCATGTGGGTTTACAACCAATTTAAGAATGATGACAGTGCTTTTTTTAATTGTGCCACTGGCCGGCCTCCTGCCTGCTGGTTGGACTACTGGTTGACTACTGGTTGGACTACTGGTACTGGCTGCTGGTTGAGCATCATCCCACTGGTAACACCATAGGCGTGCGCACAGGGTGTGCCAGGTGGGCCTGGGATCACCCTAATCACCCTGTGTGGTGCAGATTTTGCCTGTTTAACACCTGGATTTTTCACCAAAGCCCCGGAGCAGGGCTCCAAAAAATTAGTAAAAAAACATAATTGTAAAAAATAATAAAAACTACCGACACCATCCACAAGCCCTACTGACATTGCCCACTGCTCTACTGACACCGTCAGCATATATACACATGCACACACTTATGTGTTTGAGCTTTGAGGTGCACACCCTAATGCAATAGGCTGTGCACACCTGTGGGAAACACCCATTATGGGCTTTGCTTCCTCTGTAACACCGTCAAACTTTATACCAAAATTTTTTATTTATAATCACAGGTAAAAAAAAAAAAACAATACAAAAGAGTTGTGCCTTTTCATATCCCATTATAAGTTTTCAGCCATATGATAATAGAATATTGTATTATAAATGTATTGGCATGAAATTGTTGATCATTTCCTCAACAATGGGCTATTCCAAACTCCTGAGCTTGGGCGTCATGATAATTTAAGTATTTTCAGAGTTCCTAACCTCTGTATCTTCTCAATAAAGACATCTGACCATAAGTCCTAGTTCACATTGATGCTACTTTTAAATTGTGCTACTTCACTTGAAGTAGCATGGTTTCAAAGTAGTAGGTCAGCATGATTTCAGGTGCTACTTGGCTGACATCTGTGTCACTTCATGCACAGATGTCTATGCAAGTCGCACCTGAAATCGCCAAAAAATAGTGCGGGGACCTTTTTTTCAAATTGGTGCGGCACTGCAAAGTCGGAGTCGCACCGTCTTGAACGGTTCCATTGCCGACAATAGTGTGCGATTTGTCATCCGATTTTGAACTGTCAAATCGCATGACAATTTGCACTGGTGTGACTAATGACTGTGGCTAATTAACATGTTAAAAAAAATGTATTAATTCATGAATTAATTCCTTATTAAATTTGCTAAATCTGATTTAATATGTATACAAACTCACATTGGTGTGTTCTGCTGGCACTATAGTTAAAAATGAATTCCCCAATGGGTCCAAGGTCCATCAAGTATCAGTGGAGACTTGCCCTATTAAAAGCAAGTCAGTGATGGCAACTTTCATATTTGTATCCTGGCAGATTGCCTTTAGGACTCATGTGGATAACAGTTTTTTTTTTTTTGCTTTCTGAAATGCACGTCAAATGCACTTCTGTGGATTCTCCTTTACTTCATTGATGCAGTGTAGATTACTTTTTGTTCTTGTTCAAAAAATTGTATTGACAAATTTGAGTACAGTACAAAAAATGGCAGAATAAGACCCCCAGAATAATATTTTGCAGCCAGTGCCCCCCACAGGGAGGGTGAATAGGTCATACCGACCGGCGCATACGAGGGATAATTTCGCATAGACATAACTTCTCCTCTTAACATACCTGTAGATCATTTCCTACAATAGTGAAAGCTAGGAAAGCTATTACCAAACTTCAGTTACTAGCATAAAAGAAATAGGAATAGCGACATGAGACAACTGAAAAATTAAGTATAAAAAAAGAGCGGAAAGGGAGTAAACAGGAGGAGACAACAGGAGGGAAAGGACCCATATAAGAAAAGGGAGGGCACCCCAGGGAACATAGAAGCCTTGGTTTGCAGTGTTCAAAAATGCGGAGAAAAAGATTTGAGAAGTGAGGAGTAAAAACCCAGGGGTGCCAAACTTTGGCATATTTATGTATTCTGTCCTGTAGGGTAGCTTCAACCTTGGTGTGAACCATGTGTAATTATTTTCTTAGTCACTAGGAGACAAAGCAGAAACATGTTTCAGGCTCTGGCTATCATTTGTTTAGAAGATGTAGTGATTTGGTAATAATATTTTGAATTGCCCCAAAGTCAGCTCCAGTGGGCGCATGTTTAACAAGGCAAACCAAGGATCTTGACATCGAACAATTGCGAAAGGATTCAGAAGTTGTTGTGGCAAAATTATTGTACAGTAGTATGGAACAGGTCTAAGAAGATGGGTGCCTGGTGCCGAGCATTTGCGAAAGCATGTTGAAGGGTAGCTCAGCACATACTTGGCTATCCCAACAGGTTCTAGATACTAGAAAGTACTTTATTGGTCATTTCAAGGGCCAACATGTTCAGGGATGTCATATCGATAACTTGCCAAATCTCCTTCTAATTGTCCTTCTCAAGCGTCAATTTCAAATCTGCAACCCACAGTGGTCAACATATGCTTGCATAAGGGATGGTGGCTGAGATAGTAAATGAAGGTACAGCTTAAGCCCCATACACACGGTCGGACTTTTTCATGGATTCTGTCCGATCGGACAAGGTTGTTGAAAAATCAGACCGTGTGTATGCACCATCGGACAGTGTTCGTCGGTTTGTCCGACGGACAAAGTCTTATCTCCTGCTGGAAAGATTTGCCGTCAACCCGGTCCGATCACACCAAACCCGATCGTGTGTACGGTTGTCCGACCGGACAAAGTGCTACGCATGCTCAGATCACATTACAAGACCAAAGCTATTGGCTACTAGCCTCTACGTTGTCCCGTCGTAGGCAACAAACGTCACCACGTTCAGAATGATCGGATTTTCCGACAACTTTGTCCGACCGTGTGTACGCAAAACCAACATCGGACAAAGTACGACGGACATGATCCGACGGACCTTGTCCGCGGATTGTCCGACCGTGTGTATGGGGCTTTAGAAATCATACCCTTCGAATCTACGCTGGATGGCAGTCCTGAAATCCAGGCAAAGCTATCTAAAAGAGGTTGGGGGTTGAGGTGTGCGTGAAAAGTGAGAAATAAAAGGACATAATCCGCAAACATGCAGAGCTTCTGTTGACTACTGTCAGAAACCATGAATCAGACTGAGACAGAAATACAGTTAAATCACACTTGTTTAATAATAATAATAATAATAATAATAAAAAAAGGTAAACATAGTCAAAATATAGCCAGAGTTCAGGAACGGATAGTCAGACAAGCCAAAATGTCAGGGAGACAGAGATGAGCGTAGTAGAACAGCAAGCAGGAGCTGGAGCCAGAAGGAATGTCAGCCAAGCAAGTCTTCAACAGGAACACAGGGGAGCGTCTCTAGAGATGTGACCAAGGCTATGGCAGAGATCATCTGGACTGGACAGCTTAAGTGGGCAGGACTGATGAGCAGGATATCATCAACAGGTGAGTCACTGTGGAGAGATAGGAGCTGGCAATTAGCCGACAGCGGAGCAACCAGCTTTGAGAAGGAAGGGCTGAGCCCAGCCCTGACAAATACCTGCCACATTGAAACCCCTAACATTCAAATTATTACGAATAAAATGTGCCAGGGGATCTAGGCAAAGAGTAAAGGAGTAGGAGGGCACCCCTGTCTCATTCCTCTGGCTATTGGGAAAAGATACCACTTTTAACTTGCATATCTAACTTAAACCTGAGGGCAATTGTAAAGGGAGGAAATCCACTGTAAAAAGTTGGGGCCAAAGCCCCACCTTTGTAAAATGTACTGCAGGTAGGACCAGGAGACAGTATCAAATGCCTTTCAAATATTTCTACAAATAATATCCTGTGTCTGTCTTAAGGTAATACAACCCACCTGATCTTTATGAACCAAAGAGCTGATAAGGCGACTAAGTCTGAGAGCAAGAACCTTATCCAGTAGTTTTATATCATGATTAAGTAGTAATATAGGATGGTAATTGGACCATTGGGAATTATCTGTGTCATTTGAGTCTTTGGAATCATGGATATTATAGCAGTTACAGTCTCCGGGTGAAAACATTGCTTTTTGAGAAGGAAGTTAAGGGAGTTGGCCAACAAGGGTGCCAGATGGTCAGCAAGCATTCGTAGTAAGTGGTGAGCAGGCCATCAGGGTCAGGTCATTTATTAGTTTGCATAGCTTGAATAGCTTGAAGTACTTAGTCAACAGTAATAGGACGATTCAAGCGTGCTCTATGGGAAGCATATATTAAAGGTAAGGATACCCCTTTGTCGACCTGAGCTGAGGAGAAAACTGCTTCCAAGGTATAAAGTTGAGGCAAATGGTGTATAAATTCCTGCAGCACCTTAAGGGGGACCGGCGTATCATTTTCTCTGCTGATTCAGCAAGGAATAAATACAACTTCGCTCTGACCTTTAACATAAGGAATCTATGGGCTGTAGTAATATCTTGCTAAAAAGCGTAGTAATAGGCATGGAAATCTCGTTCAAGCTGCTGCAGGCAGGCTCGCTTATCGTGCTTAAGCTGGGTCGCTACGTGTATTCAGTTGCCCCTTATAACTGTCACAAACAGACATAAGATTTCCCAGCACACTGACCAGCCAGCCTGCAAAACAACCAAATTGGCCCTGTCTAATGCTGCGTACACACGATCAGAATTTCGGCCAGCAAAAGACCGATGAGAGCGTTTCATCGGAAAATGCGACCGTGTGTAGGCTCCATCGGAAATTTTGCTGGCCGAATTCCCACCAGAAAAATTTTGAGAGCATGTTCTCAATTTTTCAGATCGGAAATTCCGATCGTCTGTAGAAATTCCAACGCGCAAAATTCCTACACATGCTCGGAAACAATTTGACGCATTCTCGGAAGCATTGAACTTCGTTTTTTCTCGGCTCGTCGTAGTGTTGTATGTCACCGCATTCTCGACGGTCAGAATTTGGTGTGACCATGTGTAGGCAAGACAGTTTGAGCGGAATTCCGTTGGAATTCTGTCGGGAAAACCATCAGAGCTTTTTCCGACGAGAATTCCGATCGTGTGTATGCGGCATAACAGTTTACATTAAAAACAGAGGGTTTTGTTTGCACACATTTGCAATTATATGCGTAAGCCTCAGTGTCCACATCAAGAGACCTCTGTATATACTGTGGTCCTAACGCTATATTTCCAGAGCCTCCATAATAGGAGTACATATAAGAATGTATGTATAAAGTGGTTGTAAACCCTCCCACACAACTTTACTGTTTTGTAATCCTCATAAAAAACACTATTAATTGCTGCTGGCAAATGTCTCCTTACCTGTTTAGTTTTGCTGTAATCCGTCCTGTTATGTTTACTGACGTCACTCGCGCATTCGCTTCCCTTCCCCTCGTTTACGGCACGCTCTGTGTGTGTTCCATCAATTGACAGGGTGCAGTGAATGGGATTTCCTCTCCCAGTGGCACAGCGCTGACTGCCCTCTCCTCACGAGACTACAGAGTTTCTCCTGCATCCTGGAACTCCCCATGTGACCGTGTGACGTCACATGTGGAGTAAACCTACTGCATCGAGAATGCGATGAGGAGAGGAGAGCTGGAGCAGGACTGACAGGCACGCATATACCCAGAATGGGTACATATAAAAAGCACAAAAACAATGTAATATGCTGGATATTAGTGGCGGTCCAGTAATGTCAGATTGCGCATTTGCGTTATTATGGTGAGAAACAGGAAAGGGCAGAAATTATATTCTACACAGACTCAAGATGACAGTACTAAAGATGGCGGCGCCTTATCCCAGAAGACAACATTTTGTTGCATCCCTGCATCCAATTCACCCAACTAATCAAAAAAGTGGCAACCACCCCAACTTATAACTGGCTTTTGCAGCAAAGTTAGACAGGGCCAATTTGGTTTGGTTTTGCAGGCTGGCTGGTAAGTGTGTTGGGAAATCTTTTGTCTGTTTCTGATGTGCATTGCCCTTCCATGTGCAGCTTGCTGCAAGGGCCAGTTATAGATTGGGGTGGTTGCCACTTTTTTGCCCCTTATAACTGGTTTAGGTGCCTCCCAGAGCGTAAGGGGAGATGTAACAGGAGTTGAGTTAAATTATAGGTATTCTTTCCAGGATATTTGGTTGTCCTGACAAAACGCTGGGTTTTAGAAATGGGATGCATTTATGGCTGCATTGCTTTTCTTTTGGTGGCAGACAGTGTTGGTCATCTTACTTTAAAAAAGTAATTAGTTAAGTTACAAATTACTTCTCCCAAAAAGTAATTGCGTTAGTAACTCGGTTACTACATTGGAAAAGTAATTAGTTACTCAGCAAAGTAACTGTGACAGGGGTGGCAGCGGTGGTACTTGAGGGGCGGCAGCGGTGGTAATTGAGGGGTGGCAGCGGTGGTACTTAGGGGGGTGGCAGTGGTGGTGGTGTACTTGGAGAGGTGGCGGTGGTGTACAGTACTTGGGGGGGTGGCAGCGGTGGTACTTGTGGGGTGGCATCGGTGGTGTACTTAGAGGGGGGTGGCAGGCAGCGGTGGTACTTGGGGGGGGTGGCAGCGGTGGTGGTGCCATCATCTCCCACCACCACCTCTGCTTCTTACTGATCCCATCCCCCACCACCACTGATCTCATCCCTACCCTATCCCCCCATCACCTCTGTTGTAGAAGTGATGGTGGGTGGGTAGGGATGGGATCAGTAAGAAGCAGAGGTGGTGGAGGACTTGGGATGGATCAATTGCACTGCAATTCAAATCGTCAGGCAGTAACTTACTTGAATGCCTCCAGGATGCCTTTCCTCATGGGGAGAGAGACCCTCCCCTTCACTCGATTGGTGTCAGCTGGTCAGCTGACTTAATTTTTCAGTGTCCGCCCCGCCTCCCTACATGCTCTCTCTCTGGATAGACGGGGCAGGATGGGGCGGTCCAGACAGTCTTAGCTTCTTCTCAGCTCAGCGGGTGAAAGCCCCCCTCCCCGCGGCGGAACAAACGGGCCGATAGATGTAATTGAGGTAACGCCGCCCAAGTAATGGGAACTGAGTTACCATGAGGGGAAGAGTAATTAGTTAGATTACTCGTTACACTCTAAAGTAACTGCGTTAAGTAACTGCAAGCATGTATTGCAAGCAAAGTAGGTCAAACACAGCCTTTTGTTGCATTTTGCCCATGTCTACACTCAATTGAAAAAGGCAGAATATGACAACACCCATCTATTTAACTTCCAAATGTGCTGCTGTGATGTGGAGTTGAGTAGTCCAATTTACTAATATGGCTGACCACACTAAAGGCCTGTGTTGAAGAACTTTGGGCTTATGTCAATGGCATCAGTTTAAGACGCTTCTGAGATCATTCAGAATTCAATGACAGGTGCAATTGGTCTTCAGTTGACCTGCTTCTGCCCTGCATTTAATGCCCTTTTAAGTGGGTTTTGCATTTGCTATAGACTTGGCAATGCATGAGCATGCTAAAACTGTCTGATGTGAAAAAATCCTGTGTAGGCACTAACTGTACAGGACAAATTCACTCTCAAGCACCCTCAGTGCCAAGTTTATTACAAAACAGAGTCCTCTGTGCAAGAAAGTGTGAAAATATCTGGTTTATTGGATTCCCCAGCTTACTTTGGCCCGGGAAGGAAGGAAGACTGCCTTTCTTGCATATGTGGCTTGGCAGTAGGAGGCGGGGTGTGAACAAACAGCTCGTAATAAACTTACCAGAGCATCGCCCAGAGCGCCATCTATTTTTGCCTTGTTAACAGAAGCAACAAAATGTAAAAGAAACTTGCTTTTTAGGGTGCTTTATACCTCTTACTGTCACCTCCAAAGGTGATCTCTGTCTATCCTCCACTGGGTATGTCATAGCCAAGTATGTCTGAACTAGAAAGAGAAGCTCAATTGTTATAATATACTGTATGCAGAATTGCCAGTGCTTTTGGGGGTGCACCCCCATTTCTTAAAATTTCTTAAAACCTTGCAACCTGATTGTATAATCTTTGTACAAAACCATGTAATGTGAAGGCCTGTTTAAACAGTCAATTCAGTTTATACTAGATCAGGCATCTCTTGCACAAAATATTGTAGTTGTTAGTTGTACACTCATAATGTAACATGTTTGTGTAAAATTCAGTTAATCATTATGATGTAGTGGAGTCAGGGGGAGAAAACACATTTTTAAAAAAAAAAATTTATTCCGTTTAGCAGATAATGAACTATAAATTAGCAAGTAAACAGATGTAAAAGTATAAGGCTTCCTTCACAAGGGCAGCTGTGGGGCAGAAAAACAGACACCCGAGCAGCGGTTTTACTGTACACTGACCACCCATCTAAAGTCTGTTCATATGCTGTGGCAGATTTAACGCAACATGTGGAGTTTACAGGCCGCTGAAGTCAATGCTGCCTTGCGGCTACAGCAAGTCAAACTTTGTGTGCAGTTGCGGCGCATTAGCCCCCCTTGTAAAACAACAAAAACAGACATTTAGGAGGCAGCAGGATCGCCTCATGGACATCTTACTGCAGCTGCTTAGCAGCACTCCGAAAAGCAGTCCACTATGGATCACTTTTCAGAGCATGGGCTAACGCGAACGTCGCCTAACTGCGTAACCCATTATACACAGGGGTATATTGCTAACACCCATCTCTGGGCAAAAATTAACCCACCTCCCACCACTACCTTCCACTCCCCTCTCACCCATTCAGCTGTATTTTTTTTTCTTACCCTGTAAAGCAAGTTTAAAGTGATTTGTAAAGTTTATTTTTCTTAAAATAACAAACATTTTATACTTACCTGGTCTGTGCAGTGCTTTTGCACAGAGCGGCCCCAACCCTCCTCTTCTGAGGTCCCCAGCCAGGGCTCTCTATTCCTCCTCTTCTTTGAATGCCCTCATAGCAATCCCAGCTCAGGATCAAGCAGGCTATAGAGTAGGGGTGCCCAACCTTTTGAAGAGCAAGGGCCAATTAAGCGAATTAGTATTTGGTCGCGGGCCACAATGAGCGGACACAGCCCATTCTACTCTATGGGCCCTCTGATCCAATCCGATTTGCCCAGACGGAAGAGGCAGATTCTATTTCTATTTTTTTTTAGGTAGGCGGGTGTAAACAGACACAAGTCTGTTTACATCTGCTGCTCCATAGAGGTGAATAGTAAGTTCGATTGGAATCATGTCAAAGGGGCCTAAGGCTGCTTTCACACTGATGCACTGCGATTTGCCCAAACCGCGGGGGCAGCGCAGTGAACCTGTCAATTTTCTGCGGGTTAGCTGCACTTTGTCGTAAACTTCTATTATATTCTGCAGGTGTGGCGCACTTTCTGAAGGTGCAACAAACCCGCAGGTAATAACAGAAGTCTATGGCTCAATGCAGGTAACCTGCAGCTGCACTGCACCTGCGGATCAGTTTGAAAGCAGCCCAGTAACCACTGCAAAACAGATATTGCCATATATACTGCAAATTTAGTAGTAGATTTACCTTTAATAACCGTCTTCCATTCTCGTATCGCTGGCTGTTGTTGTCCCAGGTGGAGTGCATTTGGTATCACTCCACCTATGACAGGAGTAGGCGCTATACAGGAAGCATTGGCTTATGTGGCTCTGCTCCGCAGCCACTTGCTTCCACTACCAGCGGCTTCATTCACAAAACTGCTTCTCTGGGATGGCGGGTCGGCAACCCGTGATCTGGGCTTGTCAACCTGCCATCTTAGAGCAGGAGGTCAAGGGCCACATTAGAGGGCTCTGCGGGCCACATGTGCCCCCGGGCCACTGGTTGGGCACCCCTGCTATAGAGCATTTGTTAGATTTTGTAATCATTAGTAGGGGTCAAATTGATGTTTGTTTTTCAACCGCACTGACAAGAAAATTTGAAGGAGCAGTATGGAAAATTTTCTTCTCAAATTAATGAATTTATAACAGTGTATTAGTAGGTTCAGGAAAATCCAGTCATTCCAAAACTGAACACAATTTTGAAGTACTTTTGAATAACATTTGTTAAGTCATGGAATGTACTGAGAATTTTCTTATAAATATTTGTACAAATTTCCATACAAACATTTGTTAGAAAATCAATAAGTGTATGACCAGCTTACCACTAGAAACCCCAGCACTTAAACCTACGTCAACTATTATCACTTAGTCTAACCTATAAAACAAGCCTTTAACCAACAGGAAGCCACCCCAGGTGCTACTTAGAGCTGAACTCCCAGCTTTTGATATACTTTACAGTGTTAGTTTGGGCCAAGTTGGATGTGCGGTATAAACTGTATGTAGCGGAGGCATACCGCACTGTGTTCCGGGTTCGAGCCCGGACTTCCTGTCTCATACCCGAAACACAATAGAGTCTATCTGATTGGCGCTCAGCCATTCAGAGAAAGTGATGTATTCTAGCAAAGAATACAAAGCTTCCTCTGATTGACTGAGACAGAGAAGCGGGCTGATGATGTCACAAAGGAAGAGAAAGCTGGGTACACACTGCTCACAAACCACCTGCAGGATCTCATATGCTGCTGAATGAGCAGTGATGAGTAAACACGTCTGGGTGAAACACGTCCACTGAGCACCTTTTTTGATCGTTGTGTGACACGTTCCCATGATTTTATGGATCTTCAATGAACTTTAATGATTTTAATTCCGGCATGTGCCGCCACCTTTCTTTGTTTCACTTGATGATGTCACAACCTCAGACTCAGCCAATCAGAGGAAGCTTATCAAGTGCATCAAAAGCTGGAGTTCAGGACAACTTCACTTTTAGTGGCAGCCAGCCTATAAAAGCCTTGATTCATAAAAATGAAATGTGAAAATACAAAATCAGTTATCATGATCTCCGTGGTTTGCTATTTCAAAAGATGCAGCCTAGGAGGAGGGATCGCTACAGTGGCTAAAGGTAGTAATGTGATGTCACATGACACTGGGTGGAGATTTGCTCTGCAAAATACTCAAATGGAGCGGCATAAGGAGGGTACTATGTTATCAGTTAACCTTCATAATTGTCTGAGGGGTGGGAAGTTGGCAGACAGGTGCCTACGTTACAGGAGCATTCTACTTCCAGTGCACTGTCTGAGCTTTGGAGGCACCAGAAGTGACAATATCCCTGCCATTTTACTGCATTCCCACTACTACATGAACATTGAAATTATTACCTAGATTAGTGCCTCATATATCAAGAATTATGGTTGCATAGCCATAATACCCCGCTTTTCAATTAGATCTGAGATCTTTTTGAAACTACTAGGAAACTGATGTAGCCCAGAACAATGAAAATAGTACTGCATGAATGCCCCTCCAAACCTGTGTCAGTCAGATCGGCATGTGGAAAGACTGGTGCAAGACAGACAGAATTGGTTTGTCAGGCTCCAGTAGACTTCAACAAAATGGTGGCCGTCTTCACACAGACACCAACTCCTTGTTGCATAAATGTGAATGAGATGAGGAAAAGATGGCTTCAGTTCCTGTTTTCTACCTGTAGAGAACTCCTCAGTGATTAAGCCCCAAAAGGGTGAAACGTGTCTGTGGAGTTTTCCACAGTTGGAGAAGTTAGTATCTTCAGCTCAGCAGCAAAGCAACCCAGGACCTTCAGAATTATCTTAATGAAACAGTGATTACAGCATCTGTTGTGAACCTCTAACCTGCCTGCCCCAACCTTCATGTCTTACAATCAGCCAGCAAAGCTGCCCACCACATTTGGTGGCCAGTAAAGTTGGCAATTGTGGGAAGAGGTGTGCCAGACCCCAGCTGCATAAGCTGCTGTCACTAATGGCACAGTAAAGTGCCCTGGGTTTTGAAGATAAACCAAGGATTCAAGCAGGTATCTTGAAGTGCTTGTTATATAGACCCAAGACAACTGTTGATTACACCATTATTCAAAGAGGGTTTCAACAGGCTCCTTTTTGCTGTTAAGTGGTTAAATATTCAATCTCATATTAACTTGAATTTTGCTGATTCTTCATGGCTTACATTATCATTTTAGCACCACTTATTCTGAGATTGTCAATTTCCTGCATAAGCAGTTGTGCACTTTGTCATTTCATCCTTTACTGACATCTCCATTTACTTTCCAATCCATTCTAACTGTGACAGCTATCATTATCGCTGCCACCAGTAATCCATATCCAGAGCAGTAAAATCTATACCCATTGTTATATCTAGCAATAGGCAGGCCAGGCAGGACTATATTTAGACATGCTTCTCAAGGCACACATGAACAGTAATGTCCATTTCTACAAGCTCCACCCTTTTGTCACTTGATTAATTTTGGTCATTTTTTTTTCTTGAGGATGTAATTGAAATACATATGTTTTTTTATTATTCTAAGTATATAATAATGTGATAATGATACTAAAGTAGCATGGTGTTTTTCATGGTGTTTGCAAAACTGGCAAAGTGTTGGAGACCACCATTCAGCTTGAGAGTCTTGTGACTTCTTGCTTTAGCCCCTCTGAACGGCATAACCCCTGGCAGGAAAAAGCTGCTTAAAAACACGGTATAGCCTGTGTATTGCACATGCGCTTCTAGTGTTTAAGCATTAACGCATTCTGTTTGCCAGAATATTCATCTATACACGTTTAGATGGGTTCTGCTTTTTTTCTGTTCTTTAGCTCCTCTCCTGAACGCGCCTTTTATGCCTGTAAATGCTGCTCTTCTAGTAAGTCTGTAAATTCCTATGTGTGCATGGACACATGGATACATGCTGGAAAAAAAACACACACTGAACGCTTTTTAATAGCACCATTTTCTGTGTGCATGAGGCCTATTAGTAGTCCCTACATGATATGTTAACCCGCACATGTCAGAAGGTGTCCAGACTGAAATTTACAACAGTTATCATACTAAGTGGTTTAGGGTTGCACTTGTAACTTGTAGGCCCATAATAGGGTGAAGGCAGCTGTACGCAGCTATGCACCGCTATTAGCCCAAAGTAGCTTAAAGAAGCTCATGTGTAGAACTAGCCTCAAGTGTGAATGGTGGCTAAGACTTGTTTAGTTATGACGCACAACATTCATTAGTATTTTGTAGATATTGGAACATTTTATTAAAAGACAAGATTTTGGGGAAAGTTGTACCACCTAGCCCCAAATTTGTTGGAGGAATAGGAAGGCTCCTTATCTTCATAATATGTTGGCTCCTGGTGTGTTAGACCCACCAGTAATAAAGAAGAACAATGGATTGGTCCAGCTGCTGGTCTGGGTTCTATTCCCGTAGCAAGTGTAAAGCTTGCAAATCGTTGAAGGTAAATAAGAAAGCATGTTAGTGGTATACATGTTAGAATGCCCTTGTGGTATTCAGTATGAGGGACATACCTCCAGGCCAATGCAATTAAGGATACATGAATATGTAGCTACCATTAAGAATTGTAGAATAGAATAGAACACAGTGTGACCAAGCATTTTAGGTATGTCCACAATAGGGACCCTAGGGGTCTTACGTTTTGGGGACTTGAGAAAGTGGTCAATCATTGAAGGGGTGGGAATTATATTAGGCAGTTAAGTCAACCTGAATCCTATTGGATTTACTAAACCAAGGTTCTAGCTAATACTGGTTTAAATGTCAACTTTGAGCTGTTCCATTAGTAACAGTTAACCATCTTATTTGCTGTCCCATTTTTTTATTTGCTGTTCATTTTTTATTTTGTAGATGAAACCCACAATTTTATATATTGTTTTTAAAGTTGTTTATTTATCTGAGTCATTTTTAGCAAGATTTTTGAATATATACAGTATCTCACAAAAGTGAGTACACCCCTCATATTTTTGTAAATATTTTATTATATCTTTTCATGTGAATGTAAAGTAGTGAGTGTACAGCTTGTACAATAGTGTAAATTTGCTGTCCCCTCAAAATAACTAAACATACAACCATTAATGTCCAAACCGCTGGCAACAAAAGTGAAATGTCCAAACTGGCCCCAATTAGCCATTTTCCCTCCCCAGTGTCATGTGACTTGTTAGTGTTACAAGGTCTCAGGTGTGAATGATGAGCAGGTGTGTTAAATTTGGTGTTATCGCTCTAATTCTTTCAGACTGGTCACTCGAAGTTCAGCATGGTACCTCATGTCAAAGAACTCTCTGAGGATCTGAAAAAAATAATTGTTGCTCTACATAAAAATGGCCTAGGTTATAAGAAGATTGCCAAGACCCTAAAACTGAGCTGCAGCATGGTGGCCAAGACCATACAGCAGTTTAACAGGACAGATTCCACTCAGAACAGGCCTCACCATGGTCGACCAAAGAAGTTGAGTGCACATGCTCAGCGTCATATCCAGAGGTTGTCTTTAGGAAATAGACGTATAAGTGCTGCCAGCATTGCTGCAGAGGTTGAAGGGGTAGGGTGTCAGCCTGTCAGTGCTCAGGCCATATACTGCACACTGCATCAAATTGGTCTGCATGGCTGTTGTCCCAGAAGGAAGCCTCTTCTAAAGATGATGCACAAGAAAGCCCACAAACACTTTTCTGAAGACAAGCAGACTAAGGACATGGATTATTGGAACCCTGAGACCAAGATAAACTTATTTGGTTCAGATGGTGTCAAGCGTGTGTGGCGGGAACCAGGTGAGGAGTACAAAGGCAATTGTGTCTTGCCTACAGTCAAGTATGGTGGTGGGAGTGTCATGGTTTGGGGCTGCATGTGTGCTGCCTCCACTGGGGAGCTACAGTTCATTGAGGGATGTACCATGAATGCCAAGATGTACTGTGACATACTGAAGCAGAGCATGATCCCCTCCCTTCAGAGACTGGGCCACAGGGCAGTATTTCAACATGATAACGACCCCAAACACACCTCCAAGATGACCACTGCCTTGCTAAAGAAGCTGAGGGTAAAGGTGATGGACTGGCCAAGCATGTCTCCAGACCTAAACCCTATTGAGCATCTGTGGGGCATCCTCAAACAGAAGGTGGAGGAGCACAAGGTCTCTAACATCCACCAGCTCAATGATGTTTTCATGGAGGAGTGGAAGAGGACACCAGTGGCAACCTGTGAAGCTCTGGTGAACTCCATGCCTAAGAGGGTTAAGGCAGTGCTGGAAAATAATGGTGGTCACACAAAATATTGACACTTTGGGCCCAATTTGGACATTTTCACTTAGGGGTGTACTCTTTTTTGTTGCCAGCGGTTTAGACATTAGACATTATTAAATCTCATCTTTGTCCTGCCCCAACCTGGCCTCTTCTGTCTACAACAGTTCACTGTCATCCACCCTGGATACCTTGGCCCCCCTCACTACACACAGAATCAGAACCCGACCGCTACAACCCTGGCATACAGACAATTCCAGAAGCCTCAAAAAACGTAGCCGCGCTCTTGAGCAAGATTTCAGCCAACATTGAGCAAGATTTCAGCCAATATAAATCTGCTCTCCAAAAATACCATTCCTGCTTACACACTGCCAAACAGACCTACTTTATCACTCTCATTAACACCCTCTAACGCAGTCCCTGTCAACTCTTTTCTACCTTTACTGCTCTACTTCGTCCCTCATTAACTCAACCTACTAACCTCCTGCCCAGGAGATTGCTAATCACCTTAAAAATAAGATTGAGACAATTCGTCTCGAGATCTCCACTCTACAGTTATCTCCCTCACTTTAAACTCCTTGTCCTCCTGCACAATCAATGCTTCCCTCTTTCTAACACCCACCTAACCTCCTGCCCCCTGGACCCTGTTCCTTCTCAAATACTACGGTCACCCTCTGTCTCTATGCTACACTCTATAACTCATATCTTCAACCTCTCTACTCTCTACTGGTATCTTCCCCAACCCTCTAAAACATGCGCTAGTCACTGCCATACCAAAAAAGGCCTCGCTGGACCCAACCAATCTTAACAACCTAAGGCCCATCTCATTACTCCCTTTTGCCTCCAAACTCCTTGAATGTTTAATCTACAACCGACTGAGCGACCACCTCATTGAGAATAACCTTCTTGATCCCCTTCAGTCTGGATCTGTCCACAGCAGTCCACAGAAACCGCCCTCCTAAAATTCACAAACAACTTACTAACAGCCAAAACCAATGGTCATTATTCCGTACTCTTACTCTTGGACCTTTCCGCTGCCTTTGATACATTTGACCACCCCCTCCTCCTCAAAAAACGAAATTTGCTTGGTCTCCATGGCTACACGCTCCGTTAGTTTGAATTGTACCTATCTCACCGCACCTTCAGTGTCATTTACAACTCCACTTCCTCCTCTCCAACTCCTCTTACCGTTGGGGTCCCCAAGGTTCTGTCCTTGGACCTCTACTATTCTCGATCTACACGTCCTCCCTGGGTCAGCTGATAGCCTCCCATGGCTTCTGCTACCATTTATATGCCAATGACGCCCAAATCTATCTCTCTGTGTTCTAACTAATACACTGTTTACTTTCTCCATCAGCTCATCCCCCACAGCTATTACCTTTTGTATCAATTGACCCTCCGTTTTTAAATTGTAAGCTCTAATGACCAGGGCCCTCTGATTCCTCTTTTACCAAACTTTAATGTAACTGTAATGTCTGCCTTCATTTTGTTAAAGTGTTGGCGCTATATAAATCCTGTATAATAATAATAATTATATATATATATTTATATATTAGGGCTGTGTAAATTAAAGATTAATTCCTCGATTAATCTTAAATTTTTTTGATCAATCAAAATTCTTTTGATCGATCAAAATTATTTTGATTGGTACTCGCCTCTCCGCCGGCTTCCGGATCCTTAGGGAGTTCCATCGGAGATCCGGTGACGTCACGGACATCGACATCACCGGACTCCTCCCCCCTTCCCTAAGTGTCTCTGTCTGCTAACGAAGGGAAGAGGGGAGGAGTCCGGTGACGTCGAAGTTCTGATTGAACTTAACACATACGGGGGAGGAGCTACGCATGACATCACCCTCTGCTGCCCTACGGAACTATCACGATTGTTGGTTTTACATGCTGTGCTTTTATCATATTTATGTGAGTAGTTTGTGTTTGAACACAAAAATTAAATCTTATACTTAAGCGGTGAGCTATTAGATCTTTTCTTTCTACCCATGACCTGGCGTCCTTGCTGAGATCTAAGGAGACGTGAGAGAAGTTTATGGTCCGTGTTAACCCTTTTGATACCCGCCTGCATGACCACCTGTTTGCACAGGGGTCCATGCCTTAAGGTGAGAGTGATTAGTTAGACCGGAGGTGGAGGGATTGTCACGCCACTGTGGAAAAAAATAAGTACTTACGTCAGTGCTACAGTTTGAATTTAAAGCGTATTTGTGTGAACTGTGAAGTTAAGTCATGGATTGTGGAAACGAAATAGTGTCGGGTGATTGTATATAGTGTATACGACATTTACCACTGACTAATGCAGAGTTGCAATGCAAGGAGATCAGCTAAAAGTAGTTGGATCTGTATGTGCATTATAATTAATCTAAATTAGTAGATTAATCGATTAAAAAAAAATCGATTAATCCAACACGAACATTTTAATCAGTAACAGCCCTAATATATATATATATATATATATATTGCAAAACGCAGCATCTGGATATGCTTTATGATTTTTTTAATCTTGTGAATATATTTTTTTGAATAGGTTATGTATAGTAATGTATGCCCGGGGATTGAGGATGCTTTTAGTCTGTTTTTTTGCACAGGATCTGTGTCCCCAAATGTTTACTGTGGCTTAATAGAGATTCCATGGTCAGGAGGAAGTTAAGAGGCCATATGTCACTTCCAGAGATAGGTTGTTTACGAGGTTGCTATAGAGATAGAGGTAGAGGAGGAAGTTATTTAAGGGCTTGGGTTGTGTCTGCTCCCGCCAACTGAATAAATCACACGTGTATAGGGGGGGGGGGGCGCTGAGCCTGTGACGTCATACCGCTGACCATCTTAGAGTGTGAAGTGGTGAGCTGGGAATGTCATAGCAACAGGAAGCTTGTTTTTAAAGAGCAACTGTCATCTCTGTCCTGTAGCAGCGGCTCTTCTACCCCCCTTTTGACTCACCGACAGTCCCATTTGCTTTAATGGGACGGCTGGTGATGCGACAGTGATACAACAAGGTGAGGGACGTGGCGGCAGCAGGTTAGTGCATGCCCGCTAACAGGCGCTGCCATGATGGATCTGAAATGACAGGTCCTCTTTAAATGTAAGGACTTATTCTTGCTGGTAGATAGAATCTTTAATATTTGCAAATACAATTAAGGCTTCCTATTCAGAATAATAAGCTGTCAGGTTAGTAAAACAGCTATATCAGACCCGTTTCAATCATACAGTTTGTAGTGTACATAGATTTGTACAACAATGGCATAAAGGAATGTTGCTGAACTTTGGTTTATCTCATGGTTACTGTGAAATTGTGTGAATACATCAGAGCTTGGATTCATTAAATGAGTTTACCAAAAATTTAAATATTGCAGAATATACAGCCTTATGCTACATAACTAAGCTTCATTTCATGCTGAATAAACTATTTTTTTTTAATGTATCTTAAATAGAAAACTATATTTAGATATTTTTTTTCCCTCCAAAAGAATTTTATTAAAATACATTTTATAAAAATCGAAAAAATCGATTTTAAATAAAAAAAATCTTTTTTTTTTTTTTTTTTTAAATCATTGATTTATATCCACCCTAGGGGTATCAGAGTAAAGGGGAATGAATACAAATGCATGCCACACTTTTCACATATTTATTTGTAAAAAAAAATTGAAAACCATTTATCATTTTCCTTCCACGTCACAATTATGTGCCACTTTTGGTCTATCACATAAAATCCCAATAAAATACATTTACGTTTTTGGTTGTAACATGACAAAATGTGGAAAAAAGGGGTATGAATACTTTTTCAAGGCACTGTAAGTAATTTTTAGTTTTTTTATAGGTGCCCTTTGGAGGTATGTGTGTTTTCTCAGAAAGGTTTCTTCTAAGTTGATTTTGATGTATATTCATCTAACCACTTTAGTTATAAAAAGCTTTCAGTGTCCTTTTTGAAAATTGAGAATGCATTAAAAATCATTTTTAAGTATTTAAGCTGGTGGAAACAGCCAGCAAACAATGACGGTCTTTTAGTTATGGAAAGAGGGTTTCAATTTGCACAGTCTGTTGCCGATGTAATGTGGTATATGGCCAATGACAAATCTGTAATTGTCTATGCTCAGAACACAGCTTTTCATTCATTCCTAGCTAAATTGTAATACTTTTTCCATATTCTGTGTAAGTAAAGAGCAGGCACACATGTTTGTTTTACCTAGAATAGTTATGGTTTAAAAATATTGTGGAAAAGTAATTATGGAATATAACAATGTGTCCGTTTGTCTATTGTAGATTGATAGAACTGAAACAAGCGTCAACAACCTGAACCCCGTATTTTCAAAGAAGTTTACCATAAACTACCACTTTGAAGAGGTGCAGAAGTTAAAATTTTCCATTTTTGACCAGGACAAGTCGAGCACACAGCTGTACGAACATGACTTTTTGGGGGAGTATCCTTGTACGCTTGGATCGGTAAGTTCCATAAGTTCCATATAATTGATATCTGATTTTAAAATAGTAAAGGTGAGTTATGTCAGAAATAGCAATGTGTATTAGGGAGCACAGTCCTTCCATCTTCTAGCCTGGTAGCATTTAGACACCCAATAAAAATATAAAAAAATAAATCCAACGCTCAGTTACATTACACTTAAGCCCCATACACACGGTCGGAAAATCCGACCACCAAATCCATCGGATTTGGTCCGACGGATTTAGTCCGACACTGGTGTTGCATACACACGGTCGGACAAAGTTGTCGGAAAATCCGATCATTCTGAACGTGGTGACGTTTGTTGCCTACGACGGGACTACGTAGAGGCTAGTAGCCAATAGCTTTGGTCTTGTAATGTGATCTGAGCATGCGTAGCACTTTGTCCGTCGGAATTCACTACACACGATCGGATTTGGTGTGATCGGACTTTGTTGTCAAAAAATCTATCCAGCAGGAGATAGGACTTTGTCCGTCGGACAATCCGATGGAAACTGTCCGATGGTGCCTACACATGGTCGGAATTTCCGACAACATTGTCCGATAGGACAGAATCCATCGGAAAATCCGACCGTGTGTATGGGGCTTTAGTGATATAGTCAATGTCCACAGAAAAATGTGACTTCTAATGCCCCATACACACGGTCGGAAATTCCGACCACAAAATCCATCAGATTTTTTTCCAACGGATTTTGTCCGACACTGGTGTTGCATACACACGGTCGGACAAAGTTGTTGGAAAATCCGATCATTCTGAACGTGGTGACGGAAAAAGTCCGATGGAGCCCACACACGGTCGGATTTTCTGACAGCATGGTCCGATAGGACATTTTCCTTTGTAGATTCCGACCATGTGTACGGGGCATTAGACGCAAGTGTTACAGCCACAAATGTGAATGATTCACAACACGTTAAAATAAAAACATGAAATGTCTAATGCCCCGTACACACGATTGGACATTCCGACAACAAAATCCATGGATTTTTTCTGACAGATGTTGGCTCAAACTTGTCTTGCATACACACGGTCACACAAAGTTAGTCAAAAATTGCGAACGTCAAGACCACGGTGACATACAACACATACGACGAGCCGAGAAAAATTAAGTTCAATAGCCAGTGCGGCTCTTCTGCTTGATTCCGAGCATGCATGTTCGGAATCAAGCAGAAGAGCCACACTGGCTATTGAACTTAACTATTGACGTTCGCAATTTCTGACTAACTTTGTGTGACCGTGTGTATGCAAGACAAGTTTGAGCCAACATCTGTCAGAAAAAATCCATGGATTTTGTTGTCGGAGTGTCCGATCATGTGTACGGGGCATTAGACATTTCATGTTTTTATTTTAACCTGTTCTGAATCATTCACATTTGTGCATTGGAATTGTGTACACGCGATCGTAATTTCCAACAACGGATTTTGTTGTATGAAAATTTGAGAACGAGATCTCAAATTTTGTGCAGCGGAAATTCCGATGTAAAATGTCTGATGTAGCCTACACATGGTCGGAATTTCCGTCAAACAGCTCCCATTGAACATTTTCTGTCGGAAAATCCGACCGTGTGTACGAGGCATAAGTGTTATGCCCCGTACACACGATCGGACTTTCCAACAAAAAAACATGGATTTTTGTTCGAGGGATGTTGGCTCCAACTTGTCTTGCATACACACGGTCACACAAATGTTGGCCAACAATTACGATTGTAGTGACGTACAAGATGTACGTAACTTCCGGCTCGTACTTGATTCCGAGCTTGCGTGGACTTTTGTCCGACGGACTTGTGTACACACGATGGGAAAGTCCGACAACAAACATTTGTTGGCAGAAAATTTGAGAACCTGCTAGCCAACATTTGTTGGTGGAAAGTTCGACAACAAATGTTCGATGGAGCATACACACGGTTGGACTTTCCGCCAACAAGCTCACAGCCAACATTTGTTGTCGGAAAATCCGATTGTGTGTACGGGGCATTACATTCCATCCTTCACCCAGCGATTGGAAAACACCCTCTGTGTCAATCCTTCACCATATGGTAAAATTTTGAACTTACCTTTTTTTTTTTATATATGGTATCCATAATGGCCTTCCTTTCTCCACAGATGATAGGATAAGACTGCTCTTTTCCACTCTACCAAGGGTTAGTACCAGTGTTGACATCCACATGGAATCACCAGCAATAAAAAAATTCTCATAGTGTAGTAGATTTAATCGTAATCCAAAATATACAGTTAAAAACTTCCACCATAAAATGAATATAACAAATGCTGCTTTATAGCTTACATAAGGGGCCAGCAAACCTGCAGGGAATGGTGGCGAGACCTCAAGCCCTTTACAGTAATGCCCAATGCCGTATCACACATTTTCAGGAGCTTCTGTTTGTTTAAAGCGGCCATGATTATGCAGCCTATTCCCGGAGCTCTGGAATGTCAGTTCCAGTTTCGGCACCATTTTGTTGTGGTCAAACCAACTACAAGCTACCGCCATTTTCTAATGGACCAGAAAGTCATCAGATCACACGTTAACACTTCCTGATAGGCTCCATTTTCTTGTAGCCTCCAGGTAACTGTTAATAAAAGTATTCCTTAGTATTTCTTACTACATCTAGCCATATACAGAATATGATAAAAAATTATGTGTAGAGGAGATATAGATCACTCTAAGTGGGTAAGAATATGATCCAACATTGCAAAAAAAAATATACTGAATATTCTCTATTAAGAATTATTGTATATATAGGGGATTGTCTATGTTGGAGTCCAGCGAGGCTACATATTACAGTCAGAATATTTCAATAAAATCTTTAAATGTATAAACTCTATAGTAGTCACAAATTATCAATAAAATCGGAATGTATAAACTATATAATTTTTAAAAAAAAATATATATATATTACTGTCCAAAGGTATGCAGGTTATGGGTTAGAATCTACACTCTTCTCCGCATCTTATTTCATACTAATCTCAAAAGGGACCCCATGAAGCTCTTCTTTGCAAACCGATTGCAGAATTGCTTCGCCCGGAGCGTCAGCTAGCACTGCATCTTTTTAATGTAACCAAGTTAACGAAAGTAAGGGCATGAAAAACACCTGTACTTAGTTTTGTGGTGGTTAAAAATCGTATGAATGATATTATGGTAATTAAAAAGCTGACAGCTATCCTTTCAGACATTCATGATAAGTTCCTTCGGGTTTGGCAACCGTGGGTTGCTTATATTCAACCCTCCAGATTTGATACTACGCTTCTCTCGATTTAATATGTTCCTGGTCCCCAGACTCCCCACCCCTTGGACTCCTCTCTTCTATTTTTTCTCTTTCCTTTGCTATTTCTAGTTCCCTTATTTTCCCCCTTCTTTTTCATTCTTTACTTCTCTTTCCTTTCTCTAGCCTCATTTCCCATTCTTCCTCTTAAGTTTATCAGTAGACAGGTGCATGACAAAAAAATGTGTTTTATTTTGATGCGTTAATCTAGTTATTTTATTTAGTTCAATTTGGTTGATTCGTTCAATTTGTATTCGGAATTAATTTTCGAATTTAACGATATTTTTTGATTCGAAACATTCAAATCGATAAATTTTTAAATCGGTCGAAACGAAAATGTTATATTTTTTTCGATTTGAATGCAGCAAAGTGAACAAACAAAAGAAAAATCTTCATCAAATGATTACAATGACTCTTTAAATCACCTTTGGCTTAACAAAAACATCATTATTTCGAAATGGTACTCTAATACAGTGTTTCTCAACTCCAGTCCTCAATGCGCCCCAACAGGTCATGTTTTCAGGCTTTCCATTTTTATGCACAGGTGATTTGATCAGTTTCACTGCCTTAGTAATTACTACAGCCATTTCATCTGAGGAAAATCCTGAAAACGTGACCTGTTGGGGCACCTTGAGGACTGGAGTTGAGAAACAATGCTCTAATAACACAGTCTTTGATTTCAGCAATATGTGTAGTTAGAATTCGACTAGAGTTCAATGTAATATTCGATTCGAATTTCAGCCCGGATTTCCAAAATTCTGACAAATTTTGTTACGTTATTCGGAGCATTCAGTAAATTTAGTTTATATTGTAATTCAGTTATTCAGATAAATCCGAACAATGAAAAATTTGTCCGACTATTAACTCGGAACGAAACAAACTGCACATGTCTATTTATCAGGCCACCAAGCATAAGCCTGGGCGGGATGGTTACACTGCTAGCATTCTAGCATTTTTTTTACAGTATTTTCTTTTATATACAAACTCATTGAATATATGGTTTTGTAGCAAGCTGCATTTAATTTTGTGTGAACTATTTGTTCTTCACTTAACGCTGTGTTTTTCAGAGTCCCGAAATACTTCGGACTGTGATATTTATCTTCTAGATGTTTCATATCGCCTATCTTGGAATTTATAGGACTTGAATATTTCTCTTTATTTTGTTTTTCTTTTTTGTACTGTATGTTTTATTTGCGATGTAATTACCAAATTGTCGAGCTAATATGTTGGATTAAATATAAATAAAACGCACTGTAAAAGAAAAAATTATATCACTATTGTTAAAATGAATATTGTTAGGAATACTAAAAGATAAAGATGTAAAAAAAATAAAATCACAAAAAAGAATTAAAATTTTTGTTTTTTTGGTAAGTAAAAAAAAAAAAATTAACTCATATTAATGAAACAATTTAAATCCCAATCTTCATTTAGTCCAAATTGGAAATAAGATTTCAGTTCATATAACTATTTCATCTCCATCTTAGATACTTCTCTCATCCTGTGACAGCTCCGCTAGTGTGATTATCTCAGTGTAGAATATTAACCACTTCCAGACCAGCCTCGTTTTGGATTTTAGGTGTTTACATGTTTAAAACTGTTTTTTTTGCTAGAAAATGACTTAGAACCCCCAAACATTATATATTGTTTTTTTTTCTAACATCCTAGAGAATAAAATGGCGGTCGTTGCAATACTTTTTTTCACACCGTATTTGCGCAGCGGTCTTACAAGCGCACTTTTTTTGGAAAAAAGTCACTTTTTTGAATAAAAAAATAAGACAACCGTAAAATTAGCCCAATTTTTTTTTGGATTGTGAAAGATAATGTTACGCCGAGTAAATTGATACCCAACATGTCACGCTTCAAAATTGCGGCCGCTCGTGGAATGGCGTCAAACTTTTACCCTCAAAAATCTCCATAAGCGACATTTAAAAAATTCTACAGGTTGCATTTTTTGAGTTACAGAGGAGGTCTATGGCTAGAATTATTGCTCTCGCTCTACCGATCGCGGCGATACATCACATGTGTGGTTTGACTACCGTTTTCATATGCGGGCGCTGCTCACGTATGCGTTCGCTTCTGCGCGCGAGCTCGTCGGGACGGGGTGTTTTAAAAAAATTTTTTTTTTTTGTTTTTTATTATTTATTTTACTTAATTGTATTATTTTTTACACAGTTTTAAAAAAAAAAAAAAAAATTGATCACTTTTATTCCTATTACAAGGAATGTAAACATCCCTTGTAATAGAAAAAAGCATGACAGGTCCTCTTAAATATGAGATCTGGGGTCAAAAAGTCCTCAGATCTCATATTTGGACTTCAATGGGAAAAAAAAAAAAAAAAAAAATTTAAAAAATGTCATTTAAAAAAATGACATTTGTAAATTTCTCTTTAAGACGTATGGGCGGAAGTGACGTTTTTGACGTCGCTTCCGCCCTCCTATGGTATAGAGATGAGTGGCGGCCATCTTAGCCTCACTCATCTCTATACACAGGCAGGGAACGGACCCGATCGCCTCCGCCGCTGCCGACGGTTCCGGTAAGCGGCGGAAGGCACGGGAGAGCGGCGGGAGGGGGGGGGGCACCTCTCCCGCCGCCGATAACGGTGATCTCGCGGCGAATCCGCCGCGATGACCACCATTATCGGAATGCTCACTGTAAAGAGGGATACCTCGGTTGTGGCAGCAGCTGCTGCCGTTACCGAGATATCCCTCTTCAAAAAAATGACGTATATATACAGTGAGCGGTCGTGAAGTGGTTTTAACAGATTAGACAAATGGCAATTTACATTGACGTGACAGTTAAAATCGGGCTCATCATATAGTAAGGACTTCTGATGGACAGTCTCACAACAACAGGGAACCTCGGACCGAGATTGGAGTACTTGGTGAATGGATACACCTGCAGGACTGGATGACAGCTTAGATGAGGAAGACTTCATCATCTAAGCTGTCATCCAGCTTGACGTTTGGACTTTCCAGGCTGCAAGTTGTAGTAAGAGGCTCCCCATCCCAGGTGCATGAGCCTGCCACTCACGGATTACATACAGAAAGTGCCATTTCTTCCCATGTGAGTTACTAATTTATAAGTATTTCTCAGTACTATTAGCTGCACTTAGTTTGGTGCCCCTAGGTGTGTACTCTTGGTCCTTCAGGTGTATCCATCCACCCGGTACTCCAATCTAGGTCTGAGGTTCCCTGTTGTTTTGAGACTGTCCATCAGAAGCCTTTACTATGTGATGAGCCTGATTTTAACTGTCACAATGTGAGTTGCCATTTGTCTTTTCACCACAATATTTTTTTTTAATATACTCCACTCAGATTGTGCACTGCGGTTCTCCTTATCTCTTTGAAAAGAAAAGGCTGTGTTTGACCGGCTTTACATGTTGTTCAAACGCACCCAATTAGGACATGCTCCATCTAAAGAAATACATCTCAACACAAAACAAGTCAAATGCAGCCTCTGAGCTTCCATGTGTACTGCTTATTTAAAGTTAAGGGGATTTTTCTGACCTGCGCTCAACAAGAGCTCTAAAAAAGGTAGAAAATTGCAATAATTTTATAACGTTTGGTCTGTGAAACAGGGCATAATATTGAGAATAATTTAATGATGTTGTCAGACTTTGAGTTTCATAATCGTCCTTTCAGCAGCAGAAGGGTGTAACCTTTCCTTTCTGGTTCCTGAGTTTCCAATTTTTATATCCTTGAGGGTATATTTAGAAATGCAAATATGTTATGTTGCGTTTAATCATGAGTTAGTGATTTCTGTAATACTATATTACTGTTTAAATCAATAGGTTAAGACCGCCTGCATCATTGTAGGGAGCCAAGCCTTTGACTCCCAATATTAGCTCCGGCTTTCTGTTCCCTATAATAAAAAAAATAAGCTATTTTGTGGGCTTTGGAACTTTTTTTTTTTTTTTTTTTTTTTTAAAGACCCCTGCTCTGCCATAATATTTCTGTTTCAAATGCATTGGGTTTTTTTCCTTTTAATTTTTCAAAGACCAAAAATTAGGGTAATAGGGATCACTGGGACAGGAAGGCACCAACAGCAGTCTAAACCGGATACACAATGGGGCCGAAAGTTTGGGCATGCCTGACAATCACACTTACAACTGCATGGCAAAAAGTATGTGGACACCCCTCCATATTATTCAGGATAATGCTACAGCATAAACAGACATCTTAGATAATTGTGGGCTGCTAATCTTATGGCAACAGGGTGGAGGAGACCTTTTCTGTCTAAAGGAGGACTATGCCCCTGTGCACAACGCTAGTTTCCTAAAGACATATGGTTTGATTTACTAAAGGCAAATAGATTGTGCACTTTGCAAAGTCGAACTCTGCAAGTGCAGTTGTTCCAGAGCTTAGTAAATGAGATAAAGCTTCACTTTGCAAAGAATACCCAATCACATGCAAGGAAAAAAAAAAATTGCATTTTTGCTTGCACATGATTGGATGATGGAAGTCAGCAGAGCTCCCCCTCATTTACTAAGCTCTGGAGCAACTTTGCAAAGTGCACAGTCTATTTGCCTTTAATAAATCAACCCCATAGTTTGATTAGTTTGGTATGGAGGAATTTGTGTCGTGCACAGTGAACACACAATGAACACAATAAATCAGGCCAACCACTGCTGGTTTTCGTCTAGGCTGGGAGAACCGCCACCTCATCGTGACCAAAACAGCCGCCCAATAATAAAGTTGAGAGTTTGGCTAAACCCCCCCCCCCCCCCCCCCCCCCCCCCGGACGATGGCAGAGTATGTGTTTTGCTACCCTGGGAGGTCGTCCAGTCCATACAAAAGAAGTCATGACTCCCTCCAAAACGCCCAAAGAAGGCCCTGGGAATGTGGGACGGAGTGTTCCCAAAAACGTATAAGAATTTTGGTAGGTAGATCATTTTCAATAGATTTATTCTCCCACCGGTGTTAACGGGAGAGTATGCCAAGCACCAAACCGTGAGTCAGTTGAGTGAGAAGGGGATTCACAATTTTCTCCAAATAATCAGTAACCTCATTAGTCACCTTGATTCCCAGGTAATGTGTGTCTATGCGTGGAACTGAGGTGTGTAGCGGGAAAAGTACTGATTTATCCAAATTTATACGGATTCCAGAGTAGTGGCCAAACTGATCGAATAAAGCCAGAGCCAATCGGAGTGACAATGAGGCATCGACCAAGCATAGTAGGGTGTCATCCGCATATAGGGATAGATTTTCTTTGAGCGGTCCCACCATTATGCCCCACACCCCCCGATCTTCTCTCAGAAGAGTGGCCAGAGGCTCCAAGGCTAGGGCAAACAAAGCCGGAGACAAAGGGCATCCTTGTCGTGTTCCACGCCCCAGAAGGAAGGACTTCCATTCATCTGGACTCGTGCCCTCGGGTTCGCATAAAGCATTTGAATCCAGGTTAGAAAACGAGGCCCATATCCAAACTTTGATAGTACAGCCCATAGAAAACCCCACTCGACCGAATGAAAGGCCTTCTCCGCAACCAGAGAGGCCACCATCCCCCGCGTTCTCCTGTTGCGCCACTGATGTGATGTGAGTGTAAAGTCGTCTAATATTTATATCCGTACCACGTCCCGGCATAAACTCCATCTGGTCCGGGTGGACCAGCGCAGTTATCATCGTACTTGGTCTATTAGCAAGGATTTTGGCTAGTAACTTCGTATCTACATTTAGGAGAGAGATGGGGCGATACGAGGAGCACAATGAGGGGTCCTTCCCTGGTTTAAGGATCACCATAATGACCACTTCCCCCATGGAGCTCCCCTATCTCAGTAGACTTGGTATCTAGCGAAGGCCAAATCTATACGAGAAAAGGTCTTGTGGGATGCTGAGTGACAGGTGTAGGCCCGAAACTGTGGATTCCTCCTCCTCCACACATCCTGCACCACAGGCACATGCAGACAGGCCTAGAGGCAGATGGAGTGTCCTAAAAAACAAATTTAGGGACTTAAGGAAAAAGACCTCCAAGGTTGTATAATCAGGAATACTAACGGTACCTCGAGCCACACCAGAAAGGCAGAGGGTTTCTGGGGGACTGGGCTGACTTCTCAGTCGGTCACCAGTACTATAGAAGGGACGGACTGCACCTAAATGAGGAGGGTGCAGATGTGCTGGGAGTAAAGATGAACAAAAAGTTTTTAAACTAGGCGACGGGGGGGGAGGGTCCAGAGGTAGAGCTAGTCAGCGTGGAACATATTCCAGAGGGTAGTATTGGGGGCATTAGTGGTAGGTTGACTAAAGCACATAAACCCAAGGTAAGTATAGTAACAAGTCCTAGTTGCAGTGCCGGGACAAGGCCATCTGGTGCCCAGGGCGAAGATGGTAAACTGCGCCCCCCCCCCCCCCTATAAAGAAAGAGTAAGTGTCCTTTCAAAACCATAAAACACTTAAAACATTACAATAATACAACAATAAAATACTTTAGCTTGATTGGCTAGCACCCTGGCCAGTAAACGCCAGGTAATTAAAGAACCAAAACTGGAAGGGATGTATTACACTGTGCTTCCAAATTAATTTGTTACAGAGGAGGGGGATGCTCCTCCCTCTTCTCTGTTCTCAACTGACCCAATTGCTTGCAGCAGTCCCGGGCTTCCAGATAGAACAGGAAGGAGGGAGGGGGTGACCTTCTTATGAGCCCTGTAAAAGTGATCGGGTGGCTGTAGAGCCTCTTGGATCACTGTTACAGTAAAGCTGATTGCTGACTGAAAATTTTGATACCTGAATCATGGCTGCAGCTGTGATTCTGGTATAATTGCTTCTTCCCAGGTTCACAACAGTGCGGCTTTGAATTCGCACTACTTCATTGCAATGTCAAAGCCGCTGATCAATGCAACTTGGATCTCTGATTTCATAGCGGCTTGCAACGTAATTTAACCGAAATACAAGCTGATGTGTTTTGCCCCGTCCACCAGGGCTTAGTCATAGAGGTCTGACTAAATGTCTAAATAGCACTT
Source organism: Lithobates sylvaticus (assembly GCA_028564925.1). Lineage (NCBI taxonomy): Eukaryota > Metazoa > Chordata > Amphibia > Anura > Ranidae > Lithobates > Lithobates sylvaticus. Next base: position 45,826,080 of record CM053034.1, on the reverse strand, counting down.
TTTTTTTTTTACTGTCAAACCCATCATCTAGAAAACATTTTAATGCCATGCATATATGGAGTCTATGGGGTTGATTTACGAAAGACAAATAGACTGTGCACTTTGCAAAATGCTGTTGCTCCAAAGCTTATTAAATGAGCAGAAGCTAAGCTGATTTCCATCATCCAATCATGTGCAAACAAAAATGCTGTTTTTTTATTTTCTTTGGACGTAATAGACTGTGCACTTTGCATGTGCAGTTGCACTCTGCAAGAGCATTTGTTCCAAATCTTAGTAAATATGGACGTTGCTCATTGAGGGTAGGGATTGTGAATATACAATATATTTAAAATGCTGCGTGAATTGATGGCGCTGTATAAGTACCTGTAATGAATAAATGAGGGGAAGCTCTGCTGACTTCCACCATCTAATCATGTTCAAGCAAAAATGTTTTTTTTTTTTATTATTATTTATTATTTTATTTTACTTGCATGTGATTGTGTTTTTTTTTCCAAAGTGACGCTTCAACCCAGCATGCTCAGGAGCACCTGCACTTCTAAAGTGCACAGTCGATTTGCCTTTAGTAAATCAAACCCAGTGACACCATATCCTGCACTGGAATCTTTTAAAATATCTCACATATAAATCCAGCAAATAGCATTTTTTCTGTGTTTCATTTTCTTTCTCCATTTTTTTTCTTTCAGATCGTTTCAAGCAAGAAGATAACACGACCCTTGATTTTAGGGAGTGGGAAGCCAGCGGGAAAGGGAGCCATAACGGTAAAGAGGTTTCTTTTTCTGTTCTGCGTGTGTCATTTTAAAAGCTGTTTGAACTTCATACTGAGATAATCGCTTGATTATTCCACCGGTAGCAATCATTCTGTTTCTAGTAAAAGGCGAAGACGTGCATCATGGCAACAATATCCTAGCAACGAGATAACAGAGCGCCAGGATAACAATATGCTGCGCGTTCCTCTATGGATGAGACAGGCTCAAGTGCAGCATTTCTTTCATTAATTCTGCAACTTTGTAAACAAAGTGAACAATGTTCATTGCAGCGTAGTATATTTTAATATTTTATTTCTTTGATGGCAGAATAAGGATTCTGTAATGCTGACTATACATACATCAGAAAACAATCAAGCATAGATTGTGTAAGATGATCAAAAACTATCATGTAAAGAAAAATTAAAGTGACAACAAAGGCTATTTTTTTTTTACAAATAACAAACATTTATACTTACCTGCTATGTGCTGCAGTTATGCACAGAGCAACACTGATCCTCCTCTTCCCGGGTCCCCCGCCGGTGCTCCTGTCCCCTCCCTCCTGCCACCAGAGCAAGTAGCCTACTATGGGGTTACCCAAACAAGCTCACTCCCAAGCCTCTGCTCTGTTAGTCCATTCACACACAGAGCCGCGGCTCAGCTACGCCCCCCTCTCTATAGTCATTGGCTAACTGGCTGTGATTGATAGCAGCGGGAACCGATGGCTCCTGCTGCTGTCTCAGCCAATAAGGAGGGAGAGTCCCCTGCAAGCCAAGGCTCTTGTGCACATTGCTAGGTCACGATAGGGCTCAGGTAAGTTTTGGGGGGCTGCTGCACAGAGAAGGATCTTTACCTTCATGCATAGAATACATGAACGTAAAAATCCTTCAGCCTTTAGAACTACTTTAAGATCAGTATTGTCAAATTTAACTATCTGCTAGGCCTTATAATTACCACCCTTTTAATATAATTAATTTCTAAAGTATTTTTTTATCTGAATAATCAATAAAAAGAATGATCATATTATTTGTAAGGCCAGCATTTCGTGCAGTTTTCTGGCTTATTAAATGTAGAGGATTTCTAGCTTGATGTATTTTTTGTGTCTACATGTGTATGTTTTCCTTCTTTATATAGCCTAACATTCCGCAGTTCTGTACAGTGTAGAAAGAACGACTTACATCAATGCCTTCCACAGATGGTTGAGCCATTCAAAAAAAAACACACACACACACACATATTCACATTACAGTACATATAATCTCATATAAAAATGTAATCGTGTATGTTGCTGTAGGTCAGATGTGTAGTTAGAAAAAAAAATACAATTCCTAATGCTGATCTCTAGCCTTACCTTTAATCTTGCACAGTTGTACAAGCTTCTCTCCTGTACTGAAAATACACCTGCTTTAACTGCACACTGTGAGCAATCTCCTAGTGTGTATCAGAAGTTGCAGCAGATCCAGTGATGTCATGCTGAGATCCTCTCATGCCAGGCCACGTCTCTGTCCCGCACCACCATGTTCTTTCTGACATCATCAAGAGGCCCGCCAGCTCTTCCTGGTTCAGCAGACAGGCCCCCTGATGATGTGCCGATAGGCTCGCCCCTCCTCCTTTTCTTTTCTTTTTTTTAAATATAAATTTTATTGTTTTTCCAGAAAAAAGGAAGAGAACAGAGAAAAAACTGAGAAAGTACAGTACAATTCCAGTCATAATAGTTGATGTTCACAGGTGGATACTTGACATATTAATAACAGTAGCATCGATATTTGTGGTGGGATATTCAGAATCTGTAATTAACATTCACTGATAAGAATTAAGTTAAATGGATAATGGATATCACCACGTCTTTGTAATCATAGGTCTGGTTGAACCGTAGAGTAGAAGAAAGTAGTAGAAGAAAAAAAAGAAAAAAAAAAGGGGGGTAGAGAGAGTCAAAAGGGGAGAGGGGGAGGGGGGGTAGAAGGAAGTAGGCCCGGGTGTATAGGGGGTAATGTCTCATGGTCTGTTGTGTTTTGCCATTTAAGTGGCTAGCATAGCCACTCCAACATCAGAGAATATGAACATATTCCAAAGCATCCATGCCTGGGAGTGTTGTTCTTGTTTATTTTGTGCTGTAAGGACTAAATCCTGATCTCCTCCACTCTGCGTAGCCACAACCCTATAGTCGGGGTGAACTTTTCTTCCACAAAAGTGGGGTGCAAGATTTAGCTGCGTTCAATAGGTGTCGTACTATCGACTTTTTGTAGCTCCGTGACGGTATTGTAGTGGCATGGAGCAGGATAAAAGCTGGATAATCACTTATCGTGTAACCCGTGAATTTTTGTGTAACCATCCGGACTGTCGTCCAGAAGTCCTGAAGCAGAGGGCAAGACCAGAAGATATGGAGGAGTGTCCCTTTATCTGTCTAACACCTCCAAAATTTGTCTGTGGTGGCCGGGAAATACGTGTGTAGCCTGTTAGGGGTATAGTACCATCTGGTCAGGATCTTGTAGTTAAGTTCCTGTATCTTTGTGCAAATGGATGTTTGGCGTTGTAGGTCGGTTTCCCATTTTTGTATGAATGTCAGGTCAGGTTGTTCCGGAGGGGAGTTGAGTAGAACATATGTTTTAGATAATACTTGAGGTAAAACTCCCTCGTCCCTACAATAGTCTTCGAAAGTCGCCAGGTCGTGGTTAAATTGTGCTGGGTTGGGGATCGAATGTAGGAAGTGGTGCAATCATATTGCTTTCCAAAATGACAGTCGGAATTGACCACTGTCGAAAGTTAGGGATTGAACGGAGGGCCAGTTATTGTCTACTAGGAAGTGTGAGGCTCGGTCCCTGCCAGTTGATGTGAGTGTCTCATACTCCGCTTGTTCCAAACCGGGAAGAAAAGGCAGAATTACTCAGTATCGGGTAAAGAGGGGAGTTACTAGGGGAGAGGGAGGTTGCGAATATTATAGATGCCCCTACCCGGAGGGTCGTGTCAATTACAGGGTGTGATGTCAACGCTGGAGGCAATTGGTCAAAGCACCAAACCGCTCCTTTCAGTGAGGCCGCGGACTGTGCTTGCTCCAACTGTATCCACAATTTGTTTTTGCCATGCCGGTTCCAATCTATTATTCTGCCTAGTTGGACTGCCAAATAGTAATTCCTTAGGTTTGGGAGGGCCAGTCCTCCATAGTGTTTGGGTAGTGTTAAATAGCGCCTATGCAGCCTAGGTTTTGAGTTTGCCCAAATGAATTTGATAAAGAGGGAGTATACTTGTTTAAAGTATTGGGGGGGGGATCCTGGCCAGTAGTGCTTGAAATAAATATAATCATTTTGGGAGTATAGACATTTTAAGACGATTACACCTGCTGAACCAGGAGTGTAGTCCTTTGTTCCATGAGAGAAAAAGGGGAGTGTTCACGTCTCTGCTTGTGTGCCTGTGTGCAATGCCCCCCCCCAATCTCCTTGCGTGGCATCAGTCTCCAGACGGCCGGATGTACAGAATGCCGGGGCTAGGGGGCGAGACAATCCAGACCGTCACAAAATAAGAAGAGGTGTCCCTGGGGAGGAGGAGGCACATAAATGAATAGCTAAACAACAAAAAAGAGGGAACCACAGGATGCTGGGAAAAATGCACAGGGAGTGAAGAGTTGTAGCAGGGGGGAATTGGCTTCCATAAGCTCACTGCACTGGTGCAATCAGTTAGTCTTCTCTTGGTGTATCTGCCGAGGTGTAGCGAGATCTGCGCCGGTTCCTCTGCGGTCTAGGTGATCGGGCTCTCCTCATGCTGGATGGTTCAGATCGGAGGGTGAAGCGCTGTAGTGTCTGGAGCCAATCAGGTACCTCGATGGGATCTGTTTCCATAAATGTAAACAGGGCAGGGAGATCAGCAGGGGTCCGGAGGGTAAAGTATTGCTGAGCCTTCTTAAAAGTCACTGAGATGGGGAAGCCCCATCTGTATGTGAGTCCAGCGTGTCTAGCAGCCTCTAGCACTGGTTTCAGAAGGGCCCTCCACTGTAGCGTCGATCTGGATAAGTCCGGCATGATCCGGAGGATGGCTCCATCAAATTTGATGTCTCCCTTCTCCCATGCCATTCGTAGTATCAGCTTTTTGTGGGCATACTGATGGATTCGACATATGACATCCCTCTGTCTGTCAGGGTCAGCCAAGGGGGCCCAGGGCCCTGTGAATCCGATCAACGGACAGGCTGGCCTGGAAGCGCTCTCCCATCATGTTTCTGAAAATTGCCAGGGTGGACGCCACCAGGTCTTCTATCCCAGTGGCTGCTGACAGACCCCTAAGGCGCAGGTTGTTACACCTGCTGCGGTCCTCGATCTCCTCTAATTGGAGTTGTGTGAGGATTGTATTTGCCTGGGTAGTTTGTGATGCCTCGACCGCCGACATACGTCGTTCGAGTGCGGCCACAGATGTTTCTCCAGATCCCATGCTGTCCGATAATGTTAGTACCTCTTGCCTCACCACCACTATCTCCTTGCGGTGGGATGCCTCCAGTCTGCTTACAATTGCTTGTACGTCTGACCTTGTTGGGAGGGCTTGCAGAAGGGCTCTCAGTTCGGCATCGGCTTCCAGGGTTAGTGGTGTATGAGAAGGCTGTGAGGGTTCCTGAGAGTCCGGTCGGAATATTGCCGGGATGGTATAGTCCATGTTTGGAGCAATTGACAGTGGCATTGAGGTAGAGGAAGCCTGCGGCTGTTGTTTGCTGTGAGGGCCAGGCCCCGAGATTACTTGAGAGGTATTTCTGTATATCTCCACTCCTGCGTGGCTTGGGAGAAATCCGCTTCTGATATCTTCCCCTCCGCTTTCCAGCAGAGTACATACCAGGTAAAACAGGTAGATATTCACTTCTTCAAAGCTGGTTAAGAACGGGCAGGACAGGGAGGGGCAGTGGGGAGTTCCGGGGAGCGGCTTAGCTGGTGATGCGGCCGACGTGACGACGCCGACCGGCATGGTGGGAGGAGTCTGCGTGTAGCGCTCGCGGCGGGAGCTGAAGGCGGGACGCCGGATTAGACGGGGAGTGAGAGCCCCGGACCGGCGTGGAAGATCTCCCGCACCCGCCGCAGCGCACACCTCCCGGACCCGGCACCTCGCGGCATAGGGGTCATCGTACGCTGTGAGGAGGAGACTCAGACACAGCCTCGGCGCGGCGAGGGTGTGGGGCGGACGGGGTCTTCCCGGGCCTTCCCCCTCTTCGCCTCCCTGCATCGGCTCCCCCCCTCCTTCTAGCCAAGCAGCAGCAGTCGGCACTCTAAGGTACCTCGGTCAGACCTCGGGGTGAAACAACGGGGGCAGGCGTCCCCCCCCCCCACAACACAGGAGGTCCTACAGATGATCAGAAACTGGAGGTAACATCTGTACAGAAATGTTTTACATGAACGAGGCTTTCCCCTGAAAGTAAGTGACGGGACTTACCATGGATTCTAGGTGCTTGGGGGATAAGAACTGTACCTTAATATACGCTGAATAGTACAACCGCAGTGAAAGTATCTCAAACAAGTCCCCTGTGAGACAGGGGAAGATAACTGTAAAAATTGTTTTGGCATAAGTTAGGAAACCTTCGCAAGGCTTAGACTCTATGATTGTACCTGAAGAAATCTCTGGGGGACAAGCCCCGAACAAAAACATACGCTGACGATAGTAAGCACAACAGTTCAGCGGGGGGGGAAGAGGAATGGTAAAGAAGGAATGGTAGAGTCCCTTTGCATTTTTTCCTTCCTGCTTGTCTCTTTTTTTTCTTTCTTCTTTTTTGTGTTCTTTCGGTCCTACCTTGATCCCAGGAAAAGTAGAAAAGGTGAGAATGCACTACACTAAGCCCGTGGAGGACAGTATACGAAGGTAACATAAACTGACAATACCCTGAGACCACTCAGACAACACCTTGTATAACAGATTGCCTAAGGAAAAAGAAATCGCAAAGTCTGATCATGTATTAAAGGGAAAAACCTTGTATAGCATAACTAACGATGATAATATAAGAAGCTCTAGGAGGGCAAGGGTTGTAATAAATACAGGCCGACGGTTCTTTACATAACAACCAGCCAAAAGACAAGCAGTGGGAAAGGGAGGGAGAAATTTCCTTTTTTTCTTGCTCCTTTGGTGGAGTCATCTCTCTGTTTCTCCCGGATTGGGCAAAAAAGCAGGAACAATTAACTACTAAAAGTACCCTACTACGCATAGCGTCAGGGCAGGACAGACTTAGCTCCACTGAACAGTTTGACCCTTGACCTACCTATGTACCTTGAAACTGCTACACTCCCTCTTTAGAGAAAAAGAGTCTAGAAAAATTGAATAGAGTCAGCCCTCTCTTTTTTTTTTCTTTAGGATTTTCAGATTAAACCCTGGTTTTGCTTCCCAGTTAATTCTGCCCTACGGCGGCCGGGAATTAACCCAGCCCCCCAAAAAAGAAAGAAGCTGGGCAAACGCATTAGAAGAATTAAAGATAAGGGGGCAAAGATGAGCAGGTCAACGAACAAAACAATAAAAGGTGCGCCTCCAAAAAGCGGTAAAGAGAATAACTCGGAAAGTACCATTAAGCAATACATGACCCAAGGCGCGAGCCCTAAAAATCCAGAAGGACCAAGGCAATCTCACTTGAAAGGAGAAAAGAAAAAGGGAGCGGAAAAAATATTGGAGGAGACCATGGCCTCAGACTCTATCATAGAAAGTGAGATAGACGAAAGTAGAATAGAGGAGCTCAGAGAAGACGCTCATTTACCAACAAAAGGGGAGATGGAGAAGATGCTTACAAGACTCGAGAATGCTATAAAAGCAGACATCAGTTCCCTGAGGTCAGACTTAGGTTCCCTATTAACACGAGTGGAAATGGTCGAGGAGAAAACAGAAAAACTGGACCAAGAGATGAATAAGTTGCAGGAGCAGCTACATAAAGAAAAGACGCACAGAAGGAGACTACAATACAGAATTGAGGACCAGGAAAATCGCAGCAGACGACAAAATATAAGAATTCGATCTGTACCAGAAACCAGAGGGGAAGATCTCAAGCAGATTATTCAAAAAATTCTCGGCCCAATCCTCGACAAAGGAGAAGAAGATTTCCCTAGGACCGATAGAATACATCGGGTCGGCAAGCCAAGGGATTACAATACAGACCGTCCAAGGGACATCATAGTTCGTTTTACTTTTTACGAAGATAAAGCTGAGATCTGGGCAAAGATAAAGAGGCCCACGCAGATACAGTATGAAGGTAAAGACCTACAGATATACATGGACCTGGCACCTGAAACGCTGGACAGAAGACGACTGTTGAGACCCCTCCTGGAGAGTATGCGGACACGAAACATCCGATATAGCTGGGGGTTCCCCGCTTGCCTGATTGGCTTCAGAGAGGGGACCTCGGCAAAATTAGTATTCCCAGAGGACTTACGAGAGTTCTGTGAAAAATTGGATCTACCAATCCCAGAGTTGCCCGGCTGGCTAGATGACTAGTCAGTTCTGGGGGGGGGGGGTGTGGGTGGGGGGGGTTTAGGGGGGGGGGGTGCGGGGGGGGGCCCCCCCGTCCTTACGTACCGGTCCCTTGGGGCCCGGCCGGAGAGGGATGGGATAACGCGCAGACCTCCTCAAAGGCGGCTCAAGGATGGTCAAGAATATCGGGACCATAGGCGAGCCGGGGGCCACAGAAAGGCCACGTGGGGAGTGGGGAGCTAAGCCTGGGATAGGGAAGGGAGGGGTAGGCAGGGAGGGAGGGGAGGGGGGGGAGGGAGAAAGGGGGGGGGAGAAGGGGGACCTGACCAGAAAGATTTGGGGAATAAGATAAGAGGACTGACCATACCTTGCTATTATAAAGGATGCCTACTATAAACTTCATAACATATAATGTTAAGGGGCTCAATTCACCTAATAAGCGCCACAAAATCTTGATGGAACTGGGACAATATTCCGCCGACGTGGCCTTCTTACAGGAGACACACATTTCACACAACTCAAATATCAAACTAGTTTCCAAAGAATTTCCCACATGGTACCAAGCGGATACAGCAACCACTAGAAGTAGAGGTGTGGCAATTGGCTTTGCTAAAAATGTGAGATTCTGCCTGGAAAAGAGGGAGTCTGACCCAGAGGGAAGATACCTTTTTTTAGAGGGTAAACTAGAGGACACAAAAGTTACTCTGGTTAATGTTTACTCCCCTAACACCGACCCCGGGTCATACTTAATTAAAATTTTAAGGAGAGTGATGGAGTTCCGGGGGGGAATCTTGATTATGATGGGAGACTTAAATCTCTGTCTGGACCCACAATGGGATAGTACGTCCCGGGCGCCTGGGATCAGTAACGTACAATTACATAGAATTAAGAAAAAACAACGGGAATATCAACTGTTAGATGTCTGGCGATGCCAGCACCCCAAAGACAAAGATTTTTCGTTCTACTCCCAGGCGCACGGGACGTACTCACGAATCGATTACATTTTGACAGAACACAGAACATTAGGACGGGTACTAGAATCAAACATTGGGATAATTTCACTATCAGACCACGCCCCGGTATGGATGAAAATACAAATAACCCCGGAAGCCAAAGCGCCCCCTAGGTGGCGACTAAATGAGGAAATAATAAGAGAAGACGCAGGTGCCGAGAAAATAGGAAATGAACTGGAACAATATTTTAGGGCGAACGACACAGAAGGGATCTCGAGTAGGACACTATGGGAGGCCCACAAAGCCTTTATAAGAGGAATCCTGATAGCCGAGGGGACAAAAAAAAAAAAGAGACAGGACTAGTAAGATAAAAAAGATTACAGGCGAAATAGCTAAACTAGAACAGAGACATAAAATGTCCCAAAAACCCGATAGTTCGCTATACCTAGAAATAATAAATAAAAGAGAAGAACTTAAAAACCATATGGAACAAGAAACTAAACAAAGATTCTATCTTCTCGCCAGGGAAAAATACTATGGAAGCAATAAATCCCCCAAATATCTATCCAAAATGTTACAGGGGAAAAAAAAGCTAAATTTTATTGAGAAAATACAGGCAGATAAGGGGACCTTAGAATACACCACAAACGGGATTGCACAAATATTCAAGAGCTATTACGAGAAACTATACGCAGTAGAGTACGAACGGGAGGGAGCAATATCAGATAGGGAAACACCAAGGCTTTTCTAAGGCAGGCGGGCTTAGCCAGAATGACAACAAATGATCGAGAGGAAATGGAAGGCCCAATCTCAGAAGAGGAAATAGTTCGCGCATTGGCTGACACGGGAAACGGGAAAAGCCCAGGGCCGGACGGGTTCACGATATACTACTATAAGAGGTTCCAGAAGATCCTGATCCCATGGCTATGCAAGTATTTGAATGGTCTGGGAACAGACTATCAAATGAGCAAAGAGGCCTTGTTAGCCTCGATAACGGTCATAAAAAAAGAAGACAAAGATGGAACCTGCTGCTCGAACTATCGGCCGATATCCCTGCTAAATGCAGATACCAAACTGTTTGCTAAGATACTCGCAAGTAGAATAAAAAGGCAGATGAACAAGTTGGTACACCCCGATCAAGCTGGGTTTGTCCCAGGGAGAGAGTGTAGAGATAATGGGGTCCGTACTCTGCTCCTGTTGCTCCACGAGAGGGGGAGTGGGGGTCCCAGTCTGCTCCTGTCAACTGATGCCCAGAAGGCCTTTGACCGGGTAGACTGGGACTTCATGTTCATGACACTGGAGGAAATGGGCTTCGGCCCAAACATGCTGAAACGGATAAGGACGCTATATCACCATCCGACAGCGACAATCAAGATCAATGGCACAGACTCACCCCCCTTCGAAATGAGGAACGGGACCAGACGGGGATGCCCATTGTCCCCCCTCCTGTTCATTCTCTCTCTTGAACCCCTTCTGTCCACGATTCGAGGCGACACTGGGATAGCGGGATTCAGGATAGAGAAAGAGGAACACAAACTATCTGCATACGCGGATGATGTACTATTTTACATCAAGAAACCCAGTAACACCCTGCCCCGATTAATGGAGATAATCCAAAAATATGGAGAGATTTCAAATTTTAAAATAAACCTGGGGAAGTCTGAGGTGTTGAATATTAACACTAGAAATACAGAAAAACATACACTCCAAAAAGCTTTTAAATTTCCCTGGCGAGAAGAACTGAGATACCTAGGCATAAAATTAGCAACTACTATAAAAAAAAATTTTAAGTCCAACTTCGTCCCACTCTTAGATGACATTAAAAATGACATAAAAAGACTAGGATACAGACCCCTCTCATGGTTCGGGAGAATCCAAGCACTTAAGATGTTTATACTCCCTAAAATTGTATATAAAATACAAATGATGCCAATTGCACTCCCCAAATATTACTTAGTAAAACTTAAATCCCTACTGACGGGGTTCATATGGAAAGGGAAAAAACCTAGAATAGCTTTCTCTACCTTAAAACGGGGAAAAAATAATGGAGGGCTAGCAATTCCAGACATAACCCTATATTATAAAGCTATTGTACTCTCAAGAATCACAGAGTGGATAAAAGAAAATAGGGAAAAAAGATGGGTGAACTTAGAGTGCTCCCTGAACAAGGCAAAATTAGGGAATATTATATGGAACCCCCCTAAATACAGGACAACCGATTTAAGTAAATGTAAACTCACACAAAATACACTAAAGATATGGGATGGGATATATAAAAAACACAATAAGTATTATAATTCACCACTAATTAGCTTAAAAGAAAATTATTTTTTTGCACCAGGGATGAAGATCAATGGAGGGAATTGGATAAAGCACGAGCACGCACAGCTTAAGGATATAGTAAAAGAGGGAAAGATCCGTCCATTACAGGAACTAAAAAACACAGTCGGGTTCGAGGAGATAGATGAATGGAGGTATCGCCAACTTGCTGGCTTCACGCAGAGCCTTCCACGCCCCTTAAGGGAAGAGACAGAACTAACCACACTGGAACGGATATGCCTAAATAAGAGCATTAGGGGCACGATATCTAGGTGGGGCGGGCTTCTGCTTGAGGGGGAGGAAAAGGGGATGCCTCCATTCATCTTAAAGTGGGAAAATGAGTTGGGAACACAATGTGATAGCACCACCATTAAGAAAATATTGAAACTCACACATAGGTCTGCACAAGATAATAAATCGGCTGAAATCAACTATAAAGTATTATCAAGATGGTACGTCACCCCAGATAAAGCGTGTAAATACCAACAAGATAATCAAGGGGACTGTTGGAGAGGATGTAGTGTACTAGGCACCATGACACATATTTGGTGGAGTTGCTCCAGGATCAGGGGGTTCTGGGAAAAAGTAATACAACACATAAAGGAAATAACCAACATAACCCTCCCAATGGAACCATGGACAATATTATTTCATGGGACAAAAGAAGGTTTAAAAAAATATCAAGGCTCACTTGTCCCACACCTCCTAAATGCAGCAAAAATAGCAATACCCAAGAAATGGAAGGAAGCTGAGGGCCCAACAATCTGGGAATGGGTAGACGAGGTAGAAAGGATATACACTATAGAAAGCAGACAAGACGATAAGGGGAGGGTGGAGGAAAAACCAGATAAATGGGTAGGATGGCGGGCATTCAAAAAAACATGGAGCCTCAGGGAGCATCTTTCTTGTTCTTAAATTTTTTTTTTCCTTTCCTTTCTTTGGTTCTGATCTTTATTTCTTTTCCTCCTATATTAATGAGAACCATCAAAAATCTGGTCAGGTCAGGGGGGGGGGGGAAGGGGGGAAGGGGGGGGGGGGGGGGGGACGGGGTAAATATGTTAACGGTGGCCGACTAAAGCGAACGAGCCACGGGTCCGATTTGTGCCTAAATTATATTTGTTCGAAATAATAAACAATAAAAAAAAAAAAAAAGACACAAGCAGAAAAAAGGGAAATACGGCTACAATGATGTGAACGGAGACGGGACACGCATGATTACCGCAGCTGATCTGAAGTCTCCCGAAATATTTCGCTGAGGTGGCTAAAAAAAAAGAAAAAAAAAAAAAAAGAACGGGCAGGACGGGGAGCTCCTCAGGCACAGGTCCTTACTCAGTCATGTCCAGACCACGCCCCCTCCTCCTTTTCTGATTGGAAGGCTATGCCTCCTGGGATATGTGACGTTCATATGCTGGGAGACACACATGCAGTGTGCTTGTCATTCGCCTAATGCAACTGATGTGCATGGAGAGGTAGGGCCAGATATTTTTGCCTAAATAAAGGTAAAAAAAAAAAAAAGGAGCAATACCTACAGAGGATGGAAGAAGGGGTGGAGTGGAGGAATGTAATGGAAGAGGGTGAAGGTCAGCTTTAAGCATCACATGTAGGGATTACCTAGGGTAGTCTGCCTGCAAATGCAATCTGCCTTGGTATGTCCAGTCCTCCAGACTGACATTCACCTGTCAAGGAATTATAATGGTTTTAAGCAAGTCTTCTGTAGTGTCAAGTGTTTAGATTGACATATAGTACTAGATGGATGCCGCACTCCCAGCCATCCCAGGATCAAAAGGAAGAATCTACCCTCTGGCTTGAGTGGTGCTCCAAGTTTTCTATTTAAATATACAGTACTAGTTTACATAAAAATGGGCATGCAGTTATAGTAAAGAGGCTCTGTATATATTCAGTTCTTATTAGGGTTGCACCGATACCAGTATCGGTCTCGGTATAGGTGCCGATACCGAGTATTTTCACAAGTATCTGTACTCGTGCAAATGCACCGATACCTGAAACCGATACTTTCAAGCTTGGTTCTTTGAGCTATCAGTGGGTCTCCTCTGTTGACAGCTGAAGTGTTAAAGAAGTCGGTAATTGGAGCTGTCAAAAAAAAAGCATCTGGCATGTTTATTAACAGATCAAGCAATGGTCCTACTGGACTGAAGCTTGAACAATAGCGCTCAACTAATATTATCTTAACCACTTGCCGACCGGCGCACAACGATATACGTCGACAGAATGGCACGTACAGGCAGGAGGGCGTATATATACGTCCCTCCTTTAGCCTGTCCATGCCATCGGGAGCGCGCCGGGAGCGGCGCGCTCCCGCGCCGCTCGGGACCCCCGTGAGTCCGGCCGCGGTCCCCGCGGACTCGATCGCCGCGGGGACTCCCGCGATCGTCTCACGGAGCGGCTGAACGGGGAGATGCCGAGATAAACAGCATCTCCCCGTTCTGCCTAGCAACTAGTGACGCCGATCTCTGCTCCCTGTGATTGGAGCAGAGATCAGCATTCACTAGCTGACAGCCACGCCCCCCCCCCACAGTAAAAAACACACCCCTAGGCATACTTAACTCTTTCACTGCCCCCTTGTGGTTAACCCCTAAACTGCCAGTGTCATTTATACAGAAATCAATGCATTTAAATGCATTAATTGCTGTATAAATGACAATGGTCCCAAAAATGTGTCAAAAATGTCCGATGTGTCCGCCATAATGTCGCAGTCACAAAAAAAATCGCAGATCTCCGCCATTAATAATAAAAAAAAATCTATTAATAAAAATGCTATAAAACTATCCCCTATCTTGTAAACGCTATAACTTCTGCGCAAACCGATCAATAATCGCTTATTGCGATTTTTTTTTACCAAAAATATGTAGAAGAATACGTATCGGCCTAAACTGAGGAAAAAAAATGTTTTTTTATATATTTTTTGGGGATATTTATTATAGCAAAAAATAAAAAATAATGCATTTTTTTCAAAATTGTCGCTCTATTTTTGTTTATAGCGCAAAAAATAAAAACCGCAGGGGCGATCAAATACCACCAAAAGAAAGCTCTATTTGTGGGAAAAAAGGACGTCAATTTTGTTTGGGAGCCACGTCGCACGACCGCGCAATTGTCAGTTAAAGCGACGCAGTGCCGAATCGCAAAAAGGGGCCTGGTCCTTTGGCTGCAAATTGGTCCGGTCTGAAAGTGGTTAAACTGTATGTAATCAAACATAATGCAATCATATGATAAAATAAACTACAATATGTGCACAAACCCACGTGATAAGTGAATTAAACAAAGTGAAAAAATATTTTTCATTCAGGGAGATATATATGTATTTTTCAATACTATCCCCCAAAAATATATATATTGTGATAAAATGTGCCACACTGTTCAAATAATGTTCCAGCAAAAGGTAATCCAAACAGAAAAAATTATTGATCAAAAAGTAAAGTGGCTGCTTTAGTTTTAGCTCTTTTCATTTTCTCTTTTTTTGATCTGAGGCGCAGTGGTTGGAATTTGGATTGTGGCGGGTTACTCCTTATTCCTTTTTTTCAATGTTTATTAACAACATTGCTCAGCCGCTGAAACACTAAAATAAAAAGAAACATTGTTTCTTTTTGTATCTTTCTGTTTTTCATCTGCAGATCAAAGGGACCCCTTATTACCCCTTAATTTACTCTAATCAGCCTTAATTAACTCCCTATTCGCCACCATTTAATTATTATTTTCCTGCTTTTTTTATAAACGATAAACAATTAAAACTTTTTGTTTGCTTTGTTAGTGAATATTTTTGCACATATATATTAACATATATTTACACATTTACGTGGAAAAAGCGTAAAAAAATACTATTTATTAAATTTATAAATAACTTTTCAATGCTTTGTACAATTGCTGTCAGCTGAAGTGAAAACAAAACAGTTGTGGTAGGTCGGTAATTGGTATCGGCGAGTACTAAAAAAAAAGTATCTGTACTGGTACTCGTAAAAAATAAAAGGTATCGGTGCATCCCTAGTTTTTATATATCCTTTTTTTTTTTATTATTTAATAGCATCCTTTCTGCATTCAATGTTTTGTATGAGTGTGTATGCATGTGTGTATGTGTTTCATCTTGCTTTTATAAATACATTTTCTGATTATTTTCCACCCAGATCATTGCCCAGGAGTTGTCCGATAACAGAGTGATAACACTCTCCATGGCCGGAAGGAAGCTGGATAAGAAGGTGACACTTCCCCTTGTTAACATATTGCAGCTATTTATTAATATTTAGATGCCCTGTGGATACTTATCGTTATTCAATTAATACCAGCTTCTTGACAGCGCATAAACACTATGTGTAATCTCTGTCCATATTATTTTGTAATCTGTGAAAATTGTGATTTGCATCTCAACAGGACCTGTTTGGAAAGTCTGATCCATTTTTAGAATTCTATAAACAAGGAGATGACGGAAAGTGGATGCTAGTTCACAGGACAGAGGTGAATCCATATTAGCTTAAAATGTTTTATAATTATACTTGTACTTCTAATTTAGACTAGCAAAAATAAAACTGTATCAGAATCCGCTATTACTCTACGTTCACATCTCTGAGTGTGGCTGCAGGTGCGGAAATCACAGCGATTCCCAAACCTGCAATCACCCCTAGTGAAAATGCATTGCTCTGCAAAAATGCGCATTCTGAATGGCACCCCCACGCATTTAAAATCCAGTGCGGGATCTGCAGGAAAACCGCACTGTGAAAAAGACCATGCGATTTCCCTGGGGCTGCGTTTTTGAAAGGGTGCATCCATTTTTTTTTTTTTTTGCAGAAACACGGCACACAGAAATTGCAGATATGTGAACCTAGGGTTATATAAAGCTATAAAATAGATTAGGAATCATATCTGTTTTTTTTTTCATTTATATTACACGAGAACAAGGTTTTCAAGGTAACATATACTATACTGTGTATGTTGAGATTTTTATTTAAGGTGCTGCTGTGGGCCCTGATGAGCATAGAAACATAGGAGTCCAAGACCCTTCTTGGCCAGCATTCTTGGCAGCTTGGCAGTGTCATGACATCACTTCACATCTGTGTAGCTTCACTGTTTTACTGCTTCGGGGAGGTACTGAAGAGATAAATATTTCTTGAGTTTTATAGCTGAGCTTTTTTTTTCAAATAACAAAACAATGTTGGCTTTGCAAGGATGCCAAGGGCTTGAACCCAGGGAAACACCACAGTTTAGCGAGTCAACTGTGATTTAAAGTGCTTGTAAAGCTTCAGCTTTTATTAAAAAAACAAACATGTTATACTTACCTGTATAACTTCTGTAATGGTTTTGCACAGAGCAGACCCAATTATGCTCTTCTCCGGTCCCTCGCCAGCACTCCTGGCTCCAACCCTTTAGCCATTGCCCCCATGGGAAGCCGCTTCCTATGGGGGCACTCGTGCGGGCCCACTCCCGAGCCCTGCTGCTTGCATCCATAGAGACAGACACCTGTTCCCATGCCACTATGAATTTGCCTTGTGAGGAGGGACAGCCCCGGAGGAGCCACTGCGCGCATGTACAGTGCTGGATTGCGATTGGGCTCAGGTTAGAATAAGGGTTGGGGATGCTGGGGAGGGGGGATCCCAGACTCAGAGGGTTTTTTACCTTAATGCATATAAAGAATGCATTAAAGAGGAAGTAAACCCTGATGGGTTTTACTTCCTTTCTTTTACCCTGCAAAATAAAAGCATAATGTTGCACTTACCTGCAAAAGAAGCCAGCGCCGTCCCTGCTGCAGACCGCATCCATGTTTGCCCCTCTTCCTTTTGGCGGGCCGCGGACTCCGGCTCTGTGACTGGCTGGAGCCGCCGGTCATGGCACATGCTCGTGAAAAGACGACACGGGTGGCCGTTCCTTCTCAGCACATGTGCCGATGACATCATCGGCACAATCTACAGTAAATATCTCCTGTGGCGCACGTTTAGGAGATATTTACAGTACCTATAGGTAAGCCTTATTATAGGCTAACCTATAGTTACAAATTGCAAAGGTAAAAAACCTCAAGGCTTTAGAACCACTTTAAAGTTGGTGTGCTGCTGTGTCCTAGACCAGTAGGGGGACCAGCATGTAGTAAGGGAAAAAGTATATATACAACAGCTATAGTAAAGTATACCTCTAGGTAAAACTTTTTTTTTTTTCATTGAACAATGTAGAGACGGGGGGTTGGGGTTTTTTTTTTTTTTTTCCGTCTTTGTCCACTTGCATGGATTTCCTTTTACTTCCTGTCTCAAACACACAACAGTACCTGAGATAAAATCTCTCTAAAGGCCCGTACACACGATCAGACTTTTTGACAACCAACATGCAAATTAGCTGTTTTGGACCAACATCCGACCGTGTGTACGCTCCATCAACTTTTTCCAGGTTTCATCTGACTTTTGTTGGCTGTGCGAACGGACCAACTTTCTGCCAACAAAAGTCCGATGGACCAAAGTCCGACCGTGTGTACACAAAACCAACGGACTTTTGTACAAACCAATGCAGAACCAATGCAAAAGATCAGACAACAATACAGAAGTTGACCAAAGGTGGCGGTAAAGAGCAGAAAAACCAAGTGATTTGGTGAAAGTTGGCTGAAAAAGTCCTGCCGTGTGTATGCAATACCAACTTGGGGCCAACGCCCTTTGGACAAAAATCCACGGGAAAGTTGGTCCACGGTCCGATCATGTGTATGAGGCTTTAGACAGTTATCACGACCATTGAAAGATTTCCCTGTTCACCTCCCGTTTCCTCTTCACCCAACATCTGTAAAGTAATGAATTAACAATCACTTTGTGTTCCATTGACAGTGGTCACCAGTGCAAACAGGCTAAATGGTCCCAGAGAGAGAGATATTCTAACTCTTCCCCACTCTTTCCAAAACAAAAAAATGTCTAGAGATTCATTTGAAAAAAAAAAGCATACCAGGATAAATTGTCCTACATAGTTTTTGTTGTCTCCAGGGAAATTTACATTTTCCATTTGTGAAAACCCATGGGGAGCCAGTGATATTCCTGTGAAAGGACTGATCAGATGACAGCATTACTTAGCATGAATATAAAAAACAGTTTGCCTGCAGTGGGAGAAAGATGAACTTTTTTTTTAGCAGTGACCCTGTTAGACTCCAGTAGTGACTCTAATGCCACGTACACACGATCGGAATTCTCGTCGGAAAAAGCACTGATGGTTTTCCCGACGGAATTCCGCTCAAACTGTCTTGCCTACACACAGTCACACCAAATTCCAACCGTCAAGAACACGGTGACGTACAACACTACGACGAGCCGAGAAAAAATGAAGTTTAATGCTTCCGAGCATGCGTCGAATTGTTTCCGAGCATGCGTAGGAATTTTACCCTTCGGAATTGCTACAGACGATCGGAATTTCTAGTAGAAGCCTTTTCCGTCAGAAAAATTGAGAACATGCTCTCAAATTTTTGCTAGCAGGAATTCGGCCAGCAAAATTCCAATGGAGCCTACACATGGTCGCATGAAAAGCTCTCATAGGTCTTTTGCTGGCCGAAATTCCGATCGTGTGTGCGTGGCATTAGGGGTTGATTTGCTAAAGTTAAATAGACTGTGCACTTTACAAGTGCAGTTGCACTCTGCAAGGGTATTTGCTCTAGAACATAGTAAATGAGGTAAAGCTTCACTTTGCAAAAAATACCCAATCACATGCAAGGAAAATTTAAAAATTTGCTTTTTTTCTGCACATGATTGGATGATGAAAGTTGCAGGTGTTTCCCTTATTTACTAAGCTCTGGAGCAAATGCCATTGCAGAGTGCAACTGCACTTGTAAAGTGCACAGTCTATTTGCCTTTAGTAAATCAACCCCCAAGACCCCTTTCACACTGCCAGCGTTTTTCAGGCGCTACAGCGCTAAAAACAGTGCCTGTATAGCCCCTGAAAAAAGCGGCCAAAAATTCACTCCAGTGTGAAAGCCCAAGGGCTTTTACACTTGAGCGGTGCGCTGGCAGGGCGTCACAACTCACCGCTCCTCCACCGTTGCTACCCATTGAAATCAATGGGGCAGCAATGCGATAACGCCGGCAAAACGCAGTTCTGGCAGCGTTTTGCGTGCGGATTTAACCCCTTTTCAGACACTAGCGGGGGTTAAAACTGCCCCGCTAGCGGCCGAATAGCGCTGCTAAAACTACGGTAAAGCGGCGCTAAAAATAGCGCTGCTTTACCGCCGACGGCCCCCCCCCTCCCCCAGTGGCTTGGTGTGAAAGCCGTCTAAATCTAGGGAACGCTGTCTTTTTCTACCAGTCTGTGCTATTATTATTATTATATTATTATACACGATTTATATAGCACCAACAGTTTACGCAGCGCTTTACAATGTATAGGGGGGACAACACAATTACAGTTCAATACAAAAGGTACAGGAGGGCCCTGCTCGTAGAGCTTACATTCTAAAGGGAGGGGGTGCTAGACCTTGTGCTAGACCTTGTTTACATTGTAACATGTCATGTTCTGCAGGCAGTACCACTGCCAAAGGTGACCAGTTTCAGTGTATCAGTAACCATGAGCAAAACACATGGCTTGTGATTGCGGGGTGGTATTCCCATTCAAAATCCACATTTGGTTGCAAAAAAAAGCAGGCATTTAGGAGGTGGCAATATTACTGCCACTGCACTGCTGCCCTCTAAAAAGAGATCCACCGCAGATCACATTTTTGATAGCACCGCTTGTGTTAAAGAGCACTTGAATACATCTATATTCTTTAATAAAATCCTACAATGGTGTGGTAAAATTCCACACAGGACAGAGACAGCAAAAAAATATATAATGAGCACTAAAAGCAAAACTAGTTAATATGCAAACAAATCTTTTAAACATTTCTCTGTTTTATATGATGAGGTTGTGTTCAGTGTTGTGCATGTATCCAGAGCGAAGGCTTAGGTTTGATTAAAAAAGGAAGAAACAGAAATGCATTGCCTTGGAAGGCTGTTTTGTGGCGTTCAATAAAAGAGAGATAAGCAGCACCCGTTGCTTGCTCCACTCATGATCATGTGAGAAAGTAACAATGAGGGAGGAAATAAAAGCTTCCCCTTATATGGCTGTTTCTTGGCAAAGGATCAAAGTCTGTAATAAAAATCAATCACTGACAGGGAAATGACAACATTCTGCACTTGAAAACTTGTTTCCTTCTGTACAGTGAATAATTTTACAGTTGCTTGAATGCTGAGTATTTCTTCATTTCAGGTCATAAAATACACTCTGGACCCGGTGTGGAAACCCTTTACTGTGCCCTTACAGTCTTTGTGCAATGGAGACATCGAGAAACCAATAAAGGTGATTGTGTGTTTATCAAGTATCAAGCATCTGTTCAATCATGATAGTAAAGAAAACCATTAAAAACGAAGTGTGTGGAAAATTATGGCCGCGGTCCCTTCATTTGGTTTTTAAAACAAGTATGATAACCTTTAACCTTTGTTGTGCCATACCTTTAACATTAAGTACCAATACCACTGTTAAAAATTTAACCAAACCACCTGCTCAGTCTTTATGGACTTAAGCATTAATTCATTCAGTTAAAGATGTGAACCATGGAAGACCACACAGGGGTTGGTTGTAGGGGGTGACAAGTCCCATGCGGACTTTTGGTTAGCCCCATGCCCCTAGTAGCCTTTCTCAGCCTTTGTACCCTACAAGAACCCTAGAAATAATATTTGGATCTTGGGGAAACCCTGCTGAAACCAATTCATTGGGGGTCAAAGGAAAAAAAACTGCCCCTTACATTGGTGGACAACGGAAAGAATGCCCCTTAGAATGGTGGTTAGTATTCCACCCTTACAGACAGCTAAAAAAGTATTGGTATTATGCAGCTGGCTCTGCAAAGTGGCATTGGCCCTAGAACTATACATGCCACATCGTTTGATGGAAATTAAAATTATCAACCCACAGAGGGCTGAATTCAAACACCCTAAAAATCAAAAGTGAAAAAATGATGCAGCAGGCTAGTCCATTTTGCTGAAATTTCGATGCAGTAACTTAAAATGGTACTCAGTAGTTTGTATGGCCCCCACTTGCTTGTATGCATGCCTGACAATGTCGGTGCATGCTCCTAATGAGACGACGGATGGTGTCCTGTAGTATTTCCTCCCAGAACTGGATGAGGGCATCACTGAGCTCTTGAACAGACTGGGGTGCAACCTGGCGGTGTCGGATGGACCAAAACATAATGTCCCAGAGGTGTTCTATTGGATTTAGGTCAGGCAAGCGTGGGGGCCATTCAGTGCTATCAATACCTTCATCCTCCAGGAACTGGCTGCATACACTCGCCACATGAGGCCGGGCATTGTCGTGCACCAGGAGGAACCCAGGACCCATTGCACCAGCGTAGGGTCTGACAGTGGGTCCAAGGATTTCGTCCCAATACCTAATGGCAGTCAGGATGCCATTGTCTAGCCTGTAGAGGTCTGTGCATCCCTCCATGGATATGCCTCCACAGACCATCACTGACCCACCACCAAATCGGTCATGCTGAACGATTTTACAGTTGGCATAACATTCTCCATGGCTTCTCCAGACCGTTTCACATCTGTCACATGTGCTCAGGGTGAACCAGTTCTCATCTGTGAAAAGCACAGGGTGCCAGTGGCAGACCTGACAATTCTGGTGTTCAATGGCAAATGCCAATCGAGCTTCACTGTGCTAGGCAGTGAGCACAGAGTCCACTAGAGGATGTCGGGCTCTCATGCCACCCTCATGAGGTCTGTTTCTGATTGTTTGGTCACAGACATTCACACCAGTGGCCTGCTGGAGGTAATTTTGTAGGGCTCTCGCAGTGTTCATCCTGTTCCTCCTTGCACAAAGGAGCAGATACCAGTCCTGCTGATGGTTTAAGGACCTTCTACGGCCCTGTCGAGCTATACTAGAGTAACTGCCTGTCCCCTGGAATCTCCTCCATGCTCTTGAGACTGTGCTGGGAGACACAGCAAACCTTCTGGCAATGGCACGTATTAATGTGCCATCCTGGAGGAGTTGGAATGTTTGTGCAACCTCTATAGGTATCGCCTGATGCTACCAGTTGTGACACTGACCCTAGCCAAATGCAAAACTAGTGAAAAACTGTCAGAAAAGATTAGTAGGGAGGTCATCTCATTGTTGCCCATCTAGTGCACCTGTTGTAAATTGCATTACACCCAAGCAGCTGAAACGGATTAACAACCCCCCTCTGCTACTTAAAGTGATTGTAAAGGCTTGATTTAAAAAAAAAAAAAATTAACAAACATGTTATACTTACCTCCTCTGTGCAGTTGGTTTTGCACAGAGCAGCCCCGATCCTTCTCTTCTCGGGTCCCTCTTTGCTGCTCATGGCCCCTCCCTCCTATCAAATGCCCCCACAGTCAGCAGCTTCCTATGGGGGCACAGGAGCCGAGTCACAGCTCTGCGTGTCCATTCATACTTGGAGCCCCGACCCGGCCCTGCCTTCTCTCTCCCCTGATTGACTGACTTACTTTGATTGACAGCCGCTGGAGCCAATGACACCGCTGCTGTGTCTCAACCAATCAGGAGGAGAGTCCTGTAGGCATTCGTGGACATCGCTGGAAAGAGATGGTAGTCAGATAAGTGATTGGGGGGGTGCTGTGGAGGCTGCTACACACAGAAGGTTTTTTACCTCAATGCATAGAATGCATTAAGAAAAAAACCTTCTGCCTTTACAACTCCTTTAACCGACCAAATCAATATCCCAGGAATTAAACTGACTTGATGCTATACTCTGATTAAAAAGTGTTCCTTTAATTTTTTTGAGCAGTGTATTTACCATATTAAAGTAAGACCCATGAAGGTCACAGTTATAAAAGTGACAGTAAATGTAATGAAAAGACCAAATAAGGTGAGTATCTGACCAGAGGACAAGAAGACAAGAATATTTGACTTTGCATTCATCCAAAAGACCTGAAGCATATTAAGATTATTTATGCGTAAAGGGCAGCAAGAAAATCTTCAAAACACATTATAACAAAAATAAAGATAAGGGTTTATGCTCACATGGCTTTGGCAGGCATTTTATAAGCCTAGTGTAATTTCCTGGTTCTTTTTCCCACCCTGGGAACCACACATGCCATGTGTAGTCTGCGATGCAATTGAATAGTTGGACACAGCCATGTTCTTGTAAACGCAGATGTTTTTTTTGTTTCAGCATTGTTCCAAAAATTTTTACAGATGTCTTCCTAAAATACATCGGAAACACACAGTCATAAACACTGAAGCAAAGAAGCATCAGCATTTACAAAAGCAGAAATGCGTACATTCATTCAGTTACGCAGTAAGTATACACATACGCTGTACGCAGTATGTGTGGCTCCCCAGGTTCTCGTAAGCAATGGAAAATTATGCTAGACATACAAAAAAGAATTGTAAAAGAAATTGCGCTTGAAAGCAAATTTAAAGCTGCTAACACACCAACCGATACAAGTTGACCAATAAAGTAAAGTTAAACTAATTGTGCAGTGCTAATAATAAATATAGACATCAATCACCATCAATGCTGTATCTTGGTCTAGGCTGACAAGGCCCAGGCCTAGGATGGCACTTTGCGGGGAGGGGGGAAGCACACTACTTTTAGTGTAGCGCCAGTCTTATGGGGTGGACTGGGCCAGGAGGCAAATCCGTCTGGAGCCCCCATAATGTGGCCGAGGTTCCGCAACTGTGGGGGGGGGGGGCCCGCCGCTTCTAGTTTTGACTATCCTATCATCACAGCGGACCTCTCACCTGAGTTCTCAGGTACAGAGAGACAGATGCCATGTCGGGAGGCTGAAACTGTCTGGAGGAGAAAGTCAGCTGACGAGCGCAGGCCAGTAGAGTGAAGGGGGAGGAGCGTGAGGAGACCCCATGTTGGGAGAGGTGCAGTGAAAACTCGTGAAGGGAGCCAGGCAGGCTGTAAGTACCCAGGCTGGAAGGAAAACCACACCAGTTGAGTGGAAATTGCAGGACAACTACCTAGCTGTCACGGGGCTTCAAATTTGGGTAGATGGTGCAGATGCAAGGGAGACTGAGATGGTCAGCTACACCTAGGAGGTAGGTAGTAAGACTTTCCTGCAAACCTTTGGGTGATCACAATCTAATATATATACTGTATTTACTAAAAACCCCAGAGGGCTTTCGAGCTTGCAATGATCCATATGGCAGTTAAATATTAGAAAATCTTCGTCTTATTTATTTGTCTTTGGCAGAGGAGTTGCTATATACAGTTGTGCTCATAAGTTTACATACCCTGACAAAATGTATGATTTCTTGGCCATTTTTCAGAGAATATGAATGATAACACAAAAACATTTCTTTCACTCATGGTTAGTGTTTGGCTGAAGCCATTTGTTATTAATCAACTGTTTTTACTCTTTTCAAATCATAATGGCAACAGAAACTACCCAAATGACCCTGATCAAAAGTTTACATACTCTGGTGATTTTGGCCTGATAACATGCACACAAGTTGATACAAAGGGGTTTGAATGGCTATTATAGGTAACCATCTTCACCCCTGATCTGTTTGCTTGTAATTAGTGTGTGTATAAAAGGTCAATGAGTTTCTGGACTCCTGACAGACCCTTGCATCTTTCATCCAGTGCTGCACTGACGTTTCTGGATTCTGAGTCATGGGGAAAGCAAAAGAATTGTCAAAGGATCTGCGGGAAAAGGTAGTTGAACTGTATAAAACAGGAAAGGGATATAAAAAGTAAGGATATATGCAAGGAATTGAGAATGCCAATCAGCATTGTTCAAACTCTAATCAAGAAGTGGAAAATGAGGAATTCTGTTGAAACCAAACCACGGTCAGGTAGACCAACTAAAATTTCAGCCAAAACTGCCAGGAAAATTGTTCGGGATGCAAAGAAAAACCCACAAATAACTTACTTCAGGTGAAATACAGGGCTCTCTGAAAACATGTGGTGTGGCTGTTTCAAGATACACAATAAGGAGACACTTGAAGAAAGATGGGCTGTATGGTCGAGTCGCCAGAAGAAAGCCATTACTATGCAAATTCCACAAAGTATCCCGCTTACAATATGCCAAACAGCACAGCGACAAGCCTCAAACCTTCTGGCACAAAGTCATTTGGAGTGATGAGACCAAAATGTATCTTTTTGGCCACAACCATAAACACTACATTCTGAGAGGAGTCAACAAGGCCTATGATGAACGGTACAGAGGTGGATTGCTGATGTTTTGAGGATGTGTGAGCTACAAAGGCACAGGAAATTTGG
Organism: Lithobates sylvaticus; assembly: GCA_028564925.1. NCBI lineage: Eukaryota > Metazoa > Chordata > Amphibia > Anura > Ranidae > Lithobates > Lithobates sylvaticus. Next base: position 45,800,446 of record CM053034.1, on the reverse strand, counting down.
TCAAAATTGTTGGCAAGATGAATGCAGTATGTTATCAAAAACTCCTGGAGGAACATTTGCATTCATCAGCCAGGAAGCTGCACATGGGACGTACTTGAACATTCCAACATGACAATAATCCAAAACACAAGGCTAAGTCGACCTGGCATTGGCTACAGCAGAATAAAGTGAAGGTTCTGGAGTGGCCATCTCAGTCTCCTGACCTCAATATCAATGAGCCACTCTGGGAGATCTCAAACGTGCAGTTCATGCAAGACAGCCCAAGAATTTACAGGAACTGGAGGCTTTTTGCCAAGAGGAATGGGCAGCTTTACCACCTGAGAAGATAAAGAGCCTCATCCACTAAATACTTCAAGCTGTCATTGATGTTAAAGGGGGCAATACACGGTATTAAGAACTTGGGTATGTAAACTTTTGATCAGGGTCATTTGGGTAGTTTCTGTTGCCATTATGATTTAAAAAGAGTAAACACAGTTGATTAATAATAAATGGCTTCAGCCAAACACTAACCATGAGTGAAAGAAAGTTTGTGTTATCATTAATATTCTCTGAAAAATGGCCAAAAAATCATAAATTATGTAAACTTATAAGCATAACTGTATCATATTGACTTACCATAGATATCAGCTACTGGTAATTGATATAGGAGGTGGGTGTTAATGTTTATACAGTGGCTGACTAGATTATATAGCACGGGGTACCCAGGGTAAAAAGGAAAGCTACACTATTTGGGTGAAACTTGCATGGCACTTACCTAACTGCCAAAGGGCTTTTAATCCAGGGATGGTGCAGACACAAGGGACACTGACATGGTCACCTATACCTGGCAGGTAGGTAGTAGGACTCTCCTGAAATCCTTTGCTTGTGTCAGTTGTATATATTAAGGAATCTTAATTTTATTTCTGTTGATTGCTGGTGAGAAAAATAAACAGATGGATTTATTTGTTCCTGCCCCCAATCCTTCCTTTGCTCAATTCCTGGACCACATACCTTCATCATTGTGCTATATTTTCTGCTGCACCACTGGCATGGTTATATCCTCTTAGTCCTCTCCATAAATTTAGCAGAAATGTGTGCTTAAAGTAGAGCTATAGGCAACACTTTTTTTTAATCTTGTATAGAGTAAGGGAGGGTTATAGCCCCTGTCAGTTTATTTTTTTGCCATCCCTGTCCCCTGTGTGGAGATTTCCCTTAATTTCCTGCCCCATGGTCAAACAAAAAGTGAGCGGAAATCTATGCAAATTAAGGGAATCCACCCCCCCCCCCTCAAAGGCCCTCAGAACTAGTGCCCCCACTAGAAAATTTTGGGACGGGTCTTAAACAGGAAGGGGCATGACCTTGACAGGAAGGGGTGGGTCAATCTTTAAATTAGGGGGTGCACCAGTTGAGTCAGGCCTAGGGCAGCACAAAACCTAAATACACAACTGCTCACCATATATGAATGAGTGGAGTAATAAACATCATCATAGAAGTCCCATATTCAAAAAGAAAGTGACTGCCAATCTTTTACTTTGGAATAACCACACCTCAGTGCTCCATCGCCATTCTACAAAAACACGCTTACCAGAGTGTATTGACTCTCTTGGTTAAAGAAGTCAATATGCATTTGTATATATGAGGTTCCATAATGAGCTCCAGGGTCCAAGACCACAACAAAGAGAAAAAAACTAAGGAGACCACAGTGTGAAACCGCTAAGTTAAAATTTGATTAAAATACTGAATGTACTCACTGTAGTATAATAAATCTGGTCCCAGAACTCAGAAGGGCCGCTTCAGGGTATTGGGATGTGTGATGTCACGAACATCGGCTTCACCCTACATGTTTCGTCTCATTTGATGTCTTCTGGGGAGTACAGCTCTCTCTCTTTGGTAGGCATATAAAATGCCTGTTAAAGGGCTGTGTGCATTAACCCTGAGATGTCACAGAGCGAGAAGGCAGAATTCAATGCTCTTCCACAGTTGAAGATATAAAATATTATACAGTTGAGAGTTTATACAGGAGAGAACAGATGTGCTTTGTATTATTTGAGGAAAATATTTCACACCAGTGGTACTGATAACTTAGTCAAGTGTCCAGAAATTTCAAATAATTGTGCCATCTGCCCAACTCATGTCAGTATCTGTTATATGCATTATATAAGTCTCTTTGTAAAGTTGCATATGATTTGCCATTGTCCTTCAGTATTTAAGAGTTGGAGGCCAAATTTTTTCCAAGAAAGACTTCTGCTTTTTCTTGCCAAGAAGAGATCCTCTGGCAGGAAGATACTAGCGTGATGAGACCAGATCTTTTCATCTTTAGGTTTTACTGAGATATATATACAAAATATATCAGATAAGAAACCAAGAAGCTGGTTCCAACTCCGAATCAACTATCCAAAATCCACTCCTTATTCAGCAGAGTGGAATTAGACAAATGTAATTTTTGGTTGGTGTAGAGTAGATTTGAAGTCCTCTCAGTCTGTTATTACAACAGTAGCCTGTAAAGTGTGAAGAGATCAGATAAGAAACCAATACGCTGGTTCCAATTCTGAACCAACTATCCAAAATCTTCTCCGTCCTCAGTGGAGGCAGTTAAGGACATTTAATTTTGTGTAGATTGGTTGGTGTAAGATAGATTTGGTGGAGTCATCTCAGTCTGTTATTAGAACAGTTGCCTTTAAAGTGTGAAGAGCTTATGTCCTTCCAGACTTTTCATGTTAGATATAGGATTCATGCTTGCCATTTCTCAAATATCCCCCTACCTTAAATTTAAGAGTCAGATAATATTTTAATTGTAAATATAAAAAAAAAAAAAGCAAAACTCAAAAGAGCCAAATTCTCTGCGTGAATGACAGTCGAGTGTGGTCTACTATCTGATATAGACAATACACAATACATTTCTCACTCCTTGACATCTGGGATTTCTAAAAATGTGATGTTGGTTGGATAATCCCACAAAGGCTGTATATCTGTGCTGCTAGTGAAACCAATATTACTGTATTGAAGATCTGGACATTCATGTAATACATGTTGCACCAGCCTGTGATTAGAAAATGAAGGAAGAGCAAGCAAAAGACAGACAGACTTATCCCTTCATTCTCTCCACCTGCCAGTAGGTTCCTTGTCAATATATGTGCATGCAACACCCCGGTTTGCCCCCAATTGCCCCCCCTTTCTCTCCCAGTGTACAGAGGATTAAAGGAGGGGGGTACCAAGATAAATATGGTTACTACATTAATCTGTCCTTTTTTAAAGCTATCTGAAATTCAGCTTTATGTACCAGGGAATTTAATCAAAAACTCCTTGAAATCAAAACTTCTAAACCCTGTAAATGGAACACTTTAGGCAAAAGGTAATTATTTGAGCTAACATACCACTGTCAGTGGTGGGCTGCTGTTATATTATTTAATACGTTATACATGAAACTGGATGCCAACATAATGAGAGAACTAATATGAATCCCAAGAATTAGAATAGAACACTTGCCATATTCCAGAGAGAAGTGATTCATAAAGCCCTTCCAACCTCTGGATATATTTTCTCGTTGCACAGCTGCGGCATATGTTAGGCAGAAATTTGACCCTGTTGGAGCATGGTACTATGAATGTGGTCAAATAGCATTTCAATGATTTCAAAATGTTTGGAGTGTTGGTGGTGCACAAGTTCTTGGAGTCAAGATGTGCTTATCCAATTTATCAACTTATTTCAATATTCCTTATTTAGTTTTAATTTTTCCATATGAATACAAATACAAAAACAAAAAGGTTATACCCAGATTACCATTACTGTGGTATACACTAGATATGTGGGACTGTTATGTTGAATTCAAAGTCAGGAATAAGGAATGTTGCATTCATTTCGATTGGTCAGAACTTATCTGAAGTTGATACGCCTTACAGAGCTTCCTGTGAACCTGAAAGTTCTCTCTCTTGTCATGGAGTTTAGAGTGCTAAATAAAGTGTTCCTAAACCCAGGACCCTGCATTCACTATATCTGGTCTCCCACAGTACACTGAGCATGGAAATGCAATTATTTTAGTAAATATAAACTGCTAAATACCTTCAGCAGTATATAGCAGTCTTATGACTTCTATGTGTCTGGTTAAACCTTGTAGGAGACTGTCCTATGAGGCTACATGACCCCTGACCCTCTGGACAGTACTGATTGGCCCTGTGCGGATCACATGCACCCTCCCAAGAATACACACGAAATTGAGCATGTGCAGAGTGCCACCAAGGCTCTTTTCTATCAGGAGATGGATTGGGGACTGAGGAAAAAGAGGAGGATCAGAGAAGACAGGCTTAAACAGCTTTTTTACACAATGTGTAGGATTAAACCCTTAGGTTCCACAGTGAGTATAACAAGCATGCTTTACTGCTCATACAGACTGATTTTACTGTTGTGTGTTCAGTATCACTTTAAGTAAATACATGTCCCCAGAGATGAGTAGAGAGGTATCACCAGTGAGGATAATCCATCTGTATTGTTGTACCTTTAATGCACTGTGAAAGTACAGTATATTAACTTACCACTTGATGCACAACCTGAAAGCCTGACATTTCAAATCCATGATCTTTACTTCCTTTTCACCACTATGGAAGAACCCCTGATAATTGAGCTTTGAACGTTGCAGTATATTAACAGATGGCTGAGATACGGCTTCTACTGGATATGCTAACTTTGTGAATGCCTGGATATCATTTCAGTAGCAATAGACCAATTTAGTATACCTTGCAAAATGTTCTTCCAGTTTTTGCTATTAGGATATTCAATTTAGGCACAATAAAAACAAAGTAACCCATCATCTGTAACGTTAGCTTCTAACTCTTGTTTTGTGATGTATTTCCACAGATCACATGCTTTGACCACGACAATGACGGAGGACATGATTTTATAGGAGAATTCCAGACAACAGCACTGAAAATGTGTGAAGCTCATGATAATCTGTCTGTGAGTAGTGCCACTTCCTAAAAAAACAAGCCCATATCAAACATGTCTATAAAAGAAGAAAAAACTGCGCTAGTAATCAAATTCACATTGTAAAAGCAGCAACTCTCCTGTGAGATATGGGCACAGTACAGAAATGGTAAGCTTAACAGAGTAACAGAGTCGCACTGCTGCAACTTGAGTGAATGCACCAAATGAAAAGTTATCCACTAAAGCCCCTAAGTGGTATAATGATGAATTTTCTTAGTCCATAACACCTTCCACCGCCTTGGAGTGTATAGTCTACAGAAAGAACAACCAGCACAATTGATGAAATGCTTGCTTGCCAGCTTTCAGGCCCCGTACAACGTCAACGTATGATGAAACGTGTAGAGCGGTGTGACGTGCTGACGTCACCGCGATTGTAGAGTTCTGGACAGATGGTGTTGTTCCAATTGGCATACTGATTTTTTAAGTTTGGATTGCATTGATGTACGTGCAATTTATAACCTGGTGATAAAAGTTTTATAAGAATTTTATGCCATATGGTGCCTTTATATTTTTTGCTACTATCAATGATCAAGTTGCATGCCTCAAGAGGACTGATAGATGATGCTTAGAGGCCCTGGCTGGGTTTATACCCACAAGCGCTTTTGACCTTCTGTGATAAGAAGTCTATGAAGGCTGGTAAGCAAGCATTTCATCCATTGTGGTGGCGGTTCTTTCTGTAGACTATACACTCCAAGATGGTCGAAGGAGGTGTTATGGACTAAGAATATTCATCATCTTACCACTTAAGGACTTTATTGGATCGCTGTTCATTTGGTGCATTTACTCAAGTTGCAGTAGCTCTGTTAAAGCTTACCATATCAAATATGGACTGAGTGCGGCCTGCAAAGTGTACAAACTGTAAGAAATATGGTTGGTTAAGGTGGACCTAACATCATATATAAAAACATACCCCCACTACATATAGTGCCTAACCTGTGTAAAAGAACATCTAAATACTTACCTATTTTAAGTCCACTTCAGTCCAGTCATGTGATCCCCAGCTCAGACTCCCCCCGTGTCAGTCAGCAGTGACTGCAGGGGAGAGGAGGGAGCGCTGACAGCAGCTAGGACATGGAAACCTATGGGTGACGTCATGACTCCCAGAATTCCCAGTCATTGTGAAGCACTTTCTCATCTCCCCTGCAGCTACCGCTCACTAAAACAGAGTAGATACAAAAGTTACAATGTTGCAATTAAGTGTTTTGGGTCTGTGTTGCAAGCCCAGTGTCCACAACTGGCCCAGGCACCTGTTCACTTTAAAACAATGTCCTGCTTTTTAGCTGAACAAGCAAAGTGTCAGTGAGGGCAGGGCAGTGTAGATACCTAAATATAGAGAGCTGAGAATAGACACGATTTAGTTGAAATGTTTGCCCTTTTTTGACCACAATAAATTCTATGGAGCTTCAACTCTGATGCACAAGGTTGGGGCTGAGAATAGAAACATTGCAGCAAGTTGCCAAATTAATCTGCTTTTTGTACTGTGTATATCGTCCCTGCAGCTAAATTATAAGGCTTCAAAAAGGGTTTAATAAGCTAATTTTTCAGTTCCATGGAAGTGGTTCCTTATATGAAAAAAACTATAAACTATTGCTTTCATGGAACATGTAAGCAGCATTATTACTGATGTTCTGTCTGTTTTATCAAATATTGTAAATGCAGGTGTAGTTCCATTAATTGGGACCATGAGAAAAAAACAGCTGCCATTACTGAGCGTTCCTTTTGAAAATACAAGTTACCTCCTGGCTGTCATGCTGGGTCCACTTATTTCTGCACTTTAAGGCTGGATTCACACTAGAGCACGGAGCAGCTCATAGCAGGGGTCCGGTACGTCTCCGTCTCTGAATTCGGACCTGAAATGGATTAAAAAACTCACAGGACTCCTGTGCAATTCGCCTTCTATGCAAATTGGATGTGGGGAACCCCGCATCCAATTCGCAACAGTGTGAACCCAATCTTAGTCAGTTAACCAGAACAAGCATGCAGACAAAGACTTCTAACACTGATGTTCTTGTATTGCTTACTTGTTCTGGGTCCTCGTCTCAACATAACAGGTAGCAGGTCGACATAACAGCCAGGCAACCATCATTTTTAGAAGGAGGTCACAAATTGAAGCCCAAATGTTACAGGTTTAAAGAGACACTGTTGCTTTGTTTATTCAGGGCAAAATTACAATATCTTAGTATAAAGGGGCCCCCTGACCCACTGGTGCCTTGCCAGCACTCCCTGCAGGACCTGCCTCTGCCATAGCTGACACTGTTGGTTGGTGTTGGACTCCAAGGTGAGCGATGACATTACTCCCACCATTATGTGCGAGTGCTTGGGCCTTATGATTTACTGCTGGACACAAACACTGTCAAATGGCAGAAGTTCTAAGCTCTCCTATACCGGGGAGCATTGCCAAGGTTGTTATCATTGGGTCGGTGAGGAGAGCCTTTGTGGCCTAATGTGGACAGATTCTCTATTTTAGTTGTGTTTATGTAATTTAGGCGCATCAATTTTCAGAATATCTAAGTCTGTGTTTTATCATAGTGGCTAATCAGATCTTAACATTCTTTTTCCAACTGTCATTTTCTGGAGTAGGCTTACAATAGCTAATAAGAAATTGTTATGTGTAGAGGATTTTCTCTCTGATGTGATTTCTCCTCATTTCAGGTAGAGTTTGAATGTATTAATCCAAAGAAACAAAAGAAAAAAAGAAGCTACAAAAACTCTGGAGTAATTATCATTAAATCCTGCAAGGTGGGTCTTACTTGTGACAAGTTCTGGATGGTTTAGAATGTCTGAGCATGTTTCAATGTAAAACATTAGTTCACAACAGGGAGGAAAGGGACACAGCGCAAAGACCATTGTACAATATCATCAGTAAAAGCACTTTATTAAAAACAATCTATATACTATTTAAAAGATAAGTGGCATAACACCCAGGGGAACTGCCACAAATGGGATGATTGCAGTGCCAGCCAGACACCCTGGCCAGGGGCATAGAAATAACAGGACAGCAAAGTCCACAGAACTAGTCATTGACAGGCTTTACTCCTTGGACGTGTTAGATGCACAGGTCCTGGGATCCGATTGTGCCGACCCCCTGTGTGACATCACAACCTTTGAAAATGTGCAGGACATGTTTCGAGGTAACTTCCTCAGCTGATCTACCGGGCTAACCATGGAGAATAAATATAATGCTAGTTATAGTGGGGTTTTAGACCTTGCGCACCTGAGACAATTTTCAGCAAAGGAGGAGACTTCTGCAAGTTCCTTCGGTTCGATGTAGTTCAAGACCATCTCCAGCTACAGCCATTCGGGCTTTCAACATCACCCTGTGTGTTTCCAGGGTCTTATTATTTGTTATGCTCTTTATCAAAACAAGGAGCATACGCCTGCATAGTTACGTGGATGTCCTTCTCCTACAGTCCCAAAACAGAGGGCAGCTGCTGGAGCCCAGAGCTCAGGTCTTTTCAATGCTCCTCAAATTCAGCTGGCACCTGAATCTGGAAAAGAGTCTACTGTGTGCCTCGGGGCTCAGTTCAATATAATCAAGAGGACCATTGCCTTGACTCTGGATCCCGATGTTCTGGAGCAGAATACTCCTGGCCCTGTCTTTTTCCCACCTGCATGCCTTTTAGTGTCTAAAATGATTGGCACTATGGTGTCTACGGTTTCCGAGGGCCAAGTGGAAGCTGGAGAAGCTTCCCTACTGGAAGGGTTTTCTCCAGCAGTGGGAGCCAGGAAGCAGAATTCAGGTCATCTACATAACCTCAGTCATGAGAGCGAGTCCCCTAGTGGCAGCAATGGAGAAACTGGCTGATTTGCCATTCCATTGCCTCATGTCCTGGTTCATAATCACGTGCGATGCTAGCAATACGGAATGGGGGGGGGGGCTTGCTGCCTGTCGGGGATAGCTCAAGGCAGGCGGGGCTGTCAATTTTTCACAATATTGTGTTGAACATTCGGAAACTACAGGCACCCTTCTGCACCCTACAGGCAGTGTCAGTGCTCTTAGGCTAGTCAACACTACGGCGGTCTCCCGCGTTAAAAGACAAAGGGGGACTCAAAGCCTGTTCTCTATTACAGGAAGTGGAGCCAATTATATCTTGGGCTCAGAAGAATCAAGCCTACATCTCAGCGGCTTATGTGCCCAGAGTCAGAAACATTCTAACAGACTTTCTTTCCAGAGTCTAATTGGACAACAACGATTGGTCTCTACATGTGGAGGTTTTCAGGCACAGATGCCCTGATGGATCATTGAAAATGCAATAGAACCTGTGCATTTTTTCCAGTCCTGGTCAACCTTGGGTTTCTACAAACACTCCGAACAGAGGTTGTGGAGGTAGTGGCAGTGCCACCTTATTGGCCAATTAGGCCATGGTTCCCCTTGCTAGCACAGTTTAGCTTCCGGAACCCAGTGTACCTTCTCCTCAGGCCAGACCTTCTGTCACTGGGTGCAATTCTACATCCATGTCCAGCACGGTTGCGTTTGACAGTCTGGTTCTTGATATTAGAGGTCCTCGGCTGCTCCTCCAGAGTCATCTCCATTCTCTTGAATACTAGAAAATGAAGGCAAACAACGTTTGCGGGAGAATCTGGTCAAAGTTTGTTCAATACATGTTTGCTGCTGACAGATCATGTAGTGATCTAGAAGTTCTAAATATCCTAGGCTTCCTCCAGTCGAATTTAGGTCTGCTCCCTTGGTGTTCAAGTGTCAGCTTTATCGGCCTTCACAGGTGTATCCCGGTCTAGGCACCTTTTCCTGTCTTCAAGGGAACAGCTAGGCTCAGACCTCAGAGTAAGCAGAGATTTTCCAAATGGAGTCTCCCTCTTGTTCTCAACCCCGGGAATTTGAGCGAAGAGTTCTAGGGCTGTCTCTGTTAAAAGCCTCTCTGTCACGTCAGCACAAAAAGCCTCAGAGATTGATTCACTGGTCATGGAGAACTTTTCTTACGTCGAGCGGTGCTGTTACCTATGCTTGACTCAATTCCCAAGGGTGCATCAGTCTTTCGTGGGAGCCAAGAAATTGTTCTGCCAACCTTGAGTTCTAACTTGCATCCTTTAGATGTGGGAGAGGGCACGCTGTGGCTTAGTTGGTTAAAGCGCATGTCTAGTAAACAGGGATTCCTGAATTGACTCCCAGCAGGGCCTTCCTTCAGTTTTAGGAATCCCTCAGATATTGTGAAGTTATATCTACAAGCTACAGCTTACTTCAGGCTTCAGAACGCTTGTTCATTCTTTTGCCAGAAAGGACAGAGAAAACGTGCCTCATCTAGGACTATTGTGGCATGGATTGTGTAGGCCATCCAACAGGCTCACAGAGCCAAGGGCTTGGCTCCTTTGGAGGTAGTGAGTGCTCACTCAACCAGGAGTGGGTCTACCTCTGGGGCAGCTTCGCAGCATGTGGTTCCCAACATAATCTAAGCCAGCCTTGTAGTTCTCAATCAATGCATTTGTGGCTCATTTTAGTGTAGAGTCTGCTTCCTTATCCTCTATTTATTGTGGCTTGCAGGTCCTGTCTGTTGACGGTACAAATTAAAGCCTTTGGGTTAGCCTTGCCCGCCCATTGGGGGTAGGGCTAGTTAGTTCCCATACGTATGCTGCCATGGAGTCTGTCAGAAAAACTGAAAATTTCATATCAAATACTTAGCGTAATTTTCCTTTCCCGATTAAACTCCATGGCAGCAGGAGACGTCCCCCCCAGTGTCCGGAGTAGGCTAGTTAAGGAACACCGCCTCTGGCTCAGAGCAAAGATTTATGGGAGTGGGGTCCTATAGGGGAGGAGTGGAGGCAGGGTTAACCCATATGTATGCTGCCATGGAGTCTATCCGGAAAAGAAAAATTACGGTAAGTATTTGATAGGGTATTTTCCATTTTATATTAGTAGCCCTGGTCTGGCGTGCACTACAGAATCAAATTAAAGGGTATATAAATATTCAAAATATATCAAAATTTACATTTATCGTAGCTTACCAGTTCATAGAAGTGGTGACTGCATTTGTTTTCTTTTTTCAGGCTAAAAACATTTTCTACATATACAGGGAAAAAAAAACTGATGATCCTGTTATAAATATTCTGGGGAATTCAATAAATCCCTAACAGTACTTTTCTGGCTGCAATGCCCTTTAAAATGGCCTGTGCCAGATTCAAAAATACCTAACACCTGTTTTAGTAGCTTTACCAGCCTGTGCATCAGATTCAAGTATTTCTTAGTAGCGTCAATATTACAAAATGGCACTAATAATGCACCAAATTCAAAAATAATTACCTCCAGTTTGTAGATGATAAAACTAAAGGTAATTGAGACTAACTTTAAGTTGTCATGCAGAGACAGGCAGTGTGCATGTGGCATGCCACTACTAACTCCTCCCCATCCTACCTGTCACTGGTTGTTAGGGATGCTGTTGACTTTCCAGCCGACAATCACCTAAGAACCAGTGACAGTAATAGTTTGCAGAAATGGATAGGGAAAATAAGACACTAGTTCCCCATCAGCTCCTTGTAAATAAAAGCAGGCAGTGGGCAGATTCTATAGGCAATTGCAGGCTGTCTGTTGGCTAAGGATCTGCCCACTGCCAGCTATTAATCATAAGGGAAACAAACCTGATGGGGCACTAGAACTGTGATTCCCCATCAGACTCCACCCACCCAGCTTCAAAACTTCCCTGCCGCTGCCGCTGCACTGTCTGTATGGACTATACAGCCTCGGTGCACCTCCACATGCAGGGCATACCCCAGGTTCATGTACTTGTTTACAACAGGTACATTAATCTGTTGACAAAGTTCTAAAGGAGGGTGCACCAGCCCAGTGCATTATCTAAAGCATATTTCAAGCACAAATAATATACAGCAGGTCAATTTAAAATGATAGCGGCAAAATAAACAAGGTCCAGGTGAAGTCTAGATATCACCCGAAATATTGTCAACACCCCTGGACAGACCTTATACAGTGTACAAGTGGTAAAATGCACTACCATACAAATGACTAAACAAAAGGAATATCCTGAGAGAGAATAAAAAGAAAAGAACAACTTATCCAGCTAATACCGGTGGGGGGGGGGGGGGGGGGGGGGGGGGATTAGGGGATTGAGTAATGATATTAATTAAGCTGCTATACATCACATAGGGAAATAATTAGTCATCTGGAATCTCAGCAGAGTAGTACATTCCAGCCTGCCCTCACATCTTTAAATTTCTTCTGATGTTTTTTGACCATATGTACCCAGCATTCCGCCTTCATAATACTATCTACTTCCCTCTTTCAGTCTAAGAGTGTGGGGCAAGTGATCTGTTTGCAGAACCTAGGGATTAAAGGTTTGGCTGCATTTACGCTTCTCTTATAAAGTTTCCTCAAAGAAAAATTGAAAGGGAGAACTTACTTATGGTCTAGTGCCGCGTACACACGATCAGAATTCTTGTTGGAAAAAGCTCTGATGGTTTTCCTGATGGAATTCCAATGGAATTACACTCAAACTGTCTTGCCTACACACGGTCACACCAAATTCCGACCATCAAGAACGCGGCGACGTACAACACTACGACGAGCCGAGAAAAAATTCAGTTTAATGCTTCTGAGCATGCATCGAATTGTTTCGGACAGACTATCGGAATTTCCGATAGAGACCTTTTCCATCTGAAAAATTGAGGACATGCTCTCAAATTTTTGCTGGCGGGAATTCGGCCAGGAAATTCCAATGGAGCCTACACACGGTCGCATTTTCCGATGAAAAGCTCTCATCTGTCTTTTGCTGGCCAAAATTCCGATCGTGTGTACGCAGCATAAGAGTATTTTTTTTTAATCCAAGGGGTGATGGCCTTCCAGAGGACAGTTCCTTCTTTTAATATCTGCAAACATTGTCTTTTTTTCTATACTGTTGTATACTGCTGTCTTTTTTTTATCCTTTTTGGTCCATATCACACTAGAGATTTGCAAAATTGTTGTATTATGGGATGTGGTAGGGTTTTTTGGGGAAATAACTCTCAGGTGACTTCTCTTCAATCATATATTATTCATATCACACTACAGATCATTAGCAAGAATACACCATTGACCAGATCGCTAGAAACTACAGGGAAGCACACAACTGCTTTGAATGTGTCACTCTCTTGATGGTTTTAACAGCAAGCTATCAATCCCTCGCTGGCGATAACGCTGCAAAACCAGCGGTGAGAGAGTGCTTCTTCAGTTCTGCAGCCAGTGAGGGATCAACACATGCAAGTACAGTGAGGGAAGAATATTTAGTATTTGATCCCCTGCTGATTTTGAACATTTGCACGCTGATAAAGAAATGATCAGTCTATAATTTTAATGGTAGGTTTATTTTAACAGTGAGAGACAGAACAACAAAAATCTCCAGAAAAACACATTTCAAAAAAGTTATAAATTGATTTGCATTTTAATGAGTGAAATAAGTATTTGATCCCCTATCAATCAGCAAGATTTATGGCTCCCAGGTGTCTTCTATACAGGTAATGAGCTGTGATTAGGTGCACTCACTTAAAGGGAGTGCTCCTAATCTCAGCTTGTTACCTATATAAAAGACACCTGTCCACAGAAGCAATCAATCAGATTCCAATCTCTCCACCATGGCCAAGACCAAAGAGCTGTCCAAGGATGTCAGGGACAAGATTGTAGACCCACACAAAGCTAAAATGGGCTACAAGACCATTGCCAAGCAGCTTGGTGAGAGGGTGACAACAGTTGGTTTGATTCTTCGCAAATGAAAGAAACACAAATAAGAGTCAATCTCCCTCGGTCTGGGGATCCATGCAAGATCTCACCTCGTGGAGTTTCAATGATCATGAGAACAGTGAGGAATAAGCCCAGAACTACAATCTCGCCAATGATTTAATGGCAGCTGGTACCATAGTCACCAAGAAAACAATTCGTAACACACTATGCGGTTATGGACAGAAATCATGCGGCGCCCGCAAGGTCCCCCTGCTCAAGAAAGCACATGTACAGGCCTGTCTGACGTTTGCTAATGAACATCTGAATGATTCAGAGGAGAAATGGGTGAAAGTGTTGTGGTCAGATGAGACCAAAATCAAGCTTTTTGGCATCAACTCAACTCACCGTGTTTGGAGGAGGAATGCTGCCTATGACCCCAAGAACACCATCCCCACAGTCATACATGGAGGTGGAAATATACTTTGGGATGTTTTTCTGCTAAGGGGACAGGACAACTTCACTGCATCATAGGAGTGATGGATAGAGCCATGTACTGTCAAATATTGGATGAGAACCTCCTTCCCTCAGCCAGGGCATTTAAAATGGGTCGTGGATGGGTAATTCAGCATAACAATGACCCAAAACACACAGCCAAGTCAACAAAGGAGTGACTCAAGAAGCACATTAAGGTCCTGAAGTGGCCTAGCCAGTCTCCAGACCTCAATCCCATAGAACATATGTGGCGGGAGCTGAAGGTTTGAGTTATCGAGCGTCAGCCTCGAAACCTTGATGGAGAGGATCTGCAAAGAGGAGTGGGACAAAATACCTTCTGAGATGTGTGAAAACCTGGTGGCCAACTACAAAAAAACGTCTGATCTCTGTGATTGCTAACAGGGGTTTTGCCATAAAGCACTAAATCATGTTTTGCAAAGGGGTCAAATACTTATTTCACTCATTAAATTGCAAATCAATTTATAACCTTTTCGAAATGCGTTTTTCTGCATTTGTTTTGTTGTTAAAATAAACCTACCATTACAATTATAGAATGGTGATTTCTTTGTCGGTGGGAAAACATACAAAATCAAAAGGGGATCAAATACTATTTTCCCTCACTGTAGGTGAGTGTTTTCAGTTCTTGCATTGTCCTCCTGCCATTGATGGGATCATCAGTGTGAAATAGACCTTATGTTACATCTTGTAAAAATGAAGAGCAAAAATGGACTTCTAATCTGTTAAAACATTGGGGTTTCTATCTGGAAAACATGGCAACCTATACAAGTAAAAAACTGACTATAGCAGGAACTACTTGGGTTCTCTACAGCAGATAATCCAGTTCCCTCATTTATCAGGAACATAAAAGGAATAATTTGAAGTTTTAGCACCAGTCTAAGTCACTATATTTTCAGATATGTGATTGTAATTTCCAATATTCTTTGGACTCAACTAAAAATAACTGTTTTTGAAACTAAGGATGCTTTTGTTAACTTTGTGAATTGAGCCTTGTATCTTAAATAGGATACACTCATTGATAACTAAGACGTATCTAACCTGGATACTTTGTTTTGTAAAGGTATAATTATTTTCTCTTTGGTAGATCACAAGAGATTATACCTTCCTTGACTACATACTTGGAGGATGCCAGTTAATGTTTACAGTAAGTACTGAACACTGCTCTTTGTGTGACCATCATGGCTATACAGATATACTGGACATCCCTTATTGTCATTGATTGATTTACCAAAGGAGTAGTGCGCTGCCTCTGCAGTATATAGAAAATGCAGTTGTATCTGTATATATAGCCTACGCTGTTTTCTGGTTAATTGTTTTTGGTTATGCTGCCACCCTCTTTTTGACCATTTTTTGTATTGCATGTTATTTTCTGTATTTCATCTTATGAGGTCATTTCCTTTTTTCTTTTGTGTCTAATCCTTCCTCCTCTCAAGACACACACTGGGGCAAGAAAGCTAATACAATTTTTTGATTATCTAAACCACTTCTATATTTAATCTACAGCATCTTATTGTATTGCCTCAGTGTTCTGCATGCAGTAAAGACATTCGTGAATTTTAGGTGTTTGGTGAGTTCAGGTATCTGATGAAGATGGTCTCCACTATATTCAAGCCAGACTTGGAGGTCTCAGAGAAGGATAGTCACTATTACAGCCTTTCGCAATCTTTTCAACACAGAGGAACCATTGAAATAACTTTCCGTTCTCAGGGAACCCCTGCTAAAAATGACTAGATCTACAACTCATGATACATTGATGTGACAGTCAGTGGGAAGAATGCTCCTTACACTTGTGGTCATTCGGAAGAATCGCCCCTTTATAGATTTCTAAAAAGATCAATGGTGTCAGTGGGAACATATCTCAGATGCAGAAATTGTTCATTGCTCAAGGAACCCCTAGCAACCTCTGGAGGAACTCTGCTTGAGAAACCCTACACTAATTTAACCACTAGAGTCAGAATAAGTAGACAGCATTCATTCAGCTTGGTGAATAAGGTTAAGGTGATTGTAAAGGTAAATAAAAATAAATAAATAAATAACAAACACATCATACTTACCTCCACTGTTCAGCTCATTTTGCACAGAGTGGCCCCGAACCTGCTCTTCTGGGGTCCCCCAGCGGCTCTCGCGGCTCCTCCCCACATCTGATTCCTCCCTCGGCAAAACGCTTCCCCGAGGGGGTTCCCTTGCAGGCGTGCTCCCGAGTCCAGCATTCAGCATCCATAGAGGCCGAATGCAGGACTCGGCCCCGCCCCCCCACGCTAACATCATTGGATTTGATTAACAGCAGCAGGAGCCAATGGCTGCATTGCTATCAATCTATCCAATCAAGAGCCGAGAACCCCGGGCAGAGAGACAGCACGTCCCCGCCAGGTCAAGTTCGAGGGTTCAGGAAAGTAAAACGGGGTTGAGGGGCTGGTCACTGACAGCTGTTTTTTCACCTTAATGCATAGGATGCATTAAGGTGAAAAAACACAAAGGTTTACAATCCCCTTTAAGCTTTTTAATTTTGAATACCCAATTATGTGTAAGGGAAATTAATAAAAGAATATGAGTTTTGCTTGCACTATTGCATGACTGAAGTGATCACAGCTAAGACATATTCGCTAAGGTTAAAACTAGAACAACTTTGTTCTGTATCATTTCTTTGAAAAAGGGGACTTCTGTCATTGGTCCATGTCTCGTATGGGACCTAAGTTACATTGCATTTGCACATAGTGTGCTGGCTTTTTCTAGTAATTGACATTTGACAGCACCACTATTGGCCAAGCGTCCATTATATCTTCTTATTGAGCCGAGACAGTATGGTAAAGATTGGTGATTTTTTTTTATAAGATTTCATTGCTGTCTGTGCACTTGGGACACAAATTGATGAGAAATCTCTAGTGAGGAAAAACAGAATGTTGAATCAAGATGGTTTAGTAGACTGGAAAAGGGTTAGAACTTTTGACAACCTTTTTATAGTTGTGTGTGCCTTCCTGCCCAGGTGACGTCAGCACCCCAATGAACAAGAAATGGAGCAAAATCTCCAAAATGGAGTTACACGTAAATAATAATTTGCCGGAATTGTCAACTGTTCATCACTCTCTATACGCAACTAAAACAAATTTGCCTGGAGTTGAGCTTCAGTTCTTCAGAACTTTAGAAAGTTCCATAGTCCTTTAATGAATCAACTCCAAAAAGTTTGATAATTCCAGGCCAACGAGTTAGACCAGCCTTTCTCAACCTTTTCAACACAGAGGAACCCTTGAAATAGTTCTCCGGTCTCAGGGAGTCTTTTAGTCTCCCCTACTAAAAATTAGAAATCTACAACTCATGATACATTACTTTGGTGGTCAGTGGGAAGAATAGTCCTTACACTTGTGGTCATTGGGAAGAATTACCTTCTTACAGATAGTTAAAAAGATCAATGGTGTCAGTGGGAACTTATCTGAGAGGCAGAAATTGCCCAATGCTGAAGGAACCCCTAGCAAACTCCGGAGGAACCCTGGTTGAGAATCACTGAGTTAGACAGTTGCTGTTAGAACAGTAAAACTTGTGTACATTGTCATATAACAGAAATGCATGAGAAGATTTTCCTCTTGGGATTTATGTATGAAGTATGACGGCACAGCCCTGATAGAATCTTGCCTGGCGGCCCTTAAACACACTGATAACAGGTACTTAGGTATTCATGATACTGGCTTGAATACTGGTACATCTACAGTTATTACTAAGGTGACTCTAGAGTTAGGATTAAAGTGGAGGGCCGCCCTAAAAAAAAAAAAAAAAAAAAAAAAACAGCATTAATATTCTTAAAAAAATAAAAATAAAACATTGGAAAAAAAAAAATTTTTTTACCTTACCAGAAATCCCTGTTGCTAGGCAGTCTTCCTAATCTGCATCCTTCCTACTCCGCGGTGATCTTCGGTCTTCTCTCGTTCTTGTGTTGTCTTCTGAGTAATGGGGCGCACTGTGTTCTGGGAACTGTGTGTTTCCTAACACAGCGCGTCCCATTCACAAATCGATGCGTGACTCGCGCAAATGCGCGGTAGGTAACGGGCAGTGAAGCCGTAAGGCTCCACTGCCTGTTTCCCTTAGTGAGGATGGCGGCGCTGGGACCTGAGAGCCAAGGGATGGGTCGGCCTCGGCGGCTGACATTGCGGGCGCCCTGGAAAGGTAAGTGTCCTTATTAAAAGTCAGCAGCTACTTTTTTTTTTAGCTGCCGACTTTTAAAAAAAATGTTTTACCGCTGGAACACAGCTTTAAGTGATGCTTGATCATAAGGTGGGGGGGGGGTCATCCTATAAATTGGGGAAATAGTTATAAACAACAAGCAGGTATTGGTAATCATCATTCCCTAGTGACCGGTGTCATAGAGTGCATCTGTGCTGTATTTGGTTTCTGTCCTGCTAATTCACAGTATTGATCCTCTCTGTATTGTGATCTCCCTAAACCTGCTTTTTAGCACCAAAACATTGCGTAATGTTCTTTTCTTAGACAATGTGAAATGCCGTTGTCCCCTTTGTACATGTGATACGGCTTTTAAATCCATTCTAAAACTGCTGATGCTGATGTTCACTAATTTTACCTCTAAATAATGTATTTGGGTTGTAACAGTGCATGACAGATCAAACGAACATTAGAATTTGTGCCTTGTTCTCAATTACACGGTAGGTTATACCGGTATATAATTTCAGATAGGTTCGATTACAGATAATAGATGTGATGTTTTACAAATAACTCAAATGTTAGCATGTCTTTTGAGACTTATCTAACTTGTACATTAGGAACAATAGATTTTCAAAGTGTTACTGTACCTTCCCGAATACACATCTTAGAATCACATCTAGTATATAATAGAATCATTCACTACCTTCTGCAAGGTGGAGATTGTAAATTAAAGTATATGTGAACCCAATTACTAAATTCTCATATAAGCTTTAAAATGTTTAGGTTATTTCAAAAGTCATTTGTAATAGTTTTAAATGTGCAACTTTACATGGCAGTTTACACTGGAGAAGAGGAAGGCGTTAAGGCCACTACTTAAAATGCTGCAAGATCGCAATATTGTATATCGCTGGAATTTTCCTTTCCAATTGCAAATCAAAAAGGAGGGTAGGTGGTATAACCTACGAGACCCATCAGACATCCCGACAATACAAACTGTTATGGGGCTACCAGACCTCCCGCCAATAATTTGGCCACAGACATATACATCGTCTAGAAGGACAGAACGTCGGGGGGGCGAGGCAACAAAACCGCAAGATAATAGTAAAGACTAATCGGCCAATAAAAACATGGAAATAATTTTTGTCTAGAGAGTGGCAGGACTGGAGAGTTCGGCTGGAGGGGCTACGCTCCTCTCCTACTTCTCATCCATCTCTTATTTACCCCTTTCCCCTCTATTTTTTTTTTTTTCCTAAATTTTTTTTTTATTTATTTTTTCTTTTCTCTAACCTCCGCAATTTTTCTTCTTATGCCCACTCCCTCATCTTTTTTTTTTTTTTTTTTTTTTTTTTTTCTCATGTGAGTTAATATTAGACCAGATCTAGTAACCCCAGAACCGAAATACCTGTGTAACTATTCCACGATTTATGATACAAAGCACACAGACTATAGATTAGAATATATGAATGATTATAATGAAGATACAAAGCAGGTGTACTCACTGTTTTCATCTCCTTTTTTTTTTTTTTTTTTCCAATGTTTATATTTGATTCTATGTTGTTTTATTTATGCACTGGGAGATATATAGCATATGCTATGCTTGAGTTATATATGAGGGGGGGAGGGGGGAGGGAGGTTGAAGTGGGGTGAGATTGCTCTAAGAGGCATATATCTATATAAATCACCTATTTTTCTATAAAAGATTGAAAGTCCGGATTCACTGCGGAGAAGTACCCTCCGTGCCCGCCAAGTTTTTTTTTTTTTTTTTTTTTTGTTCCCCTCAATAGGTACCCCAGTCCTCTGGTAGGGCTTGGGAGTTTTTTCTTCCTTTTTTGGGATATACCCCAAAATCTTAGGGGACCTGTGTGTGTTTTTTATTTATTTTTTTTCTCCCCAGAAGAGATAGTAGTGTGCATTTCCCAGAGTAGTACTGGGATTTGCGAGAGGGATCCTCTCGAAACCTATGTGTGCTTTTTTTTTTTTTTTTTTTTGCCCTCTCTGTCTCCCCCCTTCCCCCCTTCGGATCACCATTTACTTATTATGGCAGTAAATTACTCGTCCCCAACCGTGTTGAAGCTCTGCACCTATAATGTTAAAGGATTGAATAATAAATCAAAAAGAGGTCAAATTCTATATAGTATGCATAAAGCAAAGGTAGACATTATCTTACTCCAGGAGACCCATTTCCGCACAGGTAGCATTCCAGTGTGTTCGCGTAAACATTACTCTCAATGGTTTCACAGTACCATGCCGAGTTCCAAAGCAAGAGGGGTATCTATTGCTTTTCATAAACAGTTGCCGATAGAATACTTGAATCATAAAACAGACCAAAACGGTAGATATCTCTTTTTAAAAATTAAAATATGGAATAAAATCTTCACAATTGCAAATTTTTATATCCCAAACCAAGCCCAAACAACAACAATCCCAAGGTATCTTAACCTCTTAGATGAATTCGCAGAAGGTACAGTCCTTGTAGGGGGAGATCTCAATTTAGCTTTGGACCCTATATTAGACACTTCGTCCCAAAGATCAAATACTTCATATTCCTGTTTGAGAGTACTAAAAAAAAAATTTTTTTCGACCATAGGCTACTTGACCTTTGGCGAGTTTTAAATCCTAAAGATCGTAACTATACTTACTTTTCTTCAGCACATAAAACATACAGTAGGTTAGATTATTTCTTAACAGGTCCTAAAATACTTGAATGGCACCCGCAAATGGAAATAGGATCTCTTATTTGGTCCGATCATTCCCCAGTATTCTTAACAATAACCCCTCCCCAAACGCAGGGGACGAACTGGTCCTGGCGTCTAAACGACAAATTAATGACAGATCAAATCTCTCATAGGGCAATTATAGATACAATCGATAATTTTATTACGGACCACGAACAAGACGAAACTGCACTCCCTATAAAATGGGAAGCTCTTAAAGCTGTACTCCGGGGGGTGTTTATTCAACATGGTTCGCGTATCAAGAAAGAAAAGTCTAAAAATATTGAAACTACCTTGAAAAAACTTGGCGCGCTAGAAACTCAACATAAAACACACCCATCGGCAGAGCTATTAGCTGACATAACACGTACAAGATTGTCCTTACTACAGCTATATGACACCTATCATAGCTCATACCAACAGAGGCGAGCCTTAGGTAGGTATATGTACGAGAATAAATGTGGGAGATTGTTAGCTAATAAACTGCACCCACGATCTTCCCAAACTTTCATATCAAGTATAAAAAAAACATCAGGAGAGCTTACATCAGATCCATTAACCCTTCAACAAATATTCAAGGAATACTTCTCGTCCCTATACAACCTGCCCCCAATATCCTCCTTGGAAGAGAATGATATTAAAAATTATGTACGAGAAAACGCTTTACCAATAATAGATAATGGTAATGAGACCCTTCTGGATGCACCATTTTCACAAAAAGAACTATTAGATGTAATCACTAATATACCATCAGATAAAAGTCCAGGCCCGGACGGTTTCACCCCAAAATTTTATAAAATCTATAAAGATCAGCTATCACCTTTTATGCTCCAGGTATTTAATTCTATTTCTATTAATAACCAATTTCCAAAACAGTCTTTGGAATCACATATTACTTTGATTCCAAAACCAGACAAGGATCCAACACTATGCTCTAGCTATCGACCGATATCTCTGATTGGGGTAGATATAAAAATTTTTGCTAAACTGATAGCGCTCCGCCTTCAGCCTCTCCTCCCTGGTCTAGTACATACAGACCAGGTAGGATTTGTTCAAGAAAGGGAAGCACGTGATAATACGATTAAAACTTTTCTCCTAATGAACCACGTTAAAACAGCTAAAATACCAGTATGCCTTTTTTCAGTCGATGCAGAAAAGGCATTTGATCGGGTAGGATGGCCTTTTTTGAAACAAGCATTAATACAAATAGGTATGGGGGAAAATCTATTTAATAAAATTATGGCACTCTATACTGGCCCAGCGGCCAGGATAAAGATTAATGGTTCGCTGACATCGAGTGTTAGTATACAAAATGGCACACACCAGGGATGCCCACTTTCCCCTCTACTTTATGTTTTAGTGATGGAGTACTTGGCAACAGCAATTAGACAGAATCCATCTATAACAGGTATAAAAATTAAGGAACAGGAAATAAAGTTAGCTCTATTTGCTGACGATTTATTACTTTATGTTACTAACCCCCATATTTCATTACCTTCTATACTATCTGAATTTCAGCGATTTGGAACTTTGAGTAACTTTAAAGTAAATATTCAGAAATCAGAAATCCTCAATATATCATTAACATCACAACAAATTAAAGATATAAGTAACAATTTTTCGTTAAAAATTTGTTCAAAAGCGCTGAAATATTTAGGTATCAAGATTCCTTCCGACCCAACCAATCTTTATTTAATGAATTATATCCCTCTCTTGCAACGTACTCTACTAGATTTGAAAAAATATGATGCTAAGCAACATTCATGGTTTGGGAGGATCAATATACTAAAAATGGATATAATACCGCGCTTCTTATACCTGTTTCAAACTATCCCTGTTCCTATTCCTAGATCTTTTTTCTCAAATTTACAAACTGCATTTGTAAAATTTATCTGGGGATATAAGAAACCTAGACTACGCAAGAAACTACTATTAGCTCCAAAAAACAAAGGAGGAGTAGGTGCACCTGATCTATACTATTACTACGCTTCGGCAGTTTTGACTAGACTAGTGAACTGGTTCCATCACTCTAAAACTAAACAATGGGTAAAAATAGAACAGGGTTTAAACCAACTGGACCTTAAGGTGATACCTTGGTTAAACCTATCCACCAGAGATATCGGTCGAGAGCTACAAAAAAATATGCCTCCCCTTACATCTCATTTATTAAAAATTTGGGCAAAAACAGTAGTACAGTTAGAATTGTCTTCCCTTATGGGACCAATGACCCCGCTTTTTGACAACCCTGACTTTCCACCGGCAGTAAATCGTACACATTTTTTAATTTGGAATAAAGAGTCTCATCTAAGATTGGGTCAAACTCTTTGTCAAGGAAGAGTACCCTCCCTACAAAACCTATTCCCTATGCATCAACCATCGGGTAGACAAAGGATGGAATATTGACAATTAATGTCTTTTTGGTTATCAATTTCACATAATAGATCCCTATACAGAGAGCCAACCCAAGTTGAAAGCCTTTTGCTACAAGATTCTAAACCAAAACATGTTCTTTCTAAGATATATAAGATGCTTATCACAAAATACTACTCGGAGCCACCGGAATTTATAAACAACTGGGTAAAGGAGATTAATGCTCCAATCGAGGCGGAAGACTGGGAGAAGGCGTTTAACCTTACCTATTGTTTATCAATAGCAATTAAAGCACAGGAAACTAGCTATAAAATTCTTTCAAGGTGGTACTGGACCCCAGTGACTCTACAGCGTATATATCCAGATTGATCAGATATATGTTGGCGCTGCCACTCAGATAGGGGCTCATTGCTCCACATCTGGTGGGAATGCCCCCAAATTCATAGTTTCTGGGAAAAGATCACACAAATGTATACTACAATCACAGGGGAGGTAATACCCAACACTCCTCAAATTACCCTTCTCTCTATCCTACCAGGCACATATAATAACATAAAAAAAAGTCTTCTTTGCCAATGGTTGACAGCAGCAAGATTGGTTATACCAAGGCATTGGCTCTCAACCCAGTCCCCAACAATAACGGAATGGGCTATAGAAATGGACAATATAGAAAGATTAGAAAAACTCTTAGCATATGAATTAGGCAACCAGGAGGAATGGATGCGGATATGGGCCCCTTGGAGGATATATAGAGAAACATAGTTAAAGTAGATAATAGCGAAGGCAAGAAATTAACCCACATAATACGGATCAGGGTAACAATAGTCAGAGCTTCGACACTGAGAAAGAAGGAGGGGACAGGGGGAGGAGGGGGAGGAGGGGAGGGAGAGGGGGAATGTGGGGATATAAATCCGTGGGTGTTTTTTTTTTTTTTTTTGTTGTTTTGTTTGCTGTGCTTGTACTGTGTGTTGGTTTATTATTTGTATTGTTTAGTTTGGTGAAGTAATAGTAATTACGTGTAAAGACATTTACAAGAATTATGATAGACTAATTAAGTGATTCAACCTTTGAGTAAATATGTAATTGCCTGAAAATGTCTTAGTATGTACATTTAATCAATAATAAAAAATGAGATTGATACATAAATGTGCAACTTTAATACCTGGTGACAGGATTGCCAACCTCCCGCAGCATTTTTTACTGACAAAACATGGAAAATTTACTGGCGGAGCCTATTTTTTGCTGGCAACCTGAGAAATTACAGAACTCCTATTGAAAACTAACACAACTAATATTTTAACAGTATATACATGATATGGAAACACTGACAATACCTATAACAATGTAATTTGCTTGATTTACACTTAAAAGGTCAACACAGCATGAAATTATCAGCCCCTGATATTTACTGACAGTTGTAAAAAAATCATGTTTGCACTTTATTAGCGTGGTTTAATCAATTTAGTACAGTATTGATTTTTACTTATCCATTTTTCTTTTCTACAACATGCTGCTCCTTACCTACTTTCACCTGTTTAATTATTCTAGTTGCACTAATTATCCTTCCACTTTGCGCTGGTTCTGGGGATTTTAACCCCTCATTCACAGATTAATCTTAGTATCTGTCCAAAGAATGTTTTTCCAGAACTGGTCTGGCTTTATTAGTTTGTTTTGGGCAAAAGTCTAATCTGGCTTTTCTATTCTTCAGGCTTATGAATGGTTTGCACCTTGGGGTGAACCCCCTCTGTATTTGCTCTTGTGAAGACTTCTCTTGATTGTAGACTTTGACAATGATACGCCTCCTGGAGAGTGTTCTTCACTTGTCTGGATGTTGTGAATGGGTTTTTCTTTACCATAGAGAGGATCCTGCGATCACCCACCACTGTTGTCTTCCATGGGCGTCCAGGCCTTTTTATGTTGCTGAGCTCACCAGTGCATTCTTCTTTCCTCAGAATGTACCAAACTGTTGATTTGGCCACTCCAAATGTTGCTGCTATCTCTCTGATGGTCTTGTTTTGTTTTTGAAGCCTTACAATGGCCTGTTTCACTTGCATGGACAGCTCCTTTGAATGCATAATGTAGGTTCACAACAATAGATTACAAATGCAAATACCACACTTAGAATCAACTTTAGACCTTTTATCTGCTTAATTGATCAAGAAATAATGAAGGAGTAGCCCAAACCTGTCCACGAAACAGCTTTTGATTCAACTGTCCAATTACTTTTGGCCCCTTGAAAAAGGGGGGTGGCTATTCTTAAGAGCTGTAATTTCTAAACCGTTCCTCAAATTATATTTAGGTAAATTCCTGAAAAAAAGCTAAAATTTTGCCTGTGTCTAAATATATATGTACTTAGTATATATAAAATTAGAGATCCCCAATGGATTGCCCAGTATATTTCCATACCCCCTTTGCCTTCACTAGACATTCATCACCTTCAAAAGTCCTAATACGTACCAGTGTGACTTCAAAAGGTGGCAATAGCTTGATAGTCCTAATTAGACCCAAAGTAATTTTAAAGAGGAAGTAAACTCCCCTGGTGTTTTTGTACTTGTAGATAAGCCTATAATAAGGAAATGGGTATTCAAACCCACTAGCACTACAACATAACCAAAGATGGGGTTCCTAAGTCGGTTAACTGTGTCGATCTGCAGCAAGGTCATTTCGGTACCCTTTGGGTCCAGAGACCCCAAATTTTGGCTGCAGCTAGACGGCATTTAGTAACCCTTAACTACCAAGTTTGAAGTTTTGGGGACCTATGGCTGCAAATGGGCACAGTGAGGCTGCAAATGGACATTGTTGACCCTCTTTTTTCCACTTACAGTAGCTGCGCATTTCTCACCCTAGGCTTATACTCGAGTCAATACATTTTCCCATTTTTTTGTGGTAATATTAGGTGCCTCTGCTTATGTTCGGGTCGGCTTATACTCGAGTATATACGGTATATGTATATATATATATATATATATATATATATATATATATAGTGGTTTTGAATCTATGTACATTTTCTTTTGTCGCCTTTTAATATGTTGTAGACTATTGTCACTTTTAAGAAATTGTATTAATAAATATTGTGAATTTTAATTCAGTTGTTGGTAGTCTTGGTGCCAATTAAAAATCCCAGGCCACTGATTGACCTTCCTGATGTATCAATAGCTTGGTTTTATTTTACATATGAATATTTAGCAACAGAAAAGCTTAAAGAAATTCATGAAGATTGTATAATATTTATTATTTAGGACTGGCAGATCACAAATACATAGCTAGCTAAAACTAGTAGATGGTTGCAGTTGTTTCTGCGCAATGAAAACATTGAATGGCGGTGCAGCTACTAACAATGTTACTGTGACATGTCATCTGACACAAGTCGATTTCTACACTTTGATTTCAGGTTCAATAATGCAGAGAATCCTGTTTCACAGAGATAAGTAGTTATGAAGAGAGCCAAAACATCAATTGTCCTTTACCATTTGACCTCTGTAAGATTTACTCCCCTTCATGACCAGGCCAATTTTTGGCACTGTGTTACTTTAACTGACAATTGCACAGTCATGGAACACTGTGAAAATAAATAAATAAAATGTAAATTATTTTTTCCCCACAAATAGAGCTTTCTTTTGGTGGTATTTTATCACCGCTATAGGGTTTATTTACTAAAGGAAAATCCATTTTGCACTGCAAGTGCACTTGGAAGTGGATCTGAGGGGAAGATCTGAAATGAGGGGAAGCTCTGCTGATTTCTATCATCCAGTCATGTACAAACAAAAATGCGATTTTCTATTTTCCTTGCATGTCCCCCTTGGGTCTACAGTGACTACACTTCCAAATGCACTTGTGGTGCAAAGTGGGTTCCCCTTTAGTAAATCAATCCCTATGTTTTACATTTTTTGCGCTATAAACAAAAAAAGACCGACAATTTTGAAAAAAAATTTTTACTTTCTACTATAAAACATATCCAATAAAATTTAAAAAAAAAGTCTTCAGAAATTTAGCCCAGTATGTATTCTGCTACAGTTACCTTTTGGTAAAAAAAATCCTAATAAGCGTATATTGATTCATTTACGTGAATGTTATAATGCCTACAATCTATGGGATATATGTATTTTTTTATACTAGTAATGGCAGCAATCAGCGACTTATAGCGGGACTGTGATATTACAGCGGGCAATCAGACACTAACCAACACGTTTGACACTTTGTGAGAAACAGTGACATACAGTGATCAGTTCTAAAAATATCCACTGTCACTGTACTAATGACACTGACAGGGAAGGAGTTAAACATCTAGGGTGATCAAAGGGTTAACTGTGTGCCTAGCCAGTGTTTATGTGTATTGTATGTGCTGCTTTTACTAGAATAAGAGATGGATTCTAGTCCCTGCTTACAGTCGTAAGCTATTAAGAAATAAGGATGGTTGACATAAAATTTTATGGATGCCGCAAGATTGAAGCCAGGAGTTAATTTTGCCCAGAGATGAGCTTCAATGATTGAGGCAGCATGCTAACTTAGTAGTTACCTCTCTTCACAGCTTTGGAATCCTGGGTTCCTGTCCATATAGATTATGCATGTTCTCCACATGTGGCTTTACTTTCACAATTAAGAAACAAACTGGTAGACTATATTATTTGGCATTTGACCATATGTGCGTTGAAACATTTCTGTAAGGCTCTGGTAACATATGTTAGATTGTAAGCTCTGGGGGCAGGTACTAGCATCAATGGTTCTATCGCTGCTTGTTTGGTACAAGTAAGGTTCTCTGTATATTCCAGTACCAGGGAGAGCAGTAATTTCTCCTTTCTCCTTAGGGATATATGAAGGATTTAGAAGCATAGGAGAGCACAGAATCAAGAGAGGCCTTTCATAGATGCTGCATGGGCAAGAGATCTCTTCACTGGGTTCCTGGAGACCATTGGCAGCCCAGCAGAAATAAACTGTTCCCCCTTTATACAAACCAGCACTGTTATGTGGCCAACTTTGTCATGGACTTATCAAACCAAATCTGGATTTAACTTTTCTTAAAGTGATACTAAAGGATCGTTTTTTTTTAAATAACAAACATGTCACACTTACCTCCACTGTGCAGCTCGTTTTGCACAGTGGCCCCGAACATCCATTTCTGGGGTCCCTCCGTGGCTCTTGCGGCTCCTTCCCTCATTAGATAACCCCCTTGGAGAAGAGCTCTCCCGAGGGGGTTACCTTGCAGGCGCACTCCCGAGTCCAGCATTCAGCATCCATAGAGGCCAAATGCAGGACTCTGCCCCGCCCCCTTGTTTCCCACGTCATTGGATTTGATTGACAGCCGCAGGAGCCAATGGCTGCACTGCTATCAATCTATCCAATAAAGAGCTGGGAACCTGTTGAGAGAGGGACGGCGGGGACACGCCGATGGAAATTCGGGGCTCAGGTAAGTAAAACAGGGGGGCTAGGGGGCCGGTGACTGCAAGGTGTTTTTTCACCTTAATGCACAGGATGTATTAAGGTGAAAAAACACGAGCCTTTAACTTCTTCTGTTGATGAAGTATATCTTTGCATGCATTTGTTAACTTTAACTTCCTTTCGTAGTTGCTATAACCGAATGTGTAAACAGAAGGGGAAGTTGTGGTATGAATTAGCACTGTAGAACCTTAGTATGAAACTAAAACACATGCTTGTGCTTAGCAGACTGTAGCATAGAATCTAAATAAATCAACTATGCTTCATCTGTTAAGTGTTGGGTTATTTGACGTGTTAAAGTTTTTAGGGTGGATTGATTGTTCATTTTATTTAATCAAATTATGTATATATACAGTTTGTGTGTGTGTGTGTGTGTGTATATATATATATAGATAGATAGATAGATAGATAGATAGATAGATAGATAGATAGATAGATAGATAGATAGATAGATAATCGGGTAAAATAATACTAGGTATTTTTCTAGGTAAATATATCTCTAAAGGTGCTCTTGACATGAAATTTGCACATGTCGGTAGCAACCAATGCAATCCATACATACAAAGAAACCAAAACAAATAAGTTCAGAAATGAAGTTACCGTATGTGTAATAAAATGGAATGACGCATGGAAAAAGTATTTAACACATAAAGAAAGGGAAGTGCAAAAAGGCACGGAAAGCCAAGACCACAGCTGAAATCTATCAGTTATTAGAAAGCAATCCTGCCCCTTGTCACTGCAAATTATTATCAGCTGGTTCAGTCTCAACTGATGGCCTATAAAAAAAGTGTCTCATTACCCAAGGTGTCACACAAGAAACATCTCATGATGGGTAAAAGCAAAGAGCTCTCTCAAGACCTTCGCAACCTTATTGTTGCAAAACATACTGATTGCATTGCTTACAGAAGGATTTTCTAAACTTCTGAATGTTCCAGTGAGCGCTGTTGGGGCCATAATCCGGAAGTGGAAAGAATATAATTTCACCATAAACCACCCACCACCAGGTGCTCCTCGCAAGATTTTTGACAGAGGAGTGAAAAGAATTATCAGACGAGTTGTCCAAGAGTCAAGGACCACTTGTGGAGAGCTTCAGAAAGACCCAAAATTAGCAGGTACAATTGTTTCAAAGAAAATAATACATAATGCACTCCACCGCCGTGGCCTGTATGCATGCTCACCATGCAAGACTCCATTGCTGAAGAAAAAGAATGTTGAAGCTCTTTTAAAGTTTGCTGTACAACATTTAGACAAGCCTGGGAAATACTGGGATAATATAGTCTGGTCAGATGAGATCAAAATTAAACTCTTTGGATGCCATAATACACACCATGTTTGGAGGCCAAATGGCACCGCACATCGCCCCAAAAACACCCCCATACCAACAGGGAAGTTTTGAGGTGGGAACATCATGGTGTGGGGCTGTTTTTCAGCATACGATACTGGCAAACTTCATGTCATTGAAGGAAGAATGAATGGAAAAATGTACCAAGACATTCTTGATAAAAATCTGCTGCCATCTACCAGATGAAAAGAGGGTGGACATTTCAGCAAGACAATGATCCCAAACACAAAGCCAAGGAACCTCTCAATTGGTTTCAAAGAAAGAAAGTAAAGCTGCTAGAATGGCCCAGCCAACCAGCTGACTTGAATCCAACAGAAAATCTATGGAGAGAACTAAAGATCAGAGTTCATAGAAGAGGCCCACGTAACCTTCAAGATTTGAAGACTGTGTGGAAGAATTGGCCAAAATCGCACCTGAGCAATGCATGCGACTAGTTTCTCCATACAGGAGGCATCTTGAAGCTTTCATTACCAACAAAAGATTTTTTATGAAGTATTAACCTCCCTGGCGGTATGATTATTTCAGATTTTTGATGCTCAAAGCCTTGCAATGTTTTGCATGGAAATTTGGCGTTTTATATTGTAGGCCTGTAATTCTTAGGAATAACACACTTAAATCTGTCCAAACAAGAGTCTAGTAGACATCCTGGGTATGATAAAGTTTGAAACACGAAATCATAAATTCTAATATAATAAATAACTATAAATAATTATAACAAATAATAATATAATAAAAATTATTCAATAATGTAATCAAATCAAAAAGACTGAAATTTGCTCAGTTGCAGAATTGTATCTGTCATTACTTTCAGTGTTTGATAACAAATTTCCCCACAAATCACTATTGCTCAATTCTGTAAGTGATTCTAATTTATTATCACTGTTTTCTAGTTAGTCTAAAACCACTTTTGATGTAAAGGGACGCCTTTTGGTTGATATGGACAATCTCCAGTTTCTGGGCAGAAATAACAGTATTTATAATCTAAAACTGCATGCAGGGTACTGCACAAAGCACTAGGGACAAAAGGGAGGTGAAATAATGTGATACAGTAATGTAATCTGTAAAATTACAGTGTACTGTATGTGTATTGTGTGTATTTTCACTTTTTGAATTTGACGCCGTTCTCCGTCCCTGTGCGTCGCAACCCTCGCAGGGAATGGAGCTCGGCACTCTGATAGATCCGGCGGAGGACACGGCTCGCACACACAGCGGGGAGACATCGCAGGATCCTGGAGACAAGGTAAGTAACTTTCCCTGGATCCTGCAATGCAATCCCAAGTGTGGCTCAGGGTTACCGCTTTTGGTACTGAAAATCTCCCCCGAGCCATACTTTGGATTAACCCCAGGGAGGTTAAATACATTTTAGTTATCATGTTCAATACTTTTTCCTTGTGTCATTCCATTTTTTTTTTACACATAACGTTATTCCTAAACTTATTTGTTTTGGTTTATTTGTATGTATGGATTGCATGGGTTGTTACCGACATGTGGTGAAAATTCCATGTCAATAGCACCTTTAGAAATATACTTACCTAGAAAAATAGTGTATATTATTTATATTTATTTTACCATATATATATTTATATATAAATATTTATTTTACCATATATATACTGTATATATGTATGTGCCACAGATTTCTTGTATATGTAAAATAGCAGTTTCTGTTTAAAGAAGTATCAAAGGGTACTTCTTGACGATAAATAAATGGGTAAAATAAATATGTAACAGCGCTAGCGCTAACCATTCTCTCACTAAATCGAAAATCGAAATCATAAATCATATCATCCTATTCACATTATCCAAATAGATATATAAAAAACACAGCTATTAATAAAATAAATTTGTGCACCAATATTAAATAAATAAATCATGTGCAACAAGATTATTCTAAATTGATTATATACAATAAATTCATAAAAACCTTGTGCAAATGTTGTTGCAACAAAGTGTCCAATGCAATAATGTAGCACAAATAATATATAATATTCCAAAAAAGTGTCCTGTGCTTCAAAAAAAACAAATGCAAATCTTCATATATCACAAAAATCTTCACCAGTGAAACCTCCACCAGTCAGCCAGCCAAAGACAGTTCGAATATCGGCCGGTTCAGCAGGGACTGGCCAAGATTTGAACCATGTATGGGTAGGCTGATTGTACCCACGTTGTTCAATTAATCAACCAGCCTGTCGGATTTTTCATCTGATTATTGCCAGCGGCTAAAGCTGCTAGCAATACCACTGTGTGTTCTTCCAGCTGGCTCCCTCTGCCCCCCTGCTACTGGAAGAACGCAGTAGCTCTGCGGTAGGGATTCACATACGTGTTGATGGGGGAATTGAGCAGTTTTTTATTTCCTGCAACCATGGGTTGAAAATCACACCATCTATGGCCCACGTAAATGGACTCACCAGAACTATCGACACTTTAGTTAGTGGGTCATCTCCCGCTCAATAAATTAGCCCCAGTGGATTCTCCTCTAATGCCCCGTACACACGGTTGGAAATTCAGACAGAAAATGCCCGATCGGACCATGTTGTCGGAAAATCCGGCCGTGTGTGGGCTCCATCGGACTTTTTCCGTCGGAATTTCTGACGGAAAAAATTTGAGATCCTGCTCTCAAATTTTCCGACAACAAAGTCCGATTGGATCTTTTCCGATCGTGTGTAGAGAATTCCGACGGACAAAGTGCCACGGATGCTCAGATCAAATTACGAGACCAAAGCTATTGGCTACTAGCCTCTACGTAGTTCCGTCGTATGCAACGAACGTCACCACGTTCAGAATGATCGGATTTTCCGACAACTTTCGGAAAAAATCAGACGGATTATGTGGTCGGAATTTCCGAACGTGTGTACGGGGGCTAAGAGAGGGTCTTAACATAAATCCGTTCTCAGCAAATGTGGGTGCAAAACAAGAAAAACAATTCTCATTGCATAACACAGATTTTATTAAGACCACATTAAAAACAAAGTAGCACACTCACATGGATTAAGTGTCATTCTCAACACTAAAGGCTAACTGCCGTCTCCACCTGTACAAACTGGCTGCAAGCACACACAGATCAACAGGATGGCACCAAACAAGCACCGTCCTATTTGGATAATGTTAATAGAATGACATGATTTATGGTTTAGATTTTATATTTAGTGAGAGAATTGTTGAAGCTAGCGCTGTTACATATTCCCATTTATATGTTACATATTCCCATTTATCACTGTAAATTATGGCATGACTAGTTTCTAGATTGAATACATTGCCAGTAGATAACAATTCAACTGAATAATATGGTGTAAACAGCATTAAATTGGTTGTATGTAACATATTCACTTAAATAATGTATGATCTTAACCCCAAGAGGACTGTTTCGTACCTAGGTTGGAATTGACTTTACAGCATCAAATGGAAATCCACGGGATGCCTCGTCTCTACATCACATTAATCCTATGGGAACCAATGAATATCTCTCTGCACTTTGGTCAGTGGGACAGATCATCCAGGACTATGATTCGTGAGTAAAGTGATTTTAATCTCTGCATACAATGAGAACACCTTTTCTGCAAAAGGGTCATGCCTTTAAATGTGGTAGGAGAAGTCAGCTCTGTTGTTAGAAAAATCTCCCATTTCCTCCATAACGTGAACCCATGGACAGGCCATGGGCAAGCAAGTATTTTTTTAACAGTAAATGAGCATTAAAACAGGGAGTCCTGGTCATTATCTCTGTAGCTTTAGGCACTGTGGAGCAACACATCTTCAAAGTAGACATGTGCGATTAGTTTCGTACAAATCGGAAATTCGTACGAATTTTTCAAAATTCGTACATTCGTACAAATCCGAATTACGAATTTTCACGAATACGAATTCTGTACGAAATACTAAATTTCGTTTACGAATTTCGGATCCAAATTATCCGAATCCAAACTACCAAATGACGTATTTCAGTGGAGCTCCCGGCCCTGCCCCCTCTATACTGGCTGGGGAATACAGAGGTCTGGGGGCAGGACCGGGAGCTCCACTGACGTGCCCACTCCGATCACTGCTCTAACTACAGACAATCTGTTCCGAGTGGAGCTCCCGGCCCCGCCCCCCTCTCTGCTGGCTAGCGTGCAAATACAGCCTCCTGTGTCCTCTGTGCACTCTGCAAAACTGTCATCAGGGCCCAATTCACAGGTAATCAGAATCTACTGCAGTATGTCAGCAGTCTGGTAATCTCATGCAGTATGTCAGCAGTCTGGTAATCTCATGCAGTATGTCAGCAGTCTGGTTATCTCATGCAGTGTGTCCGCAGTCTGGTAATCTCATGCAGTATGTCATCAGTCTGGTAATCTCATGCAGTATGTCATCAGTCTGGTAATCTCGTGCAGTGTGTCCGCAGTCTGGTAATCTCATGCAGTATGTCCGCAGTCTGGTAATCTCATGCAGTATGTCCGCAGTCTGGTTATCTCATGCAGTATGTCAGCAGTCTGGTAATCTCATGCAGTATGTCCGCAGTCTGGTAATCTCATGCAGTATGTCATCAGTCTGGTAATCTTGTGCAACCGGGACTGCTTTTGGGAAACAGGCGTCCCACAATTTTGCTTTCGCAATTTGTCAGGTGACAATATTGTCCCGTGATTAGGGTGCCATTGAAAGTAATAGGATCACAAGCGTGTCCCGTGTGAATTGCAGTAATTTCAGCGATCCGGAAGGCCTAGGTGTGAGCACAGCCTAAGCGTCTTCTATTAGTGGCTGGGTTCACCATCTATAGATTATGGGGGAACATTTTCTTCCTCAAACATACCACACATTCACTTCATTGTTTATTCCACCGCATTGACCTTGTATAGCACTATTCTCTCTGAGGACTCCAAGTATTGGAGATGGCGTTGGGCGGGAATCGAACCCGGGTCAGCTGCTGGGAAGGCAGCTATGCTCACCACTGCACCACCAACGCAAGGTAGCTACAAGACAAGTAAAAGCTAGTGTCCTGGTCAGAATCTGAAACAAGGACCCCAGTGCTGCAAGGCTTACCCATAAGCCTCTGTGCTGCCCATATGCGGCCTCTGTTCTCTAAGGCCCACACCCGCTGAGCGGAGTAAATCAGTTCTGTCCACTTAAAGCGCCTCAAAAACATACCGGGCCTCCAACCTCCCCTCATAGCCGGTCCAACACACGCCTCAAAAACATACAGGCCTCCAACCTCCTCTTATAGCCGGTCCAACACACGCATCAAAAGTCTACCGGCCTCCAAACTTCACAACATAATCAATTACTTAATGTAGATTGACAATACATGAATCAAGCATAATCACCTGTAAAAAGCTGCCTAAGATGTTGGTGGTAAACAGCCTGCTAGGCCTGTGGGGAACCGAACCAAGTCTTCCAAAAGCTGTCTCATATCCAAGAGTTGTCAAATGTAGATATTAAGCTTTAAGGTTAATCAAAAATATCACATTCTAAAGGGAAAGGTAGTACAAGGGGTAAGGGGAGTATGGAAGAGGGAGAGAGGGAGGAAAGGAGAGGGGGGAAGGTTGAGGGAAATAAAGGGGTGTAAGGGTTCCCCCCAACCCTCACCACCCTTCTTTCCTCCTTCTTTTGATGACAGCTTTATATATATAAATATATATGATATATTTGATTAACCTTAAAGCTTAACCTTAAAGCTTCCACAGAAGCTGCAGAAAGGGAAATAGAGGGCTGATGGGAAGAATGGTAATGGTAATGCCACAATCTGCCAGAGTCTTAGTGGGAAAGTTACATTCTATCCAAGTATCAACAGAATTGTTGCATGCTGGAGGAGTCTAGATGGGAATGACACGTGGTTGATTTAAATTTTTTTCCAACTTTTTGGTTATTTTCTTTCCCAACAGAGCTCATTTAAGTGCAATCCATCACTGCTGTAGAGCAAGTAACCAATTGAAAAGTCAGTCCAGGTCTCCATGAAGCCAAACCCCTCCTTCCTGCACCAGTTCTTCAGCCACTTGTTAAGCTCCCTAAGCCTCCTTGGTGTGGCTCGAGGTACAGGCAGTATTTCTGAAAATGCTGCCTTGGAGGTCCTTTTCTTCAATATAGTCCCTGAAATCATTTTGTAGGGCGCTCCATTTTCTTCTAATGTTGTCGTTGGTTCCAATATGTACCATGACAGCTGGATCCTCCCCAGCCCCATCCAACAATCCATCCATCCGATCTGCAATGTCCCTAACTCGTGCGACCGGAAAACAATATACTGTTCGTCGATCGCGGTCATTCTGACAGATTGGCCTCTTTGTCCCTCTAATAACAGAATCCCCTACCACCAGGATCTGCCTATCCTTTTCTTTAAGCTTTCCCTCATCTTCATTGGAGGAGATATTCAAATGGCTGCTCTGGTATTT
Organism: Lithobates sylvaticus; assembly: GCA_028564925.1. NCBI lineage: Eukaryota > Metazoa > Chordata > Amphibia > Anura > Ranidae > Lithobates > Lithobates sylvaticus. Next base: position 45,763,963 of record CM053034.1, on the reverse strand, counting down.
TGATGGGTTCTCAACATGAACGTCACATTGTGCTGCAGTCTCAACATGAATGTGACATTCAGGTAGTGTCTCAATGTGAATGTCACATGCTGGTGGAGTCTCCGTGTGAACATCACATGTTGGTGGAGTATCCGTGTGAACATCACATGCTGGTGGAGTCTCCGTGTGAACTACACATGCTGGTGGAGTCTCCATGTGAACTACACATGCTGGTGGAGTCTCCGTATGAACGTCACATTCTGCCAGAGTCTCAGTGGTAACGCCACAATCTGCTGGAGTCTTAGTGGGAAAGTTACTGGTAATCTCATGCAGTATGTCAGCAGTCTGGTAATCTAATGCAGTATGTCCGCAGTCTCTGGTAATCTCATGCAGTATGTCCGCAGTCTGGTAATCTCCTGCTGTATGTCCGCAGTCTCTGGTAATCTCATGGCTTTGCGTGCCTGCGTGTGTGCATGGCCTCCATGTCCATTTTGCTTGGGGCCCCCAAATTCCTTCAAACGGCCCTGATTGTGCCCAGGGTAGCTGTCCCTCCTGCCCACCCCTTGTCCCGGCCTTGGCTACAGGACGGGATGCCAACTGTCAAACACTCAAACACTGTCAAACACTCCAACCTGCCTTTTTAGGCTCTCAGCTGCCCATGTCACCAGCAGTAAGAAAGGGGAGATAAGGACTGTGATGACCACTCTACCGCCTCCATCCCTAAAATACACGAACAAAAAGATAGATCGCCCTGGGACTTTAAAATGAGGTGGGAGAGAGTTGGCACACGTACACAAGAAATGTAAAAATGATAATTTATTAGATACATAGTGCTGTGTAACCAATTGGGAACAACAATAAATGTGCGTTACCCGGCATAGTGGCCAAGTTAACAGCAATGGTAAAAACAAATATCAATTCGCTGCATTCCATTTGACATCCATAGAATAATAAAATTCATCATGAGTAGCTGAATCAGTTAATATATATACAAGTCATAAGATACAAAGTTTGTGCATACATAATTGAAGCAATACATGAACCAAAGTACACGTAACAGAAAAAAATCAATATAAACATACAAGGAGCATTAGTGAAGCCCCCACAGGGAATACCCAGCAGTATGAATATAGAGAGCATTGATGGGGCCCTACGCGTTTCGCAAGTCTTTGCTCGCTCTTCAGGGGCAGATGCGTTTTTGTTTTGTCTGTAACGGAAAAAATAAAAAATAGAATAGGGAAGAGTATATAGAAAAATAATGATGTACTGAAAACATGGGGGAGAGTGATAATGGGCAGGAGATCAGCAGGAAGGAGACCTCATACTCACCAAACAGATGGGCTGGGTCACTGACCGTAAATGTCACGGCGGCGGCAACAAATGTCCGGCTCGGGAGCTGAGGAGACGTGGCAAATGGATACCGTGACGGGAAACAACCGCTGGAGGCAGTGACTGGAGGAGGCATTCAATTAGAGGTCTGGGGTGTACCCAATTTTTTGTCTACAAAAGAGGAAATATGTATGGAAAAACTCAGGATTCCAAGAAATGGGGAAAAAAAAAAAAGAAAAAGGGAGATGCCCAACAAACTAGGTGGTAAAAAAATATAATAATAATTACAGTTGGCATCTTGATGTATGAATAAATGAAGACTAATGTGTCCCATATCCCTCTATGTGTATAGCGATAAGTAAGACAGTGTACAATGGTGGTATCCAAAGTGGGCAATGAATGGTATGGGTTAAACAGCTGAAAAAGGGGGGAGGGGGATGATATTAAATAAAATAAGTAAATTCTATTGTGTGTGAGGGAATCAAACCACCCACACAAAGAGTATGAATAAACCAATGCAAAGCTATGAATTCATTTGTATAACCCCAGACATATTGATAGCCTCCCATACCTGTGACCACTGTGCAGACCAACGTGCCTCGAATGCAAAACACAGCCATGCCTAACAAGCGGATATAGCCCTGCGGCTCCAGACGCCCCGCCCCCAGCGTCATGTATGGAGGATGACGGCAACGTCGGCCGTCAAGCAGGTGGGCGTGCGCACAGGGCAGAACACCAACCCTCCTCCGAGATGTTCATGTTCATGTCACCAGCAGCACTGACAGCCTGACAGGGCGGGTAGCAGTGTTTGATTGACAGTGGCACCTACTGTCTTTAAAATTCACAGCAATTCAGACTGGTTCCGCCCAAAGTCTGGATTGTTTGGACTAGAGTTACCTTTGTGGACCCTGGAAGCATACTCACAAATAGTGGCAATTTTGCAGAGGGTTGCTGAGCTTGCAGATAGTTGCTATCGTCGTCAAATCACGGGAAGTCACTGGTAGGATCAGCCAGCATTTTCATATAAATTCGGTGTATTAAAGAATAAAAGGCACACAGTATTTGTTGTAGAGACTATACGTTTTTTTTTTTTTTTGGGGGGGGGGGGGGGGTACTAACTCTTTAAAGGATATTTACAAAAGTTACAGTAGCTGTCCTTTAAGCATTTTGCCTACAAGTTCCAGTAATGAAAAAGCCTTGCATAAGAGACAGTTCCCTAAAGCCTCTTTGTCTGACAAAGACAACGAGGGATTCTCGAAAATGCACATAAAGATTTAGTTTACACTTTTTTTTTAATTAAATTTAACATCACATACTAAATAGCCTATTATAGCAACATTTTATTGGCATTCTCATCTTCTGCCATTTTATCTTCCCGTTATGATGAAGACATATCTTCACATGCCTCCTAATGACACAGATTAATGCGTGACGATGTATTGATCCCTATAGTGGGTCAACCAGAGCAATCCATCTTAGATTGGGTTACATTATCTGTGGGGAGTTAGGTTACTGCTAATAGCTAATAATTTTTCCTGACTGGCATTATTTAAATGGTTTGAGTCCAACTGGAAATACGTAATTGTTGTCTTGTTTCTATGGTGGATCGAAATCCAAGCACAATCATACTAAATATTAGTATACTGAGACTTCGTTAAATAATTGCAAAAAAAGTTTTTGGGAGGTTTCTCTTTTGTCTTTTTAATGCCAATATATAGCTGCCTCACACCAGTAAGAACATTGATTTTTATACAAATTTGTCTTTTTGTTCAGTCTACATTTTTTTTTTTTTTAAATAAATATTTATTAGGACATCAAGAAAACAGGTTCATGATGTGATATCTCCTAAACGTGCACCATTTAGGAGATATTTACCTGTGTAGCCACCAGTGTCGTCATTTGCGCATGCACTCTGAAGGAACGACACACACACATGCCGTTCCCTCAGAAACCTGTGCCACAAACAGTGACCCCCGCACGCATGCGCGGGGGTGACAATATCGAGGCTCGACCATTTAAGTGGCCGCAGCCCGGGAACATGGAAGGAAGACTGGGTGAAGATGGAAGCCCTGTCAGAGGTGACAGCGCGCTGCTGGATCGTTTTAAGGTACTAGGATGCATACTAGCACATTATAACATTGCCTTGCAGGGGAAAAGTTTTCTTTTGGAGTTAACCAAGCAGCACACCAGCAGCAAACTTGATATGAATTCTCAAGAATAAAGACTTAATAACAATTATTTCATAACATATTAAAAACACATTAAACACAAAACTTCTTCTTAGATGCTAAACAAACTGACTCTCTATGTTCATTCCAGGACCATTCCTTTCATTATTGGTAATAGCACTGTTCCATAGTACAATGCACAAAAATCAAACCAGGTCCCCAACTGGTAATGTCAAGTTTTGAGGTATTTCCACATAATTGTGAAGTACAGCTAAACTTGATAATAGGGGTAACCAGTGCGCTCAACCAAAAACTATTAAATCAAATAAGGAGAAAAATGGAAAAAGGAAAGCAGCCAACATATAAGTGATCTCACACTTGTAAAGGTAAAATTGAATGAAGAGGGTATGTGGCGCTAACCCTTATGTAAATCAATAAATAATCTAAAAATAATCTAAAATGACCAGTTTGCAAAGCTCAGAGTATCCGAAAGATGAGTGACCTTTCACATAAATAGATATATAAAAACATAAAATAATGAACTAAATAGATAAAATTCCTTAATAGCAATACACATAAAATATTGAATAAATATAAGACGTGTGTATAAAATGAAAAAATGTTCAATAAAAGTGATGGTGCTAAAATAACCGTGCTGAAAATAAATATATGTGCTGGGGTAAAAATGATGATGGAGTTGGGTTAAAAATAGTGAACACGAAATCTTCTAGCAATAAAAGGTGCACAGTGCAACGTGCAAAATATGTGAATAAAGAACCAATAGAGAACCGATAAATTGATTCTGAAAGTGCAAGGGAATTGCAAGGAAATTGCAAGGGAAATTAATGATTGAATGTGCAGAAATATCCAAAATAATGACAAAGTGACCATACAGATGAAAAGAGTGTGTCACTGTAGGTATGGTATAATCAGATGATACCAAAACAATAATATCGCTGAAAAAAATTATTAAAAAATAAAAATAAAATTTGGTGCACTACAAGTCCCAGCTTGTAAAGAAAAAAATGGCGGAAAATAAACGATAAAGTCCACAATCTGGAACAATGAAGAGCATAATGCTCTGGAATAAGTGAAGGTGAGTAGAAATATTCAGGAATCTTTGTGTTGATCACAGTGATGATCCGTGCAGGCAGTGCTCTGTGCTGACTTCAGGGGTGCACCCTACTAGTTCCCCCAGCCTCTCACCTCTATTTGCGGCCCCTACAGGCCTAGTGGAGCAGATAGCCTCTAAAGTGGCAAGCCTGGTCACTTTCCGGGTCCTCCTTCTTATGGGCTCCTATGGGCTCCTATAGGCTTCTATGGGCTCCTATGGACTCCTACTCCAATCCAAAAAGGCACTCCAGGGGTAAGGGGTCACTCACGGGTTAGATCAGCATGTAGGGGTTAAAGGTACAAAGAAGCGCTCCAATGTGTAGTAAAAAACAGGTTTATTGAAACAAAAATAATATCCACTCACATTTAAAGTTCTCTTGCATCAGCATAGATGAACTTCCGGTCGCGGCCGCAAACCAGAAGTAGAGCGATAGGCACCTGACTTCCTTCCTCCCTCACTAGTATCGTCACTAGCACACGTGACTTTGTGTGCTAGTGACGATACTAGTGAGGGAGGAAGGAAGTCAGGTGCCTATCGCTCTACTTCTGGTTTGCGGCCGCGACCGGAAGTTCATCTATGCTGATGCAAGAGAACTTTAAATGTGAGTGGATATTATTTTTGTTTCAATAAACCTGTTTTTTACTACACATTGGAGCGCTTCTTTGTACCTTTAACCCCTACATGCTGATCTAACCCGTGAGTGACCCCTTACCCCTGGAGTGCCTTTTTGGATTGGAGTAGGAGTCCATAGGAGCCCATAGAAGCCTATAGGAGCCCATAGGAGCCCATAAGAAGGAGGACCCGGAAAGTGACCAGGCTTGCCACTTTAGAGGCTATCTGCTCCACTAGGCCTGTAGGGGCCGCAAATAGAGGTGAGAGGCTGGGGGAACTAGTAGGGTGCACCCCTGAAGTCAGCACAGAGCACTGCCTGCACGGATCATCACTGTGATCAACACAAAGATTCCTGAATATTTCTACTCACCTTCACTTATTCCAGAGCATTATGCTCTTCATTGTTCCAGATTGTGGACTTTATCGTTTATTTTCCGCCATTTTTTTCTTTACAAGCTGGGACTTGTAGTGCACCAAATTTTATTTTTATTTTTTAATAATTTTTTTCAGCGATATTATTGTTTTGGTATCATCTGATTATACCATACCTACAGTGACACACTCTTTTCATCTGTATGGTCACTTTGTCATTATTTTGGATATTTCTGCACATTCAATCATTAATTTCCCTTGCAATTTCCTTGCAATTCCCTTGCACTTTCAGAATCAATTTATCGGTTCTCTATTGGTTCTTTATTCACATATTTTGCACGTTGCACTGTGCACCTTTTATTGCTAGAAGATTTCGTGTTCACTATTTTTAACCCAACTCCATCATCATTTTTACCCCAGCACATATATTTATTTTCAGCACGGTTATTTTAGCACCATCACTTTTATTGAACATTTTTTCATTTTATACACACGTCTTATATTTATTCAATATTTTATGTGTATTGCTATTAAGGAATTTTATCTATTTAGTTCATTATTTTATGTTTTTATATATCTATTTATGTGAAAGGTCACTCATCTTTCGGATACTCTGAGCTTTGCAAACTGGTCATTTTAGATTATTTTTAGATTATTTATTGATTTACATAAGGGTTAGCGCCACATACCCTCTTCATACAGCTAAACTTGATGTACTCTGATCTGTGTGCCCCATGGAGTTACTGCCAAAAGTCACGTTGCCACAATCTCCTCACCAGTTTCTGATACCTAGGTGTTGGGAGCGTTTGCCCCAGCCGTCTTGCTTCTGGGAAAAAGTCCACAAATACCATGTGCCTCCATGGTTATACTTTTCTCAGATCAGATCATTGACAGATCAGATCTGTCAATGTATATGAAATATTCCATGCGAAGTAGATGTGTTCTATTAACAGGGAATCTATGTCATCCAATCATGTTACCTGACGTTTCACCAGTATAACGTTTTCAAAGGAGTAAATGTTCCTTCTCTGCCTATATATTTAAATTCTCCAATCTGGATTCACATTAATTAAAGGATTACCTCAGCATTTGGCTTGACTACTGGTGAAAAACTCCCATTGATGTGTAGAGGACTCCTGGGCACATTTTGGAGGAGGAACCAGACACTCCTTCTAAGGGCCGTGTCACACTAGTAGGCCTGGGAAATAGAGGAAAAGATTACAGCGCACACATGCTAAATTTACATTTAAATCCTGCAAGGCTATTTAAAACACCTGAACATATTCAGCAAATAAGCAAAAAATATGGGGATTTGGTCACACTGTATGGCCACATAGTGCTTAAGCCCACTACTGCATCAAAGTACCCCATTATTAGTGGGTCCTACACTATTCCTAGAATGGAAGATCCTGCTTCTCAACCATGGGAGAAATACACTCCTATATGGGAGAACTAAAGGACTCCTCCAATAACACAAGTGGACACTATTAGGAGGTAATGGCGGGGGGATGGGGTGCTCCAGCCTACTAGTGATGTCCAGTTCATGAACGAATCGTTCTTTTGAATCGATTCTTTTCAGTGAACTGGGTGAGTCGATTCATCTGAGTGAACTGATCCGTTTGAAACAGTTCACTATGCACTCAGTACATAGCATAGCATAGCAGGCCTGCTAAATGGTAATATGATCCTAGAGTGAGAGAGCTCGGCCCCTCCCTGCAACCAATCAGCGACAAGAGTCAGGAGTACACACTAAACCGAGTTAAAGAATCACATGAGTTACCGAGTTAAAGAATCATACGAGTTATTAGAACTCAGTACACTGAAAGAACCATGAGTCCCCACCAGAACAAGATGTAGAACACACTGAATCAGTGATCAGTAGTACACTACAGACTGCTTTCAAGACAGAGAGGACAGAGTCATGATAAGAAGATATCCTCATTCAGATTAATTATTTAACCCTTTAGTATTTAGTTGGCTTATCCTAAAGGAAATATGCATGTTAAAAGTGAAAAATATCCCTTCTGGGACATGTGTCTAATTTAGTAGCTATATAACTGAATGAGAGAGCAGTCTCATTTTTATAACACAAAAATAAATTTTATCCTGCTTTATAGTATATTTTTCTGCCGTCTGCGTAATATTGTTCTGCGTTCTGGTCCTGAGATTTCCATGCCCCTTGGATTTTTTTTTTTTTTTTGGTGTGGTGATAGCTAACGTGTGAATAAATCATTGTTTATGTGCATGCCCTACGCACATTTATTCACATGCAGATATCAGGGTCAGTGGGGATGGTTTTAGTTTTTATTTTTTCACTTAACAATCCCCTATGTGATAGTTTGTTGAAGTGACAGGTTCTCTTTATTGCATCTGGGGTGTGTTATATGATCATATGAGTATAGGATTGTGCTCAGTAACCTGGGTAGCAGGTGTTCTGTCAGATAAAGCAATCTATAGGCGCAGCCAATATTGTCCCTTATGGTGACGCACAAACAGTAAGCCTGTTTTTGTGCGTGTGAATTGCATTCTGATGGGCCAACTTCACAGTTAAGATTGATAGCCATCAGATTTGTCTGTAGTCTTTACAGTGCATAATGAGGCCCCTTTTACACTTGTGTGACTTGTCCTGCGACTTGGGACTACAAAGTCGCATGACAAGTGGTACCCCACGATTTCCAATGAGTACCATTCATATCTGTGCGTCTTCCAGTCACTGCCAGACTGCAAAGTAGTCACTGCACTACTTTGGTCTGATTTTGATGCGACTTGAGGCAGAGACATCAAGATTACATAAGTATTTCTTCAAGTCGCATCAAAATCTCATCAAAGTCACAGTAAAAATTGTGGCAAAAATTGCATGACTTTCAAGCTGCTTTAGTGTGAAAGGAGCCTAAGGCCCGGTTCACACTGCTGCGGTGCGGGAGATCGCATATGATTCGCACCGCACTGCAGTTCAAATCATATGCGATCTCTGTGCGATGCAAATTCAGTCATACAGATAGTATGGCTGAATTCACATCGCATTCGGCCCAAAATCGCACAGGACCCTTTTTTCGGTCCGCAGCAGAATCGGATCGCATGGTGTTCTCACCATGCGATCCGATTCCTGTCCGAGTTTGCAGATCGCACTGCGATATGCGAGCTGATATTGGGGTGTCATTAAAATTTCACTGACACTCCCAGCAGCTCGCATAGGGCAGTGTGAACTGCCGGCGGGAGACATGCGGTGCGGGAACCCGCAGTAGATTCGCAGCGTTCCCGCACCGCAGCAGTGTGAACCGGGCCTAACGATTGGATTTTACTATTGTGGGTACTTCGCCCGCGGTAGTAAAATCCAAATTTTTCCTGTGCATGCGCTGTAAAGACAACGGAAAAATGTGATGGCTATCAATGTTACCTGTGAAGTTGCCCCATCAGAATGAGGTTCACATGCACAAAAATCCGCTTTTCATTTACACAGCTTTTTGTGGGTCAGTCTGACACAACAACAATAGGATTGGGCTCTGAGAAAGGAAAATACAAGAAAAAACCTCCCCAGGACCTGCCAACCTTCTGTGAAGAATCATTCTTTTGATTCTAATCATTTAAGAAGGTTGAGTCAGAGCTGTGGTTCACTTGCTTGTCAGTAGACTCAGCAAGTGAACCGAAGAATCGATTCATTGAATCGGTTCATTTCAGTGAGTAGTTCGAAATGAACCGATTCAGTTAAAAGATCCGGACTTCCCATCACTACAGCCTACACTAGTAAACCTTTCACCTTTCAATGGAAGCAACTCACCAGCAAGAAGACCACTTATGCCGCGTACACACGAGAGGACTTTTCGACAGCAAAGGTCCGACGGAACGAATCCGTCGGACAATTTGATTGTGTGTGGGCTCCATCTGACTTTTGCTGTCGAAAAATCCGACTGACTTTAGAAATAGAACATGCGGAAAAATCCGCTCGTCTGTGTGCTAGTCCGACGGACAAACAACAACGCTAGGGCAGCTATTGGCTACTGGCTATGAACTTCCTTATTCTAGTCCGGTCGTACGTCATCACGTTCAAATCCATCAGAATTTAGTGTGATTGTGTGTGGCCAAGTCCGTTCATTCGAAAACTTTGTCGGAACTCCTTCGAAAGTCCGTCGGAAAGACCGTCGGACCTAGTCCGTCGAAAAGTCTGCTCGTGTGTACGCGGCATAAGAGATCAGAGAGAACATTCACCTGCTTTTATAGGAAAAGCGATGGGAGATGCTGAATTCAAGGGCTACTCCAAATAGTACCCTAAAGCATCAGTTAGTAGTGGGGGGGACTATTCCGGTACCCAAATATTACAACAAAG
>CM053034.1:45006565-45149065 GCA_028564925.1 Lithobates sylvaticus | reverse complement strand
TGGCAGGGTATCGCAGAGTATTGGCAGGGTATCGGCTGGGTAATGCAGAGTATCGCTGGGTAATGCAGAGTATCGGCTGGGTAATGCAGAGTATCGGCTGGGTAATGCAGAGTATTGGCTGGGTAATGCAGAGTATTGGCTGGGTAATGCAGAGTATTGGCTGGGTAATGCAGAGTATTGGCTGGGTAATGCAGAGTATCGCAGAGTATCGGCTGGGTAATGCAGAGCATTGGCTGGGTAATGCAGAGTATCGCAGAGTATTGGCTGGGTAATGCAGAGTATTGGCTGGGTAATGCAGAGTATCGCAGAGTATTGGCTGGGTAATGCAGAGTATTGGCTGGGTAATGCAGAGTATCGCAGAGTATATGCTGGGTAATGCAGAGTATATGCTGGGTAAGGCAGAGTATATTCTGGGTAATGCAGGGTATTGGCTAGGTAATGCAGGGTATTGGCTGGGTAATGCAGGGTATATGCTGGGTAATGCAGAGTTGTGTTTACAAGTGATCGCCGGGTGTACCAAGATGGCCGCTGCCGCTCCGGAGCTAGGCCACCGTTTTCATATGTGGGCGCTACTCACGTGTGCGTTTGCTTCTGCAAATAAGTAGCTGTAAAGTGAGGACCAACTGCAGCTTTCTTGAGTATTTTTTTTGGGGGGGGGGGGGGAATCGGGATCTATAAAGGCCCCAAATCTCTCCTTTGCATTTAAAAGTAGTTAAAAAAAACGTTTTGAATTTAGCATATGTAAACGGTTTGAACACCGTTTATATATGCGGGCGCTACTCATTTTATTTTTTAAAAAAAATGTATTTGTTTTTTATTATTTATTTTAAAAAAAACAAAATTGTCACTTTTAGTCCTATTACAAGGAATTTAAACATCCCTTGTAATAGAAAAAAGCATGACAGGACCTCTTAAATATGAGATCTGGGGGTCAAAAAGACCTCAGATCTCCTATTTAGACTAAAATGCAAGAATAGAAAAAAAAATAATAATAATTTGTAATTTAAAAAAATTATTTAAAAAAATGTCCCTTTAAGAGCTGTGGGAGGAAGTGACGTTTTGACGTTGCTTTCGCCCAGCAATTGTATGGAGATGGGTGGGGGCCATCTTCCCCTCACTCGTCTCCATACCCAGCTACCGAAAGGACACGATCCCCTCCGCCGCTGCCGACAGTTTCGGTAAGAGATGGAGGGCCCCGGATCGCAGCGGGAGAAGGGGGCCCCTCTCCCGCCACCGATAAAAGTGATCTTGCGGCAAATCTGCCGCAGAGACCACTTTTATCTTGTAGCAGACCGCCCGCTAAAGACGGGAATACCGGGGTTATGACAGCTAGCTGCTGCCATAACAATGATATCCTCCTTCAAACAGCTGCCGTATAACGACGGCGGGCGGTCCGTAAGTGGTAAAGCTGGTGTTGTTGGCTGCCGAGTAAACCGGAAGTGACGCTGTGATGCTGCTTCAGGGTTACTATATCTGACGAGACACGATGAAAGCTGATTCTGGAATTGTTCGGGTATCCGGCCAGCCGGTGGACATGGCGGCTGGTCGCTGGGGCCTCCCGGTGGCACCGGAGAGCCCAGACATATCGGTGATGGGGACGTCCCCTCCAGCTGCTTGTGATAACAATTGAGCGGCTGTTTAGTCGCACTGGTTGTTATCACAAGAAAGCCGATCGTCGGCTCTAAAAAAAAAAAAAAAAACAGTAGCTGATGGTGATGTCTGCAGCTGCATATCACCCGATACAACCACTTGTAGCAGAATGACGTACAGGAATGTGATTTTGCATCAAGTGGATAAAATGCAACTACTAGAAGTACTTCGATTTGGCTACTATCAGCCTCGTAGGTTGCTGGTCACAGACTGGAGCAATGTCTCCCATGTTTCCAAATACATGACAACATTGATCAGGAAGGTCTCCATTGTATTCTATGAGGCCCATTCTCATGTGAGTGATGTGCCGTCATCCCAGAGAAGTACAGACACTTCTTTGGGACAAGATCTCATGTTTTTAGCCCAACAGAAATCAATTGGAGCGCCTGAAAAACACACTTAATACGCGTTTTTGTGCCTAATAGCCAGTCTCCTCCCCCTCCAAGGAACCTCCTTCCAATTGGCTGAAACAAAAACCCCCTTACACCTGAACATGCATGAAAAACACAACTGAAGAAGCCGACTCTCACGTGTGCACCGAGCTTTAGCATGTTGTAATTCAGGCAGAACTGGCCAATCAGTAGCTCTGTCTAAATGGTAACCATATTTTCTGCAGCAACCATGTGACCAGAGTCTCCCCAGCACTGGAATGAGCGATTTCCCAAAAAGGATGCAATTAGGTTTTATTAACCGCTTCCGGACCGTCCCCCACATATATATACTGCGGCAGGGCGGCCCTTCACAGCAAAATCATCTCCTGTCCTGTCCTGTCGGGGCGACCTGCTGTGATTGGACAATCAGCAGGTCCAGTGGACCCAATGATCGCTCGAGGCAGACGGAGCGGTGGTCTGTCTATGTGAACAAGGCAGATCGCTGTTCTGTCAGAGGGAAAGATGGATCTCTGTCTTCCCCCAATCAAATCACCTCCCCCACAGTTAGAAAGCACTCCCAAGGAACACAGTTATCCGTTTGATCACCGCCATTAATAGTAAAAAAAAAATTCCATAAACATATCCCGTAGTTTGTAGACGGTATATTTAGCAGAATACGTATTGGCCTAAATTGATGAAGAAATTTGTTTTTACATTTTTATTGAATGTTTTATAACGCTAAAAAATAAAAGCTGCAGAGGTGATAAAATCTTAGGTAAAAGGGTAAATAGTGCGCTCAACCAATATATATATAAAGTAAAACAGTAAAATAGAAGGAAAGCAGCCAACATATAAGTGATCTCACACTGTAATAAAATAAGTAAAAAGGGGGGGTATGTGGCGCTAACCACTGGTGATGAAATACCACCAAAAGAAATCTCTATTTGTGGGGAAAAGGGAGATAAATTGTATTTGGGTACAACGTCACACAACTGATCAATTGTAAGGTAAAGTAACGCAGTGCCGGATGACAAGAAATGGCCTGGTCATGAAGGGGGGAAAATCTTCCGGGGCTGAAGAGGTTAAACTTGTTTTCTTGTTCTGTTATATCACTGAGGATCATTTTTAATAACATTCTCCTAATGATAAAATATAGATCTACATGGATGGAAGAAGCTTTATTCTGGAGAAAGAGATTCTGATAAGAGAATTAGTCTCTCATCACACAGAACAATCTAGTAGTGTGACCTCCATGTGTTATAGTGAGCCCTGAGGTCTGAGAGAGAGTGGGGGCTGTGTGAGTAGACAGAGGGGGATGGGAGAAGAAAAGAGGGGGAAATTAGAGAGAGAGAGAGGAGGGGGGGATGTGGAAGAGAGGGGGGAATAAGGAGAAGGGAGAAGGGTAATTAGGAAGAGGGGGGCGGGGTGAGGAATAGGGGGAGATGAGGGGGCTGTGTGAGGAGTAGAGCGGGAAGGTCTGTGGTAAGTTGTCCCCCCTCCCTCCTTCTACTTACAGACACACCGGGAAACTTCTTCCTTCCTCCAGTCATGTGACAAGGGGATAGAATGAGTGAGAACGGGCAGCCTTCCCTCCCTGCACAGCGGGGATCTCTATTGCCACCTGCAGGCTGGAGGGTGAAGAGCGCCGAATCCTCTCTTCAGCTCTGTCACTGCACACCGTGGCTGAGCGCGCGCCCTGTGAGGGAGAGGGGGGCGGGGGGGATAACGGTTATACCGGCACGAGAGAACGGAGATGCGCCATTTTCTTCCGTGGATCGCTAGCGAGAGGACGTGTCTTATCGGCTCCTGTCAGAGAAGAGGTACAGCGCCCCACAGCGGATTTCTCGGAGATTACACCTACAGCTTTTCTAGTAAGTGTCATTATCAGTGATGTCCCCTTACAGGGAGATCGGGTCCAGTGTCGGGATGTGGGGGGCGGGTCAGGGGGCGGTAAAATCCGGATCCAATAGCTGTCTGTCCCTCCAGCAGGACATCGAAAACTATCACCCTGCGCCCCATAGAAGAGGAAGCTGCAGATCTGGGGAGGGGATCCCGGTGGGCGGGCTGCAGAGGAGGAGGGGAGGATGGAGAGAGGGGGCAGGTGGGGAGAGAGCCCAGAGGGGAGGAGACTTTGGGAGGGAACCAATGAGAGAACTCGGGGGAGGGGTCAGCAGCACCGCTGACACATAGGCCCCATGTGTGACTTGTTTCCCTTCTGGCCCCGCCTTGTGTCAATGAGAGGCCCTGTACTACATATAATGGGGGCCTCTGTGTGTCCTGAGCAGAGACAGTGTACTCATAATGGGGGCCCCCTGTCATGTGGATTAGGGGGGCTGCGCTCATAATGAGAAACCCCTGTGTGTATCCTAAAGGATGGGGGGCACTGTACTTATAATGGGCACCTCAGTACATCTTCTATGGGGACCCTATTTTCAATCCGTCGATCGGATCGGATGAAAATGGAGAACGGCGCTCTGACAGGTCCGTCTCTGCACAGTGAGTGGACACAGACCTGTCATCCGCTTGCTCAGCGGGTATCAGCAGATCGATCGCCCGCTGAGCAAAACAGAGTCCGCCAGCAGGATCACCCGTGTAAAAGAGCCCACTAGCCTATGGCACTGCGCTTGTTTAACCGCTTGCGGACCATCCACCGCAGGTTTTACTGTGGCAGGTTGGCTCCGCTGCGTGAAATCACGTTAACCACTTCACCCCCGGACCAATTGGCAGGCCAAAGGACCAGGCCCCTTTTTGCGATTTGGCACTGCGTCGCTTTTAACTGACAATTGCGCGGTCGTGCGACGTGGCTCCAAAACAAAATTGGCGTCCTTTTTTTCCCACAAATAGAGCTTTCTTTTGGTGGTATTTGATCGCCCCTGCGGTTTTTATTTTTTGCGCTATAAACAAAAATAGAGCGATAATTTTGAAAACAATGCAATATTTTTTGCTTTTTGCTATAATAAATATCCCCCAAAAATATATAAAAAAACATTTTTTTTCCTCAGTTTAGGCCGATACGTATTCTTCTACATATTTTTCGTAAAAAAAAATTAGCGATTATTGATTGGTTTGCGCAAAAGTTATAGCGTTTACAAAATAGGGGATAGTTTTATAGCATTTTTTATTAATATATTTTTTTTTACTAGTAATGGCGGCGATCAGCAATTTTTATTGTGACTGCGACATTATGGCGGACACATCGGACATTTTTGACACATTTTTGGGACCATTGTCATTTATACAGCAATCAATGCTATTTAAATGCATTGATTCCTGTATAAATGACAGTTGTAGTGAAAGAGTTAACCACTAGGGGAAGTGGCGGGGTTATGGACTGTGACGTGTGTGTGTTTTTTTACATTAGGGGGCGGGGCTGACGTCTGACGTCATTGATCGGCTTTCCCGATGACCGGGAACAGCCAGCCAATCAATGACAGGCAGAGTAGGAAGCGCGGGGAGAGGTTTGTTTACACAGACCTCTCCCCGTTCTTCAGCTCCGTGACCCGATCGCGGGACACCAGCGGCGATCGGGTCCGCTGGTCTCGCGGCCGGGGTCACGGAGCTCCCGACCGGGTCACGAGCGCGCGCGACCCACGGGCAGGCAATTAAAGGGTCACGTACATGTACGTGATTTTGCCTGCCCGTGCCATTTTGCCGCAGTATATCTGCGTTAGGCGGTCGGGAAGCTGTTAAAGTGGTGTTGCCACCAAAAAAAAAAAAATGTGGCTTAAAAATCATAAAAAAAATTAATTATTGGAAAAAAAATATTTTTTTACTCACCTCTAAATGCCTGTTGCTAGGGGGTCCCTCGTAGTCTGCCACCTTCATTGCCCGGGCTAAACGTCACTTCCCCTAGGCGCCGCACATCTGGGACCTGTCATGTGTCCCAGATGAGTGAGCGTCGAATCACGGCGCACAGCGCCGCTCGCGCATGCGCAGTACAGCCGGGTTCCCACATTAAGAATGCCGGCGCCACGAGCGGAGCGGGGAACGAGGGGGGGTCTCGTTCCCCCGCATCGCTGGACCCCGGGACAGGTAAGTGTCCGATTATTAAAAGTCTGCAGCTGCAGTATTTGTAGCTGCTGACTTTTAATTTTTTTTTTTTTGTGGGCACTCCACTTTAATGTACGTGATCTTGCGAGGTCTGGATAGCAGGCGCGCGTGCCCGCCGCGAGCTCCGTGAGTCCGACCCCGGGTCCCGCGGACTCGATGTCTGCGGGGATACACGAGATCGTCTCACGGAGAGGAGGAACGGGGAAATGCCGATGTAAACAAGCATCTCCCCGTTCTGCCTAGTGACAGGACACTGATCACAGCTTCCTGTAATCGGGAGCGGTGATCAGTGTCGTGTCACACACAGCCCCTCCCCCCTACAGTTAGAATCACTCCCTAGGACACACTTAACCCCTACAGCGCCCCCTCCTGGTTAACCCCTTCACTGCCAGTCACATTTACACAGTAATCAGTGCATTTTTAATCGCACTGATCGTATGAATGTGAATGGTCCCAAAATAGCGGCAAAAGGGTCCAATCTGTCCGCCATATTGTCGCAGTCATGATAAAAATCGCTGATCGCCACCATTACTAGTACAAAAAAATATTAATAAAAATGCCATAAAACTATCCCCTATTTTGTAGACGCTATAACTTTTGCGCAAACCAATCAATAAACGTTTATTGCGATTTTTTTTTTTTTTTTTTACTAAAAATATGTAGAAGAATACATATCGGCCTAAACTGAGGGAAAAAAAATGTTTTTTTTATATATTTTTGGGGGATATTTATTATAGCAAAAAGTTAAAAATTGTCGCTCTTTTTTTGTTTATAGTGCAAAAAATAAAACCGCAGAGGTGATCAAATACCACCAAAAGAAAGCTCTATTTGTGGGGGAAAAAGGACGTCAATTTTGTTTGGGAGCCACGTCACACGACCGCGCAATTGTCAGTTAAAGCGATGCAGTGCCGAATCGCAAAAAAAAGGGCTCTGGTCTTTGGCCAGCCAAATGGTCCGGGGCTGAAGTGGTTAACTCCACCCATTGAACTGAATGGGCCAATGGGCAGTAACTGTGTGCAATGCACATGGCTACAGCACAGTGACATGGGATTTTAGGGGTTAAAAACAAGCGGTGAGGAGAAAACATAACGCTTCTTCATCACCTGTCAAATACTTAAAAAAAAATAAAAATCATCCACTGTGGATTACTCTTCAGAGTGCTCTGCAACTTCGTTTAGACTTGTGGTTGGGGACAGTAAAAAATAGAGGTTGAGCTGTGTTTTTACTGCTACCCAACTGTTCCTCTTAAGCTGCAAAGGCAGCAGAGGGGGGATCTGCACACACAATAGCCAAAATGCTTTGCATCACAGTGTGGCAAATATTGTGTGCCCTTTTGGGTTCAGCGAGCAGTAATGTCTGCTGAATGTGACCCATCCAAGTGAATGGGGGGTTTCCTGCATCCGTGGGCAATGCATTCAGTTGTGGGGAGCTGCTGTGGGGTTTAAACTGGTGGTGAGGAGGTGATATAACACCCCCTCGCTGCCTGTCAAATTCCCTCTGAAGAGCAATCCAAACATGGGTTGCTCTTCAGAGGGCACCACATGTGTAAACGAGCCCTGAGCCGAGGTTCACACATATGTGATGTGGGAACCAGCGCAATTCCAGCGCCGCTTCCTGCATCACATCTCTCCCGCAGGCAGTTCACATTGTCCTCTGCGAACCGCTGCGGGTGTCATTACAATGTTAATGACCCCCCCAGATGGGTTTACAGATCTTAGAAATGTAAAATGGGTAATTTTTGTCCGTCATTGATGTACGCTGATGAGGCGACAGTGATGCAAGTTCACCGATGGGTGGCAAGTGATGGGCACCGATGGGTGGCAGATGATGGGCACTGTTCGCACAAGTGTGATCCGGGGGGAGGTGGCAGTGATAGGCAGCACTTTTTAGTGGGGGCCAGGAGAAGGCACTGATGGTGGATCCACACTACCCAATGGGGGCACTGGTGGGAATTGATAGGGGCACATGTGGGCACTTGATAGGTGGCACTTATGGGCATTGACAGGTGGCACTTATGGGCATTGACAGGTGGCAGTGATAGGTGGCACTTGTGGGCATTGATAGGTGGCACTTATGGGCATTGATAGGTGGCACTTGTGGGCATTGATAGGTGGCACTTATGGGCATTGACAGGTGGCACTTATGGCATTGACAGGTGGCAGACATGAGGTCTAGCAAATATAATTGCCTCTGACTTTTCGGGACCGATGTCCCTTTAAGATGAGCCGGTGATCGGCTTTTTTTTTTCTCCTCCGCTGTCAGCGCTCTTAGATGACATCCGTCTGTACACAATCACAGTGTGATTATCGCCCCCTATCCACATTTCTTGCTGCTGGGAGATAAGCCATGGAGGAGATGAGGGGCGGTAATCAAACTGTGTGTGTGTACAGTCCGATGCCATCTCTCCACTCTGCCACTTCTCTCACTGCTCCAGGATGCCGTTCCCTTTTCCCGGCTCTGGGAGCGGGAGATGGTGGGGACATCAGGGTAAGGGGCCGCGCAGGGAGCGTGCACTGGGGAGGGGGGGGTTGGGGGCACAACTAGGAATTGAGATCCGCGCTGTGCCCGTCATTCGGCCAAAGCGCGGAGGTCAAGTGGTTAAAGGAGAAGTACAGCCAAAGCTTGTTTTGCACTGCTGTGACACACTTTCAGTGGAGAGCGGGCTGAAATCCGCTCTCTGCTGACGTCACAGAAGTTGGTCCAGGGTCCACGTCATCACAACAATGGAAGTCGGGATCCGCCAGGTCCCTGGACCAACACCCGGATCATCCTCTCATTGAGCCGCTGAGAGCCTGAGCCGACCACTCCACCCCCTCCACAGCCCAGCGCTCCAGTGAGCGAGGAGGGGGCAGAGCAGAGAGCTGTGACTGACAGTCTGTAGCTCTCTGCTCACGGAGCTGTCAGAACCGAGGGATCGACAGTTTTCGATCGCTTGGCTCTCCTTGTAGAGGGGCCGGGGGACAGATGCAGCATCCACCTAGGTAAGTACGATACTGGAAAAAACACCTATCATACGGGACAAGAGAAGTGGTACTGTGGAGTCCATCCATACAGAATAAGAAGAGATATTGAGAATTATACCCAGCATAGGGGAAAATAGAAGTGGTACTGTGCAGGGTCCACACATACAAAATAAGAACAGATCCTGAGAATTATGCCCAGCATACCCAGCCATTAAAATGACCATAGTACAGTTTAATTATATGTAAAATCTATGAAATGATATAAAATGTATTTGGCTACAGTGTTACATGACCGAGGTATTCCCGGTCAAAGTTTCCAGGCCTGTAAAGTGGCAGCTGGTATGAGCTTTGTGATGTCACAGTGGGCTGCAAACCGGTTCAAACCGGACTGCAGTTGTTTCAAAACATTCCTGCACTGGGAGCTGACCGAGTCACATTGTCAGATTGTGTCTCCTGGGATTATTAGCGTTTTTTATTCATATATATTGCTATTGTACTATTATTGTAATATTAAATATTTTTAGTTTATTTCAGGTACACCGGCATCAGTCGCCATCAGCATGCCACGAGCTTCACGACGTCGATCCCGTCAGGAGGGCGGAGACGGTCCAGTTGCTCGCAGGAGGACAAGAAGACAACGTCGGAGGAGACCACCGGCAGTGGAGCAGCCTACCTGTTCCATCTGCCTTGGTGAGTACAATGCAGAGGGCACGCGAACATTATCATGTTCTCATACATTCCATTCTGATTGTATCAACAGGTGGCTTCGACAGAGTCCTACTTGCCCATTGTGTCGGGCATTTGCTTCACCTTACGAAGACCTTGTCTTGAATATTCAAGCTTTCCTGAGGTTTCATCGAAATTGAGGTATCTGAATGTTTGTCCTGTAATGTACCACCTTACTCTTTTTACATGCCTCAAAAACATCATGGGGTAATGTACAGTATACCAATATGTATGTTTTTTTCATATTTCCTGCTTATAGTATATAATGCCAGGAACAAAAAAATATACTTCAGACAATGAACACCGAAAAGGAGTCCCTTCACCCTGACACTGCCTCGAGCTCGTGGGTGGAGGCTCCAAGACAATTACTACCGAAAAGGAGTCCCTTCACCCTGCTGTAACCTCGAGCTCGCGGGTGGAGGCTCCTAGACCATTAATACCGAAAAGGAGTCCCTTCACCCTGCTGTAGCCTCGAGCTTGCGGGTGGAGGCTCCTAGACCATTAATACCGAAAAGGAGTCCCTTCACCCTGCTGTAGCCTCTAGCTCGCGGGTGGAGGCTCCTAGACCATTAATACCAAAAAGGAGTCCCTTCACCCTGCCGTAGACTCTTGTTCGCGGGTGGAGGCTCCTAGACCATTAACACCGAAAAGGAGTCCCTTCACCCTGCTGTAGCGTCTAGCTCACGGGTGGAGGCTCCTAGACCATTAACACCAAAAAGGAGTCCCTTCACCCTGCTGTAGCCTCCAGCTTGTGGGTGGAGGCTCCTAGACCATTACCACCGAAAAAGGAGAGGCATTAGCCAGCTATAAGAGGTGGAGGAGGCTAGATTATACATTTTTTTGCAACACTTAGGTGTATAACATATATAACACATGCTTAGTTGTTGCAGTAATAGAAGGAAAAACATGCTATGCACCCCATATTACCACAATGTGCGGCACTCTATGTGGTGCCATACAATTAGAATAGAGAAGGTCCTTCACCTTAGTACATAGAATTCATGAAGGTAAAAAAACGTAAGGCTTTAGAACCACTTTTAGATAGACATACACTGTAAGATTTGGAGGGGCTGAATGAAAGGAAATCTCTGATTCCCCTATCCATGGTAAACATTGTGTGCCCCAGGGGCAGACAGACAACCAAATTAGGAGAGAGTAGATTGCACACACAGATTATAGGATGAGGCCGACTACAAACATACATCCAACATTAGAAAAATGATGACTAGCATCCGGTAGGGTAGCTTAGTGTAGTTTAGTGTAGGTCCTGCCCTAGAAGAGTCTACCTTGTCGTGGTGGGCAGGCTTGGAATCTCTTGGTCAAAAGTATGTCAGCGAATGAGAGAGAGGATCACTAGATCTTCACTTCTGGCCAATTGATTTCACCAAAGGACTCTTGGTTGAATCAGAGTACATGAAAAAATCTGTAAAAGGAACAAACGTTTATAGGTCCATAATCCTACTTTCATAAACGCACAATAAAAAATTGTATATTTTCATTTGAATTGCGTTCTCTTTTATTTAACCCTTTCATGACCAGGGGTCTGTACTCATCGTAACATCCTTCTCTTTAAGTTCTTCAAGGGACACACGATCAGTAGGGGTAGAATCTGAGACTATTGGGCTATTCTGCTGACTTTATGAGGAATTGCACATTGGCAAGCAAAAAATCCATCGATCAGCCAGGTATAACCCCACCCAGATCCATGATGATTATATTTTTTAGAAAAGCAGAGTAGGAGTAGATCACAAACACAAAGGATTGATTATTTTCAGGAGATTGCATTTTGTCTGGAATTTGGAACCTTATCCTTATAATTGAACCAGGGACCAAAATATATATATTTTCCCCGGAGTCCAGGTTTAATCCTATAGGCGTGTATGAAGAGGTACCAAAGCCACCATGAGATGGTGGAATGGAAAGTAGGTAGTCCTTTACGGGGACTCTCAGGAATGGCATAAAGAGAGTCAGACTACATCCAAAAATTTGATGGAAAACTTCCTAGGATAAACAGTAGTTGGACAGATGGATGGAGGTACAATGGGGGACATTTAAGTTTACATTTGAATGTTTTTTGACAGCAATACAAATACGTTGCTAAAATGTGTTGCATAATGTGGGCCTAATGGATGGTTCCCGCTGCTACTTCTGTTTCCTGTGAATGCAGGGAGAGAGGAGAGAGCTAATACAGATTAGCAAAGCACTGGATCGAGTGAGGACTCAGGTAAGTATTTGGGTTGGGGGCAGAGGCGTAACTAGAACCTTCAGTTCCCCGGTGCAAGAAATCATGAAGGGCCTCCTGGCTCCCGACCGGGGCTCTTCCCACTGATCCGGGGCTCTTTACTTCCATCGTGGGACCCTTTATTATGGTCCCCCAGCGGGCCACCTTCCTGCTATCTTGGGGTCCCCCCCCACGGTCATAGAACACCAGGAAAGGACACAGCAGTACAGGGGCAGCGGAGGTGGCGGGAGCGGCATGTGGAGGAGCCGATGCCCTCCATTTCCCTCCTGCAGCCGCTATATGTCTTCGGGAGGGAGAGGAGGGTTTTAGTTGCTGCATGGAGGATCTTCTACATTTTACCGACCCTGCCAGATCGCAGCAAGACAACACTGGATTGACTGGGCAGGAACAACCCAACATAACAGCATAAGAGGGTCTTAAAACAATGTTATATATAACCATATTATCACCTCTCACATCACCTCTGTAACCCCTGTCCTCCGCTCAGCAGCCCTGTCTTCTGCTCACCTCTGGTATCCCCATTCTCCGATATCCCTGTCCTCCGCTATCCCCGTCCTCCGCTATCCCCGTCCTCCGCTATCCCCGTCCTCCCCTATCCCTGTCCTCCCCTATCCCCGTCCTCCCCTATCCCTGTCCTCCGCTATTCCTGTCCTCCGCTATTCCTGTCCTCCGCTATGCCTGTCCTCCCCTATCCCTGTCCCCCGCTATCCCTGTCCTCCGCTATGCCTGTCCTCCGCTATCCCTGTCCTCCGCTATTCCCGTCCTCCCCTATCCCTGTCCTCCGCTATGCCTGTCCTCCGCTATCCCTGTCCTCAGCTATGCCTGTCCTCCCCTATCCATGTCCCCCGCTATCCCTGTCCTCCGCTATGCCTGTCCTCCGCTATCCCTGTCCTCCGCTATTCCCGTCCTCCCCTATGCCTGTTCTCCCCTATGCCTGTCCTCCGCTATGCCTGTCCTCCGCTATGCCTGTCCTCCGCTATGCCTGTCCTCCGCTATGCCTGTCCTCCCCTATGCCTGTCATCCACTATCCCTGTCTATCCCTGTCCTCCGCTATCCCTGTCCTCCGCTATCCCTGTCCTCCACTATCCCTGTCCTCCACTCACCTCTTCTCTCCTTTCTCTGTTCACACCTCACCTCTGTATAACCTGCCCCCTCCCTAGACAGCTCTCACCTCTTTTAACCACTTATGGACCGCCTCACGCCGATATACGTCGCCAGAATGGCACGGCTGGGCACAAGCACGTACCTGTACATGGCTCTTTAAGTGCCCAGCCGTGTGTCAAAAATGTCCGATGTGTCCGCCGTCACAATAAAAATCGCTGATCGCCGCCATTACTAGTAAAAAAAAAAATATTAATAAAAATGCTATAAAACTATCCCCTATTTTGTAAACGCTATAACTTTTGCGCAAACCAATCAATAATCGCTAATAATAATCGCTTTTTGCTAATTTTTTTTTTTTACCAAAAATATGTAGAAGAATACGTATCGGCCTAAACTGAGGAAAAAAAAAAACGTTTTTTTTATATATATTTTGGGGGATATTTATTATAGCAAAAAGTAAAAAATATTGCATTTTTTTCAAAATTGACGCTCTATTTTTGTTTATAGCGCAAAAAATAAAAACCGCAGAGGTGATCAAATACCACTAAAAGAAAGCTCTATTTGTAGGAAAAAAAGGACGCCAATTTTGTTTGGGAGCCACGTCGCACAATTGTCAGTTAAAATTACGCAGTGCCGAATCGCAAAAAGGGGCCTGGTCCTTTGGCTGCAAATTGGTCCGGGCTTAAGTGGTTAATATATCCCCCCCCCCCCCACACACACACACACACACAATGTTCACACTTCTCACCCCTTCACAAATCCCCCCCCCCCCCCCGAATGCAGCAAACTATCCGCTACCATTCAGCCATCTGAACATCGCCTTGCTCACCTGATCATCCGCTCCTCCAGCAGGTGGCGCTCTCTTCCTCTGGAGGACTGGCCCTCCGTGTCTTCGTGTCCAATGCAGGGCTAAGGCTTCTGTATGAGACTTGATGACATCAGAGGACCGATGACTGTTGGAGGATGGGGGAGCAGAGGCTGTAGGGGCAGGTCTTACACTTGGAGGGAGCCTGCGGGAGAGGAGGATCGGGTAAACAAGAATACTTTTTGTAGCCCAATAGACCTAAACAAGCACTTACCTCTCGCAGTACGGGGGGCCGCCCCACTGCAAGGGAGGATTTTCTGTTTTCCCCGGAGTTCAGCTATATGAATATTTGATGGTGACAACAGTCTGGCAGCCCATACATCGAATGAACAAAACGATCCGATTCCCCCATCCCCCACACATACGAGGTGACTGGGGGAATCCCTCTCGCTGTGTATTGTATTCTGACGGTGAGGAGCCGACCCCGCTGTCACCATACAATGATCAGTGTTTCTGGCTAGAGCTGGTGGTACTGATTGTTGGGGAAAAACCTGACAGGCTGGTTGTACAGATCGATAGATAGACTTGTGTACAACCAGGTGGTTCATCAATAGAAATCCGGAGGGTCCCTGGAGAACTGGCTGAATTTGGATCCATGTATGACGGAATATCTATTAAAATTGCCTCTTATAGAGGATGATTTACTAAAGACAAATCGGCTGCTGACTGCATAGAAAGTTGCACTTTGTAAGGAAATTGGCCCCCAGAGTTTAGTAAATGAGGGGGGGGGGGGATCTGCTGACTTTCATCATCCAATCACATGCAAGCAAAAAAGCTGTTTTCTTTTTCCTTGCATGTGATTGGGTATTGTTTGCAAAGTGAAACTTCACCTCATTTACTAAGCTCTTCCTTTGAAAACTGAACTGCCCATTTGCCTTTGGTCAATCAACCGCATGTTCTCCATTGGAAGCCCATGTAAAAGGGTGACAACGCAGGAGCAGAACGATTAAGGGCCACTTCACACCATAGAAACGCAGTCCGGGTGTGTTCCGGATGCTTTTCTGTATGTGCATTTTGTATGCATTTTTGGTGTGGTTTTGGTGTGTTGCAGTGCATTTTTCCCCCCTTCTTTTGTCTTCACCTTAAATAAGGGCCAGTTCACACCACATGCAGTCCAGTGTGTTTTTTTTCTGCAACAAAAACGCATGGAAAGTCGGTTATATGGTTTCCAATGGCATAGTTCACACCAGTGTGGTCAGTTCCAGTTCCAGAAAAAAAGAACATGCATTTTCTTGCACAGGACTGTACTGGAAAGCAGTAAAATGCATCAAAAGCACACTGGAACACATCAAAAATACATCACAAACGCACTAGACCCCAGTACAGTGAAAGAGGAAAGAAAAAGCCTCTGGAATGCATCAGAAACGCATCAAAAACGCACCAGAATGTGCCAAAAACGCATTAAAAACGTGCATGCAGAAATGCATCCGGAACAGATCTGGAGTGCATTTTTGTGGTGTGAACCAGCCCTTTAGACGTGTGTTTCAGTGCGTTTTTGGTGCATTTAGCTGTGTTCCAGTGTGTTTTACTGTCTTACAGTAGTTAAGTGAAGAAAAATGCAGCATGTTTTTTACTTTTTTTTTCTGGAACTGGAAAACCACACTGGTGTGAACTATGCCATTGAAAACCATATATCCTACTTTCCATGCATTTCTGATGTAGAAAAAAAACGCACTGGACTGCATGTGGCGTGAACTGCCCAAAGAGTCTTGTCACCTAGTAAGCGCAGGGCACCTCCATGGCAGGATCACCGGGTATTATTGTAATGACAGCAGCAGCTTTAGAAAGACTGAAGCTGACATTTGAACTGACATTCACATCTATTTCCTAGGAGTCACGTTCCCATCCATGCGTTTTCACCCCAAGCATTGTTTGGAAAGGGTCAGGGACTTTATTCCCCTCAGTAGGTTGCATTTTGGTTTCATAGACTTCTATGGAAAAGCATAAAAACCACAAGCACTGAGTTTTTTTATGCGTTTCCGCTGCGTTTTGTTGGTTTCTGCCACATGACAACAGATACCTCCCCCTAATAAAATTTAAAAAAAAAAACACCACATAAAAAATGCCAGCAGTTTTGGGGTGACGTTAATTTAACATTGATACCCACAGCAGATCACATGAACACCGTGCGATTTCAATGCGGTGTGGGAAACACACAGGAATCGCTGCATTTCCCACATCGCATCAGTGTGAGGCTGAACCCCAGGAAAACAAAAAATGGCACTGCAAGGGTTAAATGCTGATTAAGATCTAGGGGGGTAAAGACCCTTTTACTTGTCTTATTCTCTGCGTTGTCAGATCGGTCCCTGCAGCCTCTTCTCCCCTACGCTCCGGTTGTCGCAGGTCCTCTGACCTCATCAAGTACAATGCAGAACCCATAGCCCTGCACTGGACATGAGGACGTAGAGGGACAGTCCAATGCCGGAGCATACGGGGGGGGAGAGGAGATCGCTGGGGGAACGGAGGATCAGGTAAGTAAAAGTGCTTTTTCTGCTCCCCCAGACCTAAATGAACATTTAACCCCTGCAGTGCCAGGGAAGCCCCACTACAAGGAAGGATTTTCATTCTCCCTGGAGATGGGATTTAGGCTGGGTTCACACTGCTGCGATGTCAGACATCGCCTGTGATTTGCAAATCGCATGCAATGTCTGTGCAATGCGAATTCAAACATATAGATTGTATGGCTGAATTCACATTGCATTCAGACCAAAGTCGTGCGAGACCCTTTTTTTGGTCGGCACCAGACAGTGATCCGATTCCGAATTGACAGTTCGCACTGCGATATGCGAACCGATCTGGGGGTGTCATCAGTGTGAACTGCCTGCGAGTTGTATGCCATGTGGGAACCCGTACTGGATTTGCATGGGTTCTCGCATCGCAGCAGTGTGAACCGAGCCTTAAAGACACTGTGCAGCCATCACTGGAGGGCATGTAGACAAGACATAGCTGCAAAGAGGCTGCAGAAGATCAGCAGTTTTGAGATATGACAAAAGACGAGGAAAAAGTGAAAACAAGGGCTGGAGGCATCTTTCAGATGGAGATGAGCACACCCTGCGATTTCTAGCAGCAACAATATGCAGATTCCTGTGGCAGGAATGATAGGTATATGTGAATAGCTGCAGCCGCTCAGTCCATACAAAACAATGACAGGCTGACAGTGGCTGCAGCTCTTCTCTGTGTGAACACTCACCAATAGCTGTGTCCGCTGTCAGCCTGTCATTGATTTGTATGGGCTGAGCAGCCGCAGCTATTCATAACTAATTGGACAGCTAGTGATCGCCTGTAGTGATGGTTGTTGGCTGCTGTGTGTGCGTCTACCCAGGATCACTGTGGGCAATCGCTGGCAGCGTGAAAAGTCACAAATAGCTGCAGCCGCTGACAGCCTGTCATTGCATTGTACAGGCTCACCCCTGATGATTTGTGCCGCTGGGTGCGCTAATCACACGTATGAATGCAGCCTTAGGGCCCATTCACACCACAATCCACCCATAAGGGCCGGCCATACATGGTTTAAATCTTGGCCGGTTCCCATTAATGGGCAGGCTAAATGTACCAAATTGAGCTATCAACTTTGGGTAAACCAGCCTGCCGGATTCACTTCTGGTTATCGCAAGTGGCTGCTATAGCCGCTAGCGATAATCACTGTCTTTTCCCGGCGGGGAGTCCCCCTGCACCCCCGCTGGGAGCAGACAACGGTCCAGCAGGAGGGATTCCCCTATCATCATGGTCTCTGTTGATGGAGGAATTGTGCAAATTTGGTTGCAGGAAAGAAATTTGCACAGTCTATGACCAGCCTAACACACCCATGTTGTGTTGTTTGTAATGCGTTGGTGTGCATTTTACAAGTGTTGCATTTGTGTTTAGTTTTATTTTTTACTTGATTTGTCTTGCTGTGCGTTGCTTTTATGCGCATTGCGTGCATTTGAAAGCATTGTGTTGCACTTTGCTGAAAAAAAAGTAGTGCATGTTGTACTTTTTTCAGTGCTGGGCAAATGCAACGCACTGGTGTGAACTGCGTTCATTGGGAACCGTTATTTTAATGCTGACTGCTGAAACGCGCCTCCCATAACCCCAACACCGAATCGCACTGTGAATAAAACTGACGTCTGTCCGCCCCCTAAAACACTTAGCTTTATTTACTAAAACCGGAGAGTGAAAAACCTGGTGCTGCTCTGCATAGAAACCAATCAGCTTCCAGGTTTTATTACCAAAGTTTAATTAGAGAAGCTGAAGTTAGAAGCTGATTGGCTATCATGCACAGCTACACCAGATTTTGGGTGCACATGTGTTAGTAAATCTCCCCCAGTGTGTCTGAGTGACTGAGCCCCGAGAGTCACCAACACATTACAATCAGCCCTATTACTTACAACCTTCTAGCTACCGACCTCCTAATGACCAATTACATCATTAGCTGATATGGAGGATGTCAGTTGCCTGCATAGCACCCTTGTTTGACCCTCTTCTGCCCTTTTCCATCAGTGTTGGGTTCACATTAGCTAAATGAGGGAGAAGAGAAACATAAGAATACTAGTCGGTACCAATTTGCAAAAGTATATTTGCTCTGGAAGAAGAAATCACCTCTAACTTTGCGTTTTCTACTGAACGTGTGTGGATGTTGCTACATTATGTAAAGCTATTAGAATAGTTCTTACATTTTAGTATGGGGTGCCTCAATACCAGAGCTGGCGCTACCACTAGGCAAACTAGGCAGCCGCCTAGGGCACACTGCTGCCTAGGTTGCCCGGCCACTGGTGTTCCTACCCTCTTCTCTCTGCAGCAAGCAACTAAGTCTCAGCATCAGCAGGCAGCCGCCGCTCAGTTTGAACATAGTGTCAGAGGTGCAGTAGCGGTGGAGAACTGTGTCTGTGTCCCGACTCCTGAATGAAAGCAAGCAAACATTCATTGATGGGCGCTGGTAGGCTGCATTGATGGGCGCTGGTAGGCTGCATTGATGGGCGCTGGTAGGCTGCATTGATGGGCGCTGGTAGGGTGCATTGATGGGCGCTGGTAGGGTGCATTGATGGGCGCTGATAGGCTGCATTGATGGGCACTGGTAGGCTGCATTGATGGGCACTGGTAGGCTGCATTGATGGGCACTGGTAGGCTGCATTGATGGGCACTGGTAGGCTGCATTGATGGGCACTGGATAGGCTGCATTGATGGGCGCTGATGAGGCTGCATTGATGGGCGCTGATAGGCTGCATTGATAGGCTGCATTGATAGGCTGCATTGATGGGCATTGATAGGCTGCATTGATGGGCACTGGTAGGCTGCATTGATGGGCACTGGTAGGCTGCATTGATTGACACTGGTAGGCTGCATTGATGGGCACTGGTAGGCTGCATTGATGGGTGCTGATAGGCTGCATTGATGGCACTGATAGGCTGCATTTGATGGGCGCTTCATTAAAAAGGTGGTGTATCCATGGGCAGGGCAAACAAGCCACAGAGAGCGGCAAAATTAGGTTTCGCCTAGGGTGTCAGAAATCCTTGCACCAGCCCTGCTCAAGACTGTCCATAGTTTTGGAGGATGCCCTTGAGATCGTCCATAGTTTTTAAAGGGTGCCTTGACAAAAAAAAGGTTGATAAACACCGCTCTAAGTTATCAGATCTATATAATCTTAAAGTGTTTTTTTTTTCTAAATAACAAACATGTCATACTTACCTGCTCTGTGCAAGGGTTTTGCACAGAGTGGCCCGGTCCTCCTGGCTCCTCCTCTTCTCGAGTGCCCCCATAGAGAGCCACTTTCAATGGGGGCACTCATGCGGATGCCCTCCCAAGTCCTGCTGCTGCATCCATTGACACAGACAGCAGGACTCGGCCCCGCCCCCGTGTCACAGGACTTGGCCCCGCCCCGTGTCACTGGATTTGATTGACAGCAGTGGGAGCCAATGGCTCCCGCTGCTATCAATCTATCCAATGAGGACCCGAGACATCGGCTGGAGCTGCTGTGCTCGCCCCCCTCGCTGGAACGATGGAGCTCAGGTAAGTAAAAGGGGGGGGCTGGGTGGGGGGGGGGCTGCTGCAATTTGTTTTGGAAAAAATACACTTCAATGAATAAAAAAACAGTAATGTTAGCCCAATTTTTTTTGTTTATTGTGAAAGATGATGTTACGCCGAGTAAATAGATACCTAACATGTCATTCTTTAAAATTGCGCACACACGTGGAATGGCGACAAACTACGGCACCTAAAAATCTCCATAGGCGATATTTTTAAAAATGTTTAACGGTTACCTGTTTAGAGTTACAGAGGAATTCTTGTGCTAGAATTATTGCTCACTCTCTAACGATCGTGGTGATACCTCACATGTGTGCTTTGAATACTGTTTACATTTGCGGACGCGACTTATGTATGCATTTGCTTTGACGCGTAAACTCGGAGGGATGGGGCGCTTTATAAAAAAAAAGTCGTATTTAATTTTTTTAAGTTAAAGGGGAAAAATTGTGTGTGATTCCCTTACCTGTGCAAACGTTTAATTTAACTTGATTATAGGGGCTGCTGGTTGTAAGGGTGATACCTTTAATATGTGAAAATGATAATGAACCGCGCACCCTACTAATATGTGTAAACATATATCAACATAAATACAACATAATTACAATTAGATGTGATATCATAAACGACCACTAGATGTCTCTAGTTGATTAGCAAAAAGAATTACCATAAATTAACGTGCAATCTCATAAAACTGTATTCTCTAAAGTGCATAAATGCATACAAATATACATGTTTCCTCCAGCGGGCATCAAGATTGAAAGTGTGGTGTCCAAAAAATCATATAAAAAATCATATAAACATGCAGAGTCCACTTTAGAGAATACAATTTTATGAGATTGCGCGTTTATTTATGGTAATTATTTTTGCTAATCCACTAGAGACATCTAGTGGTCGTTTATGATATTGCACCTAATTGGAATTATGTTGTATTTGAGTTGATAAATGTTTTCACATATTAGTAGGGTGTGCGGTTCATTATAATTTTCACATATTTTATTTTTATTTTTACACTGTCCCTTTTTTTATTTCTGATCACTTTTGTTGCTGTCACAAGGAATGTAAGCATCCCTTGTGACAGTAATAGACACTGACAGGTACTCTTTATGGAGGGATCTGGGGACTAAAAGACACTCCATTGAACTTTTAGTTAACAGGAAGTGACGTCATGGCATCGCAACCGGGTTTCTACATCCAAGACCTGATCAAAGCCCATTCCTGCTTTGTTCCGGTCTCTGGACAGCCGGCTGGTTGCTCGGGTCTCCCAGTGGGACGGGAGAGCCCAGGTGAACCGCTCGACTGTCATTACAAGCAGCGGGAGGAGACGCCCCCCCCCCCCCCCTCATTGCTTGTAATAACAGATGAGCGGCTGCTTAGCCACATCAGTTGTTATTACAAGAAAGCTGACCATTGGCTCTAAAAAATGGTAATGGGGTGATGCCTGCCGCTGCAAGCGTCACCCCAGTACAACCACTTGAAGCCAATGACGTCCAGGTAGGTGATTTGGCAGCAAGTGGTTAAAACACATGGATGTACATGCATTTTTTGTGCGTTTGTATCTCCTTGGATGTTCCATGAGATAACATGCACTGCATTGATGCATTAACACAATTTCCCAGTAACTATGAGATAAAACAAAGTTCAGGAATATTCCTTTATCCCATTGTTTTGCAAATCACCAATTCCACACGGAATGCATCCAGCGATGGGCGCAGCAGAGCAGGACCTGTCCTCTGTGCCGGGCTGCTGTTCCACCACCACCCTGCAGACTGACCATTGATGCTCCACTCAACATTGAAGACCTGATCAACTACAGGTTTGCCATTAATGTTGATCGCAATGGTGATCCATATCTGCTTCTAATCCCCATTGTGTAACAGATTTTCTTTTTATGAAGGTTACATGAAATGGTGTAGTACTAGTTCAGGGCTCTCCAAACTTTCTAAAGAAAGGGCCAGTTTACTGTCCTTCAGAATTTAGGGGGCGGACTGTGCCCACTGAGAGTGAACAAAGTCTGATCTTTGGTATTAGGGGTGTTATTGGTGTCAGTGGGGGGAATAGTGCCCCATCACTAGAGTCAGTGGAAGAAATAGTGCCCCATCATTGGTGCAAGTGGAACAAATAGTGCCCCATCATTGGTGCCAGTGGAACAAAAGTGCCTAATCATTGGTGTTAGTGGAAGGAATAGTGCCCCATCATTTGTGCCAGTGGCAGGAATTATGCCCCATTGTTGGTAACCCATTATTAGTGTCAGTGGAAGATATAGTGCCCCATCATTGGTGTCAGTGGGAGGAAAAATGCCTCAAAGGATGGATAAAGGCAAGCAAAGGGCCACAGTTTAGAGACCACTGTAAAGCCCCTTTAACACGATTGACCCGCTCGAATCTGCCTAACCTTTTTTCAGGCAGATCTGAGCGGGCCACCCATTGATTTGCTCAAACCAATAAAACAGCGCTGGCAAACAAAAATTGTGACAAAATAATAAATGATCCCACAAAATTGGCAAACATCAATAATGTGTGTGAAGTGGTTACATGTCTGACACAAACCAATCCCATAAAAAATAAACTAGCATCAAATAATATGTGTGATAAATTACATAAGTGACATGATTGAATAATAACCATAAAATTATTTCATAGGTACCAAAATTGAATAAGTGATCAATGTGGTAAGAAAATATATAAAAAAAAAAAAAATAATGTGAGTAAGTCCAGTTATTGTCCCAAAAAAACAAGAACCAAAATAAATGTACATATGAGCTCCTTCTTGGAATAGACTCACCGGGCTAGCAGACAGACAGAGCAGCAAAGCAGAGGGCAGATATGCAGACAAACTGTGGTTCGGCAAGTAGGCACAAAAGCAGAGCTGAATAAACAAGCCAGTGGGATGAGAGGATCCAGGGAGCGATGCATGCACACAAGGCACAGTGATGTTCTTGGAGATATTGTACCGATAATAGAAGAAAGCAAATTTTAAAGTGTTGTAGAAGGATTTTTAAAATGCGCGCTCTGCGCTACTTACAGGATGCATAAAGGAAGGCAAACTTCTCAGATACTTCCGCGGTTGCAGCTGGTTTAGCGTGCGCTCCACGGGAACAGGAAGTAGCGTCAGTGGTTAGATCCTTGGCCGGAAATTACGTCGACGCGTTTCGCCCCTCCTCCAGGGCGTCATCAAAAGACATGATGTCTTTTGATGACGCCCTGGAGGAGGGGCGAAACGCGTCGACGTAATTTCCGGCCAAGGATCTAACCACTGACGCCACTTCCTGTTCCCGTGGAGCGCACGCTAAACCAGCTGCAACCGCGGAAGTATCTGAGAAGTTTGCCTTCCTTTATGCATCCTGTAAGTAGCGCAGAGCGCGCATTTTAAAAATCCTTCTACAACACTTTAAAATTTGCTCTCTTCTATTATCGGTACAATATCTCCAAGAACATCACTGTGCCTTGTGTGCATGCATCGCTCCCTGGATCCTCTCATCCCACTGGCTTGTTTATTCAGCTCTGCTTTTGTGCCTACTTGCCGAACCACAGTTTGTCTGCATATCTGCCCTCTGCTTTGCTGCTCTGTCTGTCTGCTAGCCCGGTGAGTCTATTCCAAGAAGGAGCTCATATGTACATTTATTTTGGTTCTTGTTTTTTTGGGACAATAACTGGACTTACTCACATTTATTTTTTTTTTTTTTTATATATTTTCTTACCACATTGATCACTTATTCAATTTTGGTACCTATGAAATAATTTTATGGTTATTATTCAATCATGTCACTTATGTAATTTATCACACATATTATTTGATGCTAGTTTATTTTTTATGGGATTGGTTTGTGTCAGACATGTAACCACTTCACACACATTATTGATGTTTGTCAATTTTGTGGGATCATTTATTATTTTGTCACAATTTTTGTTTGCCAGCGCTGTTTTATTGGTTTGAGCATTTTTTGAAGGTTATAGCACTTTCTTATCAGCAGCTGCACATTTTTTGTGTTTTCTTTTTCTCGTTCAAATATTGCACACGTCTATTCCAGCGCCGTTTCTTTGTTTATACACCCATTGATTTGTATGGGCAGGCAGATGAAAGCCGAGATGTGTCCGCTGATACCTGCCTGCCATCCGATCCAACAAGATCAGCTAAAAACAGACGGATGGCGATACGGTCGCCATCCAACCAGCGGATCGGATGAAAACGGACATGCACTCCTTTCATCCGATCTGCCCATAGAGAGCAGCGGGCTCTGACAGGTCCGTCCTGCACAGTGAGTGGAGACGGACCTGTCATCTGCCGGCTCAGCGAGGATCAACGGAGCTATCTCCCACTGAGCTAGCGGAGCCGTCCAGCTCAACATTCCTCTCAGCAATTTCCTTGGGGTGTCTACTTTCCAAAATTGGGTCATTTTGGGGGGTTTGTACTGCCCTGCCATTTTAGCACCTCAAGAAATGAGATAGGCAGTCAAACTAAAAGCTGCGTAAATTCCAGAAAATATACCCTAGTTTGTAGATGCTATAACTTTTGCTCAAACCAATACATATATGCTTATTGACATTATTTTTACCAAAGACGTGTGGCTGAATACATTTTTTTTTATAACAAAAAGTAGAAAATATAATTTTTTTCGAAATTTTCAGTCTTTTTCCATTTATATCGCAAGAAAAAATAAAAAATAAAAAAATCGCAGAGGCAATCAAATACCATCAAAAGAAAGTTGTATTAGTGGAAAAAAAAAGAGCGCAAATTTAGCTTGGGTACAGCATTGCATGACCGCGCAATTACCAGTTAAAACAGCACAGTGCCAAATTGTAAAAAGTGCTCTGGTTATTAAGCAGTCAAATCCTCTGGGGCTGAAGTGGTTAAAAGGCCAGCGCTGGATCCTCCCTTCTGTTGGCTTTTCTTCTCGTGTTATTTATCAAGTTTTTTCAAACAGACATTGGAAAAGGGTTACAAAATTGCTATCATATTTACATTCCCTGTGATAACAATAAAACTGATAAAACACAAAATAATAGTGTAAAAATTAAACAAAAAAGCAAAAAAAATAATAAAAAAAATAAAGCACCCCTGTCCCCTCGTGCTCTCATGCAAAGGTAACAGCAGTAAACAGCAGTTGCACCGTGCATGTGAGGTATTATCGCGAGCGTCAGATCGAGGGCAGTAATTCTAGCAGTAGACCTCCTCTGTAAATTTAAAGTGGTAACCTGTAAAGGCTTTTAAAAATGTATGTAGTTTGTTGCCGCTGCACGTTTGTGCGCAATTTTGAAACATGTCGTGTTTGGTATCTATGTACTTGGCATAAGATCATCTTTTATATTTTACCAAACATTTGTGTGTTTTAGTGCATTAATATTCAAAAAGTGTTTTTTTCCCCAAAAATTGCATTTGAAAAATCGTTGCGCAAATACTGTGTGAAAAGAAAAATTGCAACACCCACAATTTTAATCTGTAGGGCCTTTTCTTTAAAAAAATATGTAATGTTTGGGGGTTCAAAGTAATTTTCTATCAAAAAATAAATATTTTTTCATGCAAACAAAGTTTCAGTTCAGAAAGGGCTTTGTCTTCAAGTGGTTAGAGAGTGTGGCATAATCTTCTAATGTTGGACATTAAATGCCAGGACAGTTCAACCCCCCCCCCCCCCCCCCCAAATGACCTCTTTTTGGAAAGTAGACACCCCAAGCTATTTGCTGATAGGCATATTGTGTCCATGTAATATTTCATATTTTGCCAAAAGTTTCGGGAAAATGTAATATATATATATATATATATATATATATATATATATATATATATATATATATATATATATATATATATATATATATATATATATATATATATATATATATATATTAAAATTGCCGAAGCTAAACAGCTACAAGTGAAGTGTACACCGCGCACAGGCGCACTTAACATGTCGGTGTACGAGACGATGCTCGCGCTACTCTGCAAGGCGTGTCTAAGTAAGGGGCGGGTCTGTAACCAAGGGCCAGATTTGTCATTATTCTTATTGTAACCAATGCCCACATTTTTTTATTAATAAATATTTATTATATATATATATATATATATATATATATATATATATATATATATATATATATATATATCATGTAAGCTGAAAATTTAAGGTTTCCTTTTTAAAAAAAAAATACACGTGTTTGCACGCTATTTTTAAAGAAATTAATGGCTTTTTTTACAACAAAAAAAATATCCAATACTATCGACTGCGCCTGCGCGGTGTACACTTCACTCCCAGCTGTTTAGCTTCGGCAATTTTCGGAAGATCCCTAATCCTTTGTACTGCGCAAGCGCTGCGCCTGTGCAGTACAGGGGGGTCCTTATCCGCCGGGCGGACCTTTCTCGGCAGAACACCAGCATGACATCATTGAGAGGCCGGCCGGGAGACATATGGGAAAGGAGCCAGTGGCGTTGCTATGCCCTGGGTGACACCAGTCCTGATAGGCACTGCTCTAGCTTTCAGCAGCCACTATTTAGTCTCCATCAGTATCCGCGGCTGGCCCCTTTCTCCTGCCCCATAGAATGTTGCTTAGTCTAGTGTCTTTCCCAGTCCTGGGACCCGCCGAGTCACATCCATTCCCTCCTTTAGACAGAGCCCTCATGTGCAGGACAAACACTAGGGTTGCCACTTGTCCAGGATTCACCCAGACAGTCCAGGTTTTGAATTATGTGTCCAGGTTTCAGTCCCCCTGAAACCCGCACACATTATTCAGACCGGGCTGTGGCTCCCCAAGTAACTGAGATATTCACACACAAATCTGTTGCCGTCCAGGATCTGCGGGCGGCTGTCTGGTGGCAAGTTCAGCATCACTGGGAGGCTGGGCGATGATGTCAGCAAGTGGCCACACCCACTGTTTACCACCACGTGCTATACCTATTCATAGCTACTTTCTTTGGGGCAATCAGCGGTCAATAAACACATTTAAAAATAAATAAATAAAATGGTAATCAGTGGTAAAATATTGATACATGCACATTAGGGATCAGTGCATATTAGGTAGGGTTGCCGCCTCATCCCTTTAAACCCAAACACATATTAATTACACAGGTTCTGTGGCTGATTAAGGTGCTAATTAAACTCACTTGGTGCCTTATCTGCATTAAATTAGCCTTGTAATTCATTTGTGTTCGGGTTTAAAGGGATGAGGTGGCAACTCTAATATTAGGGCTCATTCACACTGTGTCCCATTGATCTGCATATGCAATGTAGGCTCAACGCAAGGTCCATCGTTACCCAAAGAAAATGTGTTTATTGAGCACTGATTAAAGTTTTTATTTTTTGAAAAAAAAAATTTTGACAGCTGATTAAAGTTTATTTTTTTTTTAATGTGTTTATTGACCACTGATTTTTTTTTTGATGCAGAAGGACCAGCACCCATCAGTGTGCGGTGGGAACTGTGGAGACTCACCTGGAGTGGTGTTTTACTCTCTCGGTTAAAACAGGTAGTGGGGATGCAACATAATGCCATAGCTCCCAACTGTCCCAGATTTCGAGGGACTGTGCCTGATTTGGAGTACTATCCCTCTGTCCCTCTTTCCTCCTCGTTTGTCCCTCATTTTGGTCTGATCTACCGTATAAAGTTGTATATAAAATGCACTTTTTATCCTTCAAAAAAGTATTTCCCAGTGCTAAAAAGTGTTAAAAGTTCTACATTGCTGCATTTGTAAATTTCAAAAGCCAGTATAAGAATAGTAGTTCTAAAAAAAACACATGTGGGTTTAACAAATCCTTTTTTTTTTGTAGAATTCTCCTTTAAGGGGGCGTGGCAGGGGGTGTGTCCTATGTCTACATACTTTTGATAATAGGTGTCCCTCATTGCCATCTCAAAAAGTTGGGAGGTATGTAATGCCTCCTCACCGCCTATTAAACACCCTCTGAAAAGCGATCCACTGTGGAACTTGTGTAAATGAGCTCTTATGCTGTGAACGGCACATCACCCTCTCTATTGGTCCTGAGGACTATTCATTTTTAAATTGTAAGCTCTTAAGGCTCAAGGCCCTCTGATTCCTACTGTATTAACCACTTGACCACTGAGCACTTAAACCCCCTTCCTAACCAGACCAATTTTCATCTTTGTGTGCTCTCACACTTTGAATGACAATTACTCAGTCATGCAACACTGTACCCATATGAAATGTTTGTCCCTTTTTCACACAAATAGAGCTTTCTTTTGGTGGTATTTAATCAAAGCTGGGTTTTTTATTTTTTGCGCTATAAATCAAAAAATAAAATAAAAAATTCTTTGTTTCTGCATTTATTTATTGCAGCTTATTGGCGAGTATTGGCGAGTATTGCATAGTATTGCATAGTATTGCATAGTATTGCATAGTATTGCAGAGTATTGCAGAGTATTGCAGAGTATTGCATGAGCCTCATATACACGATCAGACTTTTTGACAACCAACATGCAAATTAGCTGTTTTGGACCAACATTCGATCGTGTGTACGCTCCATCGGACCAACTTTTTCCAGGTTTCATCAGACTTTTGTTGGCTGCGCGAACGGACCAACTTTCTGCCAACAAAAGTCCGATGGACCAAAGTCCGACCGTGTGTACACAAAACCAACGGACTTTTGTACAAACCAATGCAGAACCAATGCAAAAGATCAGACAACAATACAGAAGTTGACCAAAGGTGGCGGTAAAGAGCAGAAAAACCAAGTGATTTGGTGCAAGTTGGCTGAAAAAGTCCTGCCGTGTGTATGCAATACCAACTTGGGGCCAACGCCCTTTGGACAAAAATCCACAGGAAAGTTGGTCCACGGTCCGATCGTGTGTATGAGGCTTTAGTATGACAGAGTACTGGCAGAGTATGGGCACTGAGCAGCGCTGTGGGCTGGATCTGTAGTGCCCACAGTGCTGCAAACAATCTTTCCCTCTCTCCTCTCACACTGTACCGATCGGTACAGCGAGGGGAGAGAGGTTTGTTTACAAGTGATGCGCCGTCATTTGACGGAGAGATCACGTGGTAAACTGTGATCCGTGATGCAAATGCAGTGGCGTAGTGTGGGGGGTACGGAGGGGGCCGTGGCCCCGGGCGCAATATTTAGGAGGGCGAATTTCTGCGCCAGTGTGTGTCACTACTGGCTGCCTCCATAATTTCAATTTCCTGTGTCCCCCGTGTTCTGGCCACCATATTCAGTGTCTGGCACCCTGTAATTGGGCGTATGGGGGTCATGTGCAGGAGTGGGGCTGGCCAGTATAGTGGTCAGTGTAGTGGACAGTATAGTGGTCAGTGTAGTGTACAGTGTAATGGTTAGTGTAGTGGACAGTATAGTGGTCAGTGTAGTGTAGTGGACAGTATAGTGTAGTGGTCAGTTTAGTGTAGTGGACAGTATAGTGGTCAGTGTAATATAGTGGACAGTGTAGTGTAGTGGACAGTATAGTATAGTGGTCAGCGTAGTGAATAGTATAGTGGTCAGTGTAGTGTAGTGGACTGTATAGTGGTTAGTGTAGTGGGCAGTATAGCGGTCAGTGTAGTGTAGTGGACAGTATAGTGGTCAGTGTAGTGGACCGTATAGTGGTCAGTGTAGTGGAGTGGACAGTATAGTTGTTAGTGCAGTGTAGTGGTCAGTGTAGTGTACAGTGTAATGGTTAGTGTAGTGGACAGTATAGTGGTCAGTATAGTGTAGTGGACAGTGTAATGGGTAGTAAACAGAGTAGTGGACAGTGTAATGGTCAGTATAGGAATCAGGTTGGTCAGTGTAGTGGTCAGTATAGGAATCAGGTTGGTCAGTGTAGTGGTCAGTGTTGGAATCAGGTTGGTCAGTGCATTGGTCAGTGTAGGAATCAGGTTGGTCAGTGTAGTGGTCAGTATAGGAATCAGGTTGGTCAGTGTATTGGTCAGTGTAGGAATCAGGTTGGTCAGTGTAGTGGTCAGTTTAGGAATCAGGTTGGTCAGTGTATTGGTCAGTGTAGGAATCAGGTTGGTCAGTGTATTGGTCAGTGTAGGAATCAGGTTGGTCAGTGTAGTGGTCAGTTTAGGAATCAGGTTGGTCAGTGTAGGAATCAGGTTGGTCAGTGTATAGGTCAGTGTAGGAATCAGGTTGGTCAGTGTATTGGTCAGTGTAGGAATCAGGTTGGTCAGTGTAGTGGTCAGTGTAGGAATCAGGTTGGTCAGTGTATAGGTCAGTGTAGGAATCAGGTTGGTCAGTGTATTGGTCAGTGTAGGAATCAGGTTGGTCAGTGTATTGGTCAGTGTAGGAATCAGGTTGGTCAGTGTATTGGTCAGTGTAGGAATCAGGTTGGTCAGTGTATTGGTCAGTGTAGGAATCAGGTTGGTCAGTGTATTGGTCAGTGTAGGAATCAGGTTGGTCAGTGTATAAGTCAGTGTAGGAATCGGGTTGGTCAGTGTAGGAATCAGGTTGGTCAGTGTAGTGGTCAGTGTTGGAATCAGGCTGGTCAGTATTATTGTAGGGAGGGAAGGGACTCGGGGAGTGCTAAAAGTCCGCAGGTTAGGGGGCGCAAATTACTAGCAAAATTACTAGCCTTGCCCCAGCCGCTGACAACCCACGCTACGCCACTGTACGGATGTTCCCGCACATAAGCCGACCGCACTGTAGCCATCTTTCAGCTATGGCCCGGTCGGCATGTGGTTAAAGTGTATTGTATTTGTACTGTCTACCCTCAAGTTGTAAAGCGCTATGTAAACTGTTGGCGCTATATAAATCCTGTATAGTAATAATTTTCAATCATAAACATTTGCAGATAACGAATGGAAAATCACGCATTTGTGTGCCGCTTTAGTGAATTGACTCATACAGGACGCAGGCTGATAACGATCGGTTATAATGTTGGCTGTGCTTTGTTTCTCCTCGTCTGTTCTCTAGCAGGGTCACGTGACTGCAGCGTCATCACATCACATGACCTGTGGAGCAAAGACTGAACAAAGTAGGAAGAGTCAGCTACAAGCAGACATGTCTTCTATCAGCAGTGACTATACAGGGGATCAGACCCGAGATCACCACAGGTAATTCTGCTTCACAGATTAACGCAGTGCTGACAGTTGGAAAGCGGCAAGAGTCAAATTTATTTAGGTATGCTGCTCATAATTACCAGACCTAAAAGAGATTGCGTGTCCTTTGCGTCTTGTTCTGTTTGCGAAGTGAAAGCAGAACTTAGAGCCGTTGACACTATGTACACTTACCTGTGTTTTTTTTTGTGGATGAACGCAGGTAACTGCAATGACACATAGAAAACAATAATTTTCTATGTGTCATCTTCACACCAGAGCGCCGTATTTATCTGCATTCCAGATTCCACGTTTGCATAATATCACACAGGAATGCACATAAACGGGTGTCAACGCAACGCACCTCTCACCTACAACAGCTAGGTCAGAGGAAAGATGACTTTTAGAAAAGGACTATGCAGAAAAAAACGTGCAAAAAAAGCATGGAAATACACATATAAACGCACATAAAGACGTGACAAATCCCAGTTGACTGCAGGTGCGTTTTTATGTGCGTTGTGGTGTGAATGGGCCCTGGAGGTAACCATTAACCACTTGCTTACTGGGCACTTAAACCCCCTTCCTGCCCAGACCAATTTTCAGCTTTCACCAGTGTCACTCTTTAAATGACAATTGCGCGGCCATGCTACAATTTACATAAATTACATTTTTATAATTTTTTTCACAGAGAGCTTTCTTTTGGTGGTATTTAATTGGTGCTGGTTTTTTTATTTTTTGCTAAATAAAACAAAAAGGGACCGAAATTAAAAAAAAACAGTTTCATAGATTGTTATAAAATTTAGAAAAAAGTAATTTTTTCTCCTTCACTAATGTGCGCTGATAAGGCTGCACTGATGGGCACTGATAGGCTGTCCTGATGGGCACTGATAGGCGGCACTGATGGGCACTAATGGGCACTGATAGGTGGCACTGGGTGGCACTGATAGGTGGCACTGAAGGGCACTGATAGGTGGCACTGATAAGCGGCACTGGTAGGTGGCACTGATGATCACTGATGGGTGGCACTGATGGGCACTGGTAGGTGACACTGATAGGCAGCACTAATCTGGCGCACTGATTATTAGACACTGATGGGCATTGATTGGCAGCACTGGTGGGCATTGATAGGTGGCACTGTGGGCACTGGTAGGTGGCACTGGTGGGTACTGATAGGTGGCACTGGTAGGTGGCACAGTGGGCACTGGCAGGTGACACTGGTGGGCACAGCTGCGGCTTTCTGAGTGAGGGACCGATGTCCCTTTGACAGAAGCCGGTGCTCGAACTTCTGTTTACATAACGTGATTAGCCATCATTGGCTGACAGCCGATCATGTGGTAAGGGGCCGGGATCGACCCCTTACTCGGATCTGTGATCAGTCGAGTCTAATAGACTCTGTGATCACAGAGCGCACCCCACAGGATCGCGCAGGCTGCACTTGCTCAGGAGGATGCCCATGGACGCATTCCGGCAATTAAGGCCCACGCTGCAGCCGTCTTTCGGCTATAGCGCGGGCGGCAAGTAGTTAAAAAACTGTGAGCAGGCAGTTGATTATTGCAGGAAAGACACTAACAATCACTAAGGCTGGGTTCACTTACACTATATTGTCAAAAGTATTGGGACGCCCGCCTTTACATGAACTTTAACGGCATCCCAGTCTTAGGCTGAGTTCACATTATGGAAATGTCAGACATCGCATGTGATTCACACCGCACTGCTGTGCAGATCACATGCAATGTCTGTGCGATGCAAATTCAGCCATACAGATTATATAGCTGAATTTGCATCGCATACGGACCAAAATCGTGCAGGACCCTTTTTTTTTGTCTGCGCCAGAATCGGATTGCACGGGTGTTCATACCCATGCGATCCGATTCCTGTCCAAATTCACAGATTGCACTGCGATCTGCGAACTGATCTGGGGATGTCATTAACCGCTTGCTGACCAGCCGCCATAATTTTACTGCGGCAGGTCTGCGCGTTCCCATGAGCCGTCGTAGCTATACGCATACTCGCGGGATCAGGATAGGAGGCATGCGCCCACTGCACAGTGGGGGTGCCGATGCTTGTGGCCGACGGTCGCGATGACCTCGGGCCACGAGTGATCGCAGCACGAGAGGCAGAACAGGGATGAGTGTATACGGAAAAGGGAAAAGGGGGCAGAAAGGGGCAGTGGGACTTTATATGAAACAAGATACTTAGGGTAAATTACTTTGATCAATATACTATATTAAATTACTAATTCATTGGGAACACACCGAGAGATAGTACAGTTGATATAATAATAATAATGATTATTTAATAGTTAAAATTGTAGTAAACAAAATTAAACAATATGATAATCACATAGCACAATAACATTCACAGTACAATGGTATTATACATGATAGAATAAGCAGTAGACCAACAGTACATTCTGAAGTGTGTATACAGTAATAACCAATGGAATGAGTGATAAATGATTGAAGTAGATCAAACCCATGATAAAGTCATGGCTAATGGGGCATGGCATCCACTGGTAAAGAGCTCGACGCGTTTCGTGGATTGTCTCCACTCATCAGGAGCAGCTGTATATTGGAAACACCTGTGATAGATAATATATTAATAGTA
This sequence comes from Lithobates sylvaticus, assembly GCA_028564925.1. NCBI lineage: Eukaryota > Metazoa > Chordata > Amphibia > Anura > Ranidae > Lithobates > Lithobates sylvaticus. The sequence continues at coordinate 45,115,525 of CM053034.1, read as the reverse complement.
ATAATCAATGGTAATTGATTATACACATGGGAAAGAGGGGGAGCATAACAATGGTCCTAGCCACTCTTACCTATGGATGACAAGTAATATGTATAGTAGATGGTACTGGTGGTATGAATAAGAGGCACTGGGAGGTGTGTATTAGCATCCCCCGGGAGCTGAGGTGACATCCAAAATCGGCAATTGCATTTATATATTATCTATCACAGGTGTTTCCAATATACAGCTGCTCCTGATGAGTGGAGACAATCCACGAAACGTGTCGAGCTCTTTACCAGTGGATGCCATGCCCCATTAGCCATGACTTTATCATGGGTTTGATCTACTTCAATCATTTATTCATTTCATTGGTTATTACTGTATACACACTTCAGAATGTACTGTTGGTCTACTGCTTATTCTATCATGTATAATACCATTGTACTGTGAATTTTATTGTGCTATGTGATTATCATATTGTTTAATTTTGTTTACTACAATTTTAATTATTAAATAATCATTATTATTATTATATCAACTGTACTATCTCTCGGTGTGTTCCCAATGAATTAGTAATTTAATATAGTATATTGATCGAAGTAATTTACCCTAAGTATCTTGTTTCATATAAAGTCCCACTGCCCCTTTCTGCCCCCTTTTCCCTTTTCCGTATCAAGTATCGGGGATGGAGTCCTGTGTACTGAATGGTCACGGCTCATATAAAGTCCCATTTGTATTTACTTTTTCTAAGGGATGAGTGTATGTAAACACACTCATCCCTGTTCTGAGAGGCGTGACAGATCGTGACTTCCTATTAGCTCGGAACCCATGATCCGTCACTTCCTCTAGTCAGTCCCCTCCCCCTACAGTTAGAAACACAAACAAGGAACACAGTTAACCCCTTGATCGCCCCCTAGTGTTAACCCCTTCCCTGCCAGTGACATTTTTACAGTAATCATTGCATTTTTATAGCACTGATCGCTGTATAAATGCCAATGGCCCCACAAATGGGTCAAAAGTGTCTGATGTGTCTGCCATAATGTCGCAGCCCTGATAAAAATCGCAGCCATTACTAGTAAAAAAAAATTAATAATAAAAATGCCCTACCCTATTTTGTAGACCCTATAACTTTTGCGCAAACCAATCAATATACGCTTATTGCGATTTTTTTTTTTTTTTTTTTTTTTTTACCAAAAAATATGTAGAATATATATCGGCCTAAACTGAGGTTAAAAAACATTTTTTTAAATATTTTTGGGGATATTTATTATAGCAAAAAGTTAAAAATATTGTGTTCTTTTTTCAAAATTGTCGCACTTCTTTTTTTTTTTTTTGTTTATAGCGCAAAAAATAAAAACCGCAGAGGCGATCAAATATCACCAAAATAAATCTCTATTTTGTGGGAAAAAAAGGACGTCGATTTTGTTTGGGTACAGCATCGCAGGACTGCGCAAATGTCAGTTAAAACGACGCAGTGCCGAATCGCAAAAAATGGCCTGGTCATTCAGCAGCCAAATCTTCCGAGGCTGAAGTGGTTAACTTTGTATTGACACCCGCAGCGGTTCTCAGAGGGCAGTGTGAACTGTCGGTGGTTCAGGTGTGATGCGGGAATCCGCACTGGATTCACAGGGTTTCCCGCATCACACCAGTGTGAAAGAGCACATGGGCTCTTTCCTGGCAGAGGATTGCACCAGACTGGGGGAGAGGTTCTGCCTCCCTCGACACTTTCTGCCATGTGGCCTCAGGCGGGCGCCCTGAGGGCCTGAAGTCTGTGTGGCTAACCTTGGTCCTACCATAGCTGACAGAGGGAGAGTCTACAGTGCATCTGGTCGGGTATCACGGAGAGGGTAGTCTGCCAGTGGTGCTTCAGGAGCCTTGTGAATACAGACACCTTAAGCCTCCGATCACACCATAGTGATTTGACAGTTCCAAATCACATGACAAGTCACACCCCATTGTCGGCAATGGAACTGTTCATATAGCCTCAACTCATGTCACAGCAACTTTGAAAAAGGTTCTCGCTAGACATGTGCGGTTCGTTTCGTTCTGATTTAAAATTCAGACAAAATTTTTGTCTTCTCTGATCCTCCCCGTCTTCCACAGTCCCAAATCCATCTCCTGATAGAACTGAGCCTTGGGGGCACACTGCACATGCTCAGTTTGGTGTGTATTGCTAGAGAGTTTGTTTGTTTTTTTGTTTTTTCTTGGGAGAGTGCGTGTGATCTGCACAGGGCCAATCGGTACTGTCCAAACAGGGGCTCAGGGGTCCTGCAGCCTCATAGGACAGTCAGAGTAGAATGAAAACTCCTCCTATAAGCTTTAACCAGACACTCATAGAAGTCACAAGACTACCATATACTGCTGATGAGAAAAGGTATTTAGCAGTTTATATTTACTAAAATGATTGCATTGCCATGTTGTGTGTACTGTGGGAGACCAGATATAGTGAATGCAGGGTCCTGGGTTTAGCAACACCTTAAGGGACCTTAGATTGTAAGCTCCTTGAGGGCAGGGACTGATGTAAATGTATAATATACATGTAAAGCGCTGTGTGTGAATTGATTGCGCTTTATAAGTACCCAAATTAAATTAAATAATGAGGGTGAATTTCCCTAATGGGGGCCACAGACAGCAAAGAAAAATTTGATGGGGGCTCTAATCCTTCTTCACTCTGTCCAAAAAGACAAAAAGTTTTGCTTTTAGTTATACTTTAACTACCTGAGATCCGCGCTATAGCCGAATGACGGCTATAGCGCGGATCAAAGATGCCGGGACGACGTCTATTGACGTTGTCTCGGCCACGAGCTGCCTGCGCGCCCCCTGAAGGGCGCGCGCGGCGCGCTCTGTGATCAGCGAGTCTGTGAGACTCGCTGGATCACAGATCCGAGTAAGGGGTTGATCCCGACCCCTTACCACGTGATCAGCTGTCAGCCAATGACAGCTGATCACGTGATAATAACAGAGCCGGTAATCAATCGGCTTTTTTTCCTCCTCGCACTGTCAGCGCAAGGTGAAAAAAAAAAAAGCCGATCACCGGTGGCAGTGATAGGGACATCAGTCCCTCTCACTGCAATGTGCCCAATACATGGTGCCCACCTTTGCCTAATTAAAGTGCCACCTACCAGTGCCCACAGTGCCATCTGTCAGTGCCCACAGTGCCAGTGCTGCACATCAGTGTCACCTACCAGTGCTCATCAGTGTCACCTACCAGTGCTCATCAGTGTCCCTTACCAGTCCCCATCAGTGCCACCTATCAGTGCCCATCAGTGCCACCCATCAGTGCCATCTATCAGTGCCCATCAGTGTCAACCATCAGTGCCCATCGGTGCCACCCATCCGTGCCCATCAGTGCTGTATCTTTGCTGTCCCCATCAGTACCGACTTATCTGTCCCCACCAGTGCAGCCTATCATTGCCCACCTGTCCTGCCTCATCAGCGCATATCAATGAAGCAGAAAAATTACCTGTTTGCAAAATTTTATAACAAACTATTAAACATGATTTTTTTATTTTTTTTTTATTTTCCATCTTTTTTTGTTTGTTTAGCAAAAAATAAAAACCCCAGCTGTGATTAAATACCACCAAAAGAAAGCTCTATTTGTGGGAAAAAAATGGGTACAGCGTTGTATGACCGCGCAATTGTCATTCAAAGTACGTCAGCGCCAAAAGCTGAAAATTGGTCTGGTCACGAGGGGGGTTTAAGTGCCCAGTAATCAGGTGGTTAATGTGCTTGTAAAGTTTGTTTTTTTTTCTCATAAAAACAACAAACATATCTATACTTGCCTGCTCTATGCAATGGTTTTGCACAGAGCAGCCCCCCACCGGCGTTCCAAGACCTTCCTCTTCTTCTGGTGCCCCCGTGGAAAGCTGTGCTCGCTCCCGAGACCCGCTGCTGTATCCATTGACACAGAAAGCAGGGCTTGCGCTTTTCAGATTGCAAGATGTTGGGTAGAAGGGGGCCGACTCATGGCTCCAATTCATTCTGTGTAGGACCAAGATAAATATGGCGGCTTCTATACTGGCTGTCTCTGGTTTCAATACTTACCAGCAGCCAGGATGCAGATCAGATAAATCAAAGGTTCTGGGTTAGTGTATGAAAGTCAAGGGATCAGTGTGGCAGCCAGGCAGCTGGTATTTTCAGAACGAGAGACCAGCAATGGCAGTTTTTAAATTTTCTTTTTCTTTTTTTTTCAGTATGTTTTCTTCATGCATTGTTTATCTGATAATTCTGCCACCTTTTCACATACGATTTGCAGTTGAATTTGGCTGTCTGTTTTCTTAGAAGTCTTAGAAAGAAGATAAAGGACAGTTTAAGCAGATATGATGTTGGCAGCCGATACAACCACATTCCTCTTCAGAAAGCCTCAGTTCTGCTCCCTCTTCAAATTAGACAAGGCAGACTCTACCTGCTTCTGACTGTCAGATCAATGGAGGTAAGTTCACTATTCCTCCCGTGGTTTGTTCTGGGACTGTGGGCTGAACATCATGTGTCATCACTCCTCGTTCACAGCTAAACTGCCACAAATTGGAGCATTTGTTCATCGTCTATCCGGACCAAATTGCCTTTTTGCTGCTTATGATGAGAAACTGGTAGTTCTATCATTTAAATGCACATCTGCTGTCTTCATTTTTCCAATAATCTCCTTTAACCAGATCAATACAGGGCACTTGCACCCCCTTCCTGCCCAGGCCATTTTTCAGCTTTCAGCACTCTCACACTTTGAATGACACATGCTATACTGTAACTATGAAATTGTTATCATTTTCTTAACACAAATAGAGATTTCTTTTGGTGGTATTTATTCACTGCTGGGTTTTTTATTTTCTACAAAAAAAAAAAAGAGAGAACATTTTTAGGATTTTTTTCTGTTGGTAAATTCTGTAAACAAGCAATTTTTCTCCTTCACTGATGTGCACTGATGAGGCGGTACTGATGGGCACTGATAGGCGGCAATGATGAGGCAGCACTGATGAGGTGGCACCGATGAGGAGGCACTAATATGCCGCACTTATGGGCACTGATAGGGCGACATTGATAGCCAGCATTGATTGGCATCACTAATTGGTACTGGTGGCACTTGTGGGCACGGGTGGCACTTGTGGGCAGTGATTACTGGCACAGGTGGGCAGTGATTGCTGGCACTGGTGGGCAGTGATCACTGGCACTGATCGCTGGCGCTATTGTTGATGATCAGTGCCCTGATTACATGTGTACATGTCTCCTGCGAGGAGAAGCCGCTGATTGGCTCTCCTCCCCACACACTCTGTCAGTGTGAGGCGAGGAGCGCCGATTACCTGCATCTCCGTGTTTACATGTGACCAGCTGTGATTGGGCACAGCCGATCACATGGTTAAAGAGCCGTGGCTCTTTACAGAGATTGGGGTTGCGCCATGTCCTAGCAACGCGGCCAATCTGGGACACCAACATTAGCTTTGGACAGTCATTTTCAGTTTATGGCTCTTCCATTCAGCTTAACCATGGCTTAGAGTCTTTGCAAAGGTCTTTGCCCCAATGCTAGCTCTGTTAAGAACCAAATTAATTCTGGGATACCTGGACGGTCTGATTTTGCAGGAAAAGTCAGCTCTTGTCTTAAGAGAAAACCTTCAACAGACGATTCAGATCTTACAGGACTTTAGTTGGATCCTCAAACTTCAGAAATCAGGTCTGAAATCATCCCAGCATCTGGAATATCTGGGATTCATATTGGATACGGTCCAGAGCAAGGTGTTCTTTCCACAGGGAAATCTTGTCTCCCTATGAGAGCAGGCTCGGGCCCTTTCGGTCCACAGTCAATCTCTCAGTGAGGAGCCTTTCCCTCTGTCAGAATACAATGATCAGTGTTGCCCTCTATATGATCGTTTATGAAAAACCCTACAGGCTGGTAGTACACAAGGTGATCGATAGATTGACTTGTGTACAACCTTCATGCCCATACATGGATGGAGATTTGGCCAGTCCCTGCTAAACCGGTATCCAAGGGACGCTAGACTTCCAATCAATGTCCTGGAGATCAATTTATTTCCCTTCTATAATGGACAGACCTTCCTTCCCATGGTCTCCTGGTCAGATTACAGTCTGACAATGGCAGTGGCTTACAAAAACCACTAAGTAGGCACAAGAAGTTGCATAACTCAGAAGGAGACAGATCTCAAGTTGAGTTGGCCAGAGACAAATGCCCTGGCCATATCCACAGTGCTCCTTCCTGAAAGTTGGCAGGCAGACTTTCTAAGTCAACAGGAACTACTGCCAAGGGATTGATTGCTACACCAGGAGTGAACTTCAGAGAGACAGTCCATTGCTGGGGAACCCCTGGCTTCCAGCTTTAACAGGAAATTGGACAGTTTTGTGTACAGAACAAGGGATCCTTTATCTCTGATGGTAGATGCCCTGGTGTCTCCATGGGACCAATTCGATCTGATTTATACTTCAGTTGTTACCATGTCTACTTCCCTAGATTGGGGTGGAAAGACCTACAGTGATTGTGGTGGCCCAAAACTGGCCAAGAAGGGCTTGGTTCTCAGACATTCTTCATTGGAACCTTTATGGTCTCTTTTGGATTGTGTAGACCTTCTGTCGCAAGGTCCCATTTACCACCTTTCTTCATGGTTGCTGGTTTTGACAACATGGCTGTTGAGGCCCAGGAAAGGGGTGTCTCGAAGTCAGTGATTCCCACGCTTCTTAAGGCATGTATGGTTACTTCCTGTGGGGATTATCATGCCTGGAAGATGTTTTTCCATTGGTGTGAGCAGAAGAACTTCCACTCTTGCCATTATTCTATGAGCTGTTTGCTTGTTGTTCTAAAGCAGGGGTGCCCAACCTTTTGAAGAGCAAGGGTCACTTAAGCGACTTGGTAACCGGTCACGGGCCACAATGAGCGGAGCGGGCGGATGACAGGTCCAAGTCCACTTCGCATATGCAGAGCTGACACAGCCCGCTCTACTCTATGGGCGATTCAATATGCCCAGATGGAAGGGGATGGATCCCCCCTTCTGTTTTTTTTTTTTAGCAGATCGGATAGGGAGGTAGGTGGGTGTAAATGGCTATAAGTCCATTTTCATGTGTGGTTCAATAGAGGTGAACAGGGGGTCTGATTGAGTCGGATCGATCGTGTCAAAAGCATCCTAAGGCTGCTTTCACACTAACTCACTGTGGTTTATCCACACCAAGGGTGCAGCGCAGTGCACCAGTGGCTTAGATGTACTTTTCCATATACTTCTATTATATCCTGCAGGGACCCCCAGGTATTAACAGAAGTCTATGGCTCAGTGCAGGTAACCTGCAGGCAGCCCAGTAACCACTGCAGAACAGATATGCCCATATATACACACTGATTTTAGTAAAACATACCTTTAATAACTGTCTTCCATTCGGGTATAGTCAGCTGTTGCTGTCCCAGTTAGAGAGCATTTGGTATCACGCCACCTGTGACAGAAGTTGGCGCTCTACAGGAAGCATTGGCTTATGCGGCTCTGCAGCCACTTGTTCTTCTACCGTCGGCTTCATTCACAACACTCTTGCTCTGGGATGGTGGGTCAGCAATCCACAATCTGGGCTTGCCAACCTGCCATCCCATAGCAGGATGTCGTGGGCCACATCAGAGGGCTCCACGGGCCACATGTGGCCCCCGGGCCACTGGTTGGGCACCCCTGTTCTAAAGCCTGTACTGTAGCAAAAATTGGTCTTAAGTTCCCTGAAAGATCAGGTTATATCTGCCTGGCAATGAGCTTTAACCCTCCAATTTGGTAGATCATCTCCTGCAACTCTCATCCTCCAAGTGGGTGAGTTCTGCTACATGTAGGTTTTAGTGGGTAAATAACTGTAGGTCATTGTGTGTCATTTTTTTACAGCTGAAAACAATGCCGGGAGATGTGTGCTTTCCTGGAGGAAGACAGGATCCATCAGACCAAGATGAAATAGAAACGGCTCTAAGGGAATCCAAAGAGGAGATTGGACTGTGTCCTAACCAAGTGGAAGTCATTTGCAGGCTTCTTCCCTATGTTACCAGGGTAGGTAAATGTAATCAGGTTTAAGTCATGTAATTCTGAAGCACATACATTGTCATTAGTAATAAACTGACATTTTATATAATGTTTTCATCATTTATAAACTCTTTAGTTTATATACACAGAGTGCTCCCCTGACAATTTACAGAGCATACTGGTATTTTTTATTAGTAAGCTGGGTATACAGCCAGGTTTTCCGCATGGAAATTGCACAGCAGTGTTATCACTTTTTGGACAGGATAGTCTTATGCCGCGTACACACGGTCGGAATTTCCGATGGGAGCTTTTCATCGGATTTTCCGACCGTGTGTATGCCCATCGGTCTTTTTCTGTCTGAATTTCCGACAGACTTTGGATTGAGAACCTGTTCTTAATTTTTCCGACGGAAAACCTTTCTATCGGATTTTCCGATTGTGTGTATGCAATCCCGACACGCAAAATTCCGACGCATGCTCGGAAACAATTTGAACTTCCCGTTTTATGCCGCTGTGTTACTGACCGTCGGAATTTGGTGTGACCGTGTGTAGGCAAGACAGTTTGAGCAAAATTCCGTCGGAATTCCGACGGGAAAACCGTCAGAGCTTTTTCCGACGAGAATTCCGACCGTGTGTACGCGGCATTAGATGGACAAATAGTTTTAGATTGACTTTAAGGGATCTATTTATAACAACAATCCCCATAATGTGTCTAATATGTGTATTTCCTATAATCATCAACTCCATCCAGTGGCTAAAATGCGGTATTTTCCTGAAATACCTTAATCAGGAGAATACTGCATTATGGACATTAGATGGAGCTGACGATCATGGGAAATGCATATATAAGCCACCTTACGAGGATTTCATCTTGACAGGTTTGTGAATGCTGAGGCAAACATTTTTTAGCTAGACCCCTTTTAATGCAAAAAATAATAATTAAAGGGCTAACTTGAGTTAACGCAAGCATTTACAGCAACACTTGTTATAAGGGATCATTCACACTAGACATGTGCACAACAAAAAAGTTTGTTTATTTTCGTTTTGTTTTTTTTCGTTTTTGAAAAAATTTCGTTTTGTTTTTCGTTTTGTTTTTTTCGTTTCCGTTGATTCGTAACGATTCGTACATTCGTAAGTCGTCGTTGTTCGTATTCGTAATGATTCGTACATTCGTAAGTCGTCATTATTCGTATTCGTAACGATTCGTACATTTGTAAGAGTTATTTTTCATTGATTCGTTTTTTTGTTAGTTTAATTTTCGTTCATTCGTTTATTCGAAATTCGGACGCATTCGTAGTTATTCGTACATTCGTAACATTCGTAGATTCGTAATCGGAGCATAATTCATAACTTTATGTAATGTGTATGCTATTATTACATTTTAATCATTTACGAATCGAAAAAAAAAAGTTACGAATCGAAAAAAAAAAGTTACGAATCGAAAAAAAAGTTACGAATGTACAAATTTTTTTGTTCAATCCATTCATTACGAATCGAAAAAAAAAAGTTACGAATCGGTAAAAAAAGTTACGAATGTACGAATTTTTTTGTTCAATCCATTCAAAGCACGTTAAGCATTGTAAGGGACACGGAAAATTACCAATTCAACAAAAACAAAAGTTACAAATGTACAAATTTTTTCGTTCATTTTCGTTATTCCTTTTTTCATTTTTCAGATTTTCGTTGTTTTGTTTTTCGTATTTTTGTTGCTTTTCGGATTCGTTCCATTCGAACGATTCGTTAATCGAATTTGTACGATTCGAACGATTCGTTATTCGGATTCGTACGATTCGAACGATTCGTTATTCGAATTCGTACGATTCGAACGATTCGTTCATTCGTACGAAAACGAACGAACGAAAAAAAAACGAAAAACAAAAAAAAAAAAAAAAACGAATTGCACATGTCTAATTCACACCATAGCACTGTGGTAGTGCACCAAGCAGGGTGCGATGCTATGCATTTTAAAGCGGATCTTTACTGTATCTGAGCACCAAAACCACTATTTAATTCATTTTTAATATTCAAAGCAAACTCCCCCATCCATCCAGCCATGTCTCCATGCTTCATTTAGTTGAGAAATCACTTTGAAAAACACCCTCTTGCATTTCTGGCCATGGCCATCTTGACTAAGGGAAAACTATTCATGTAGCATTTACTTCCTGGAATACATTTTCCATTAGCACAAGCATGCAGGCAGGAGAGTATGCTTATCTGAGAAAACTCCTCCGCCTCTCCTCCCGAAGACTCCTGGGATGTAAGACATCATTTGCCTAGGCAAGAAACCAGGAAGTACCGTATATACTCGAGTATAAGCTGAGTTTTTCAGCACATTTTGTTGTGCTGAAAAAGCCCACTCGGCTTATACTCGATTCACTGTGCCCATCTGCAGCCTCATGCGCCTGATCTCCCGGCGCTGTGACATGCAGTCTAGTTGGCGGCCGTGCAGTGTAACAAAGCCCTGCCTTCTCCTCGTCTGTGATAGGCGGAACACTGACGCACTGCTGAAAAACTGAATCAGTGTTCCGTCCCGGACGAGGAGGAGGCGGGGCTTTGTTACACTGCATGCCAATCGACTAGACTGCATGTCACATCGCCGGTGTTCTGGAGATCGGAGATCAGGTACATGAGGCATGCAGATGGCACAGTGGGGCATGGAGATGGCACAGTGGGGCTGCATATGGTCACAGTGAGGCTGCAAATGGGCATTGTTTATCCTCTTTTTCACTTACAGTAGCTGCTGCATTTCCTACCCTAGGCTTATACTCGAGTCAATAATTTTTCCCATTTTTTGTGGTAAAATTAGGTGACCTCTCATTTACATTTGAAAGCAAAAGAAAAAAACAATTTTGACATTTTGACTTTTTGTTTATGCACAAGAACAGGAAGTGAGGTCAGAGGTTGCTCCGATACTTCAAGGGCATAGAGGGGGGCCATCTTGCCCTCACTCGACTTCTTGCCAAGCCATCGGCCGCATCAGATCCCTTCTGGGCTCGGTTAAGCCCCCGGAAACTACCGGGGCTTAACCACCTCTCCCGCCGCTTCTAAAAGTGATGCCGTGGCGAATGCGCCCGCGGGACCACTTTTAAATTACACAAGATCACCCATAGTAAAAAATGATCTGGGGTTATGGCAGCTTAGCTGCTGCCATAACACAGGTATTTAACATCAAATTAATGACGTATTTTTACTACGGGGCGGTAGGAAGGTAGTGGAAATAATGAATCTTCTGGCACTACAACTTGGTAATAAAACAAAAACTGCTGGGTTAATGCTATATACAGACTGCATCCTAGATGTTATTTTTGATGTTGCCCCTAGTTCCACTTTAATACACTATGCATAAATTGGTCATAATTTAAAAATAAATAAGTCCTTTTATTGCTACTGACATATTTGTTTCTAATCAGAGCTGCATATATCTAGAGCACCAGCTCCATCTAGTGGTAAAGTAACAAAATGACAGCTTTCCAAATATCAATGAAATCCTGGAGGGTTCCTAATTTATGAATGCGGCCCATCTTCAAGATGGCAGAGCCTTTGAAATTGGTTAATCTTGTTGGAAGGGAAAATCTTGTGAATACGAGAATTTCAGCAGATCTCTTTTGTGGGAGAGAGATAAATGGTACTGACGCTGGTTTTACTTTGATATAGTGTATTATATCTGTGCTTATTTATTCTTTACCTGTTTGAGTGGGTCTATCTACATATTGTAAATGGCAGGAACATTCTATTATATGGACTGCAGTTTAGGAATGCTAGAACAAGCTAAATAAGATTTCAGGAATTGACAATACGGTAGTAAGAAATATATGGACAGAAATATCAGTAACAACTATATGGACAGATCACATAAACATCTGCTAGGACTACATTTGTTGCTACCTATAACTCTATTTTGTATTATTGTAACTTTATTTTTAATTAGCTTGGTGTTAATAAAGTGTAAAAGGTCTTGGATCTCCACTGACACCAATAGTGGGCACTGTATTCTTTCCACTGACATCTATAACAGACGCTAATACTTCTCCGCAACTTTATCCCTGACCTGTCTGGTGTGTTCCTTGGCCTTCATGATGCCGTTTGTTCACCAAGGTTCTCTAACAAACCTCTGAGGGCTTCACAGAAGAGCTGTATTTATACTGAGATTAAGGAGGAAGTAAAGCCTCAGAAAAAAAAAAAATACACCCTGCAAGGCAAAGGCATAATAAGCTAGTATGCATAGCATACTAGCTCATTATGTATGACTTACCTGAGATCGAAGCTCCCGAATCGGCCCTCGTTCGCCTCCTCCGACGCCGCCATCTATCCCGGAGTGACTTCCGGGTATCGCGGCTCCGGCACTGTGACTGGAAGGAGCCACGATGACGTCACTCCCGCGCATGTGCGCTGGTGCCACCACTAACGGCATGCCATTAGAAATGGCACGCTCAGTGTGCCTGCTTCCCATGTCTACGGCGCCTGCACCCAAAGTCTATGGCGTGTCCTATGCCTACACACTTTTGCTGATAGGTGCCCCACGTTCCCATCTCAAAAAGTTGGGAGTTATGGTTAAGGCCCCTTTCACAGTGAGGCGCTTTGCAGGCGCTAAAGTTCTAAAAATAGCACCTGCAAAGTGCCTTAAAGGGCTTTCACACTGGAGTGGTGCGCTTGCGGGATGCTGAAAAATGTCCTGCAAAAATGTCCTGCAAGCTGCATCTTTGGAGCGCTGTAGGAGCGATGTATTTACCACTCCTAAAGCGCCCCTTCCCATTGAAAACAATGGGGCAGCGCTCCAAACCCGCCTGCTTTGCGGGCGGTCTTAACCCTTTTTCGGCCGCTTGCGGGGGGTAAATCTGCCCCGCTAGCGGCCGAAAAGCGCCGCTAAAACGACGGTAAAGCGGCGATAAATATAGCGCCGCTTTACCGCCAGCGCCTCAGTGTGTAAGTAGCCTAAGACATTTGCACAGAAAGTATTTTATACATAGACCCCAAAGTATTGAACCTGCAAGATGAATATAAGAGCAAGGCAAATGTATTTTAGAAGGATCTCAGCTAGCATTCATGTTACTACAATGACACAGATATCCTGTTGTATGTATTTTTATTGTTTTATATCCTTTTAATGCCTCTCTTTTCTTCCAGTCTCCAGTTTACTTGGTCACTCCAGTGGTTGGGATTTTGGAAGAAGCCTTCCAGCCATCACCTAACCCCAATGAGGTCACAGACGTCCTCTATGTTCCCTTGGATCTGTTTATCAGCTTGGATCATTACACTGCAATACCATATAACATACCCCCTTTTGGAAAGCAGAACATTCATAAGTTCGAGCATCAGGATGCAAAAACCAAGAAAATCTTTAACATTTGGGGGTTGACGGCTCATTTTGCCTTACTGCTTTCAGTCATCCTCCTAGAAAGACGTCCATTGTTCGACCCGGAGTTTGATCTGGAGAGCACATTGCAGATTTGTGAGAAAACCATCCTGAACTATCATAATTTGAGTAAGCTGTAGCAGTCCAAAGGACTAAATGACTGGTGCCAAATCTTCATTCAATTAAATGTCGCTTTAGATTCTTACCAGCATGTGTTCTGTAAGCACAGACATCGACCAATCCAGTGTGTTTGCTGAAAAGGTTATAAATGGGGGATTCTGCATTTCCTGCGATCACATCAGACCCTGTGCTGTAAAAGACTGGATCCTCCCCATCTCCTATGCGCAAACCATGGCATGCCATCATGATGCGGTTACTCTATAGACATTACCAGGGCTGGTGTCATTCAATATGTGAGCTAAACGGAAGATTTCTGGGAAAGGAACTGAGCTGGTTACAAGAGCAGGGTGATTAGTGTTTTGTGAAATTATGACGCTTTAATCACTTCAGCCCCGGAAGGTTTCACCCCTTTCATGACCAGGCCATTTTTTTAATCACTTCAATTTTGTACGAAATACGGATTTCCGTTAGGTTCGTTAACTTTTCGTAACAATTACAAATGTTCGTTATGATGAGGCTTCCACCATCCCTGTGCTGTGCTGACTTCCTGGGTTTTTAACTTTTAAATTCGTAAATTTTTGTTTTTACGAAATGTAAATGTAAACATCCCTTGTAATAGAAAAAAAAAACATGAAAGGACCTCTTAAATATGAGATCTGGGGTCAAAAAGACCTCAGATATCATATTTACACTTAAATGCAATAAAAAAAATTTGTCATTCAAAAAAAATATTTAAAAAAAATAGCGCTTTAAGAGCTGTGGGCGGAAGTGACATTTTGACGTCGCTTCTGCCCTGCATTGTTATGGAGATGACCCCTCACTGGTCTCCATGCCTAGCCATGCCTAGCCAGGGTGAAAATGCGATTGCCTCCGCCGCTGCCGACGGATCTGGTAAGCGGTGGAGGGCATCGGAGCGCAGTGGGAGCCCCCTCTCCCGCTGCCAATAAAAGTGATCTTGCAGCAAATCCACCGCAGAGACCACTCTTATCAGAAACCGGACCGCCGGCCGAACACGAAGATACCGAGGTTATGGTAGTTAGCTTCTGCCATAACAACGATATCATCTGTCAAAGTAAGGATGTGCGGCGGTCCGGAAGTGGTTAAAAGACACTTGCCTGTCCAGGGATCCCACACTGTCCTTACCCATGCCACCTCATCATCAGTCTTCAGGTCCCCAGCACTAGCATGTGTACTAAGGGAAGCCGGCTGGAACTCCTTGTGTTGTCAGCTTCCCACTACCGCACTGCGCTTTGTAAAGGGTCCCGCAGCTTTCTGGGACCTGTGACATGTCCCAGAAGACGGGACAAGGAGGTGAGGGCAAAACTTCCATTTGGATCGCCTAGGCTAGTGGTTTCCAAATTATGGCCTGAGGGCCGGATGTGGCCCTTTGTTTGCTTTTTTCTTGTTCAATATTTTTATTGAACGGAGACAAAAGTGTTTGAGCATAACAAAGAAATAACACATAGGAGGGTGTATTAAAGCACATTACAATAGAACTACAGAACAATATTTGACAGTTTGAGAAAGTAAGACCGCGAAAAGTTCACTCTTCAAACCATGGTAGAAAAAGGTTGGAGGATAGCTTAACATAACATCAGTACACTGCCATTACCTTACATATCATACAGAATAGACAGACGGCAGGAGGAAGGAGCAAAGGTAGAATAGCGTAATAGTGATAACATTGTAATAACATATTATGTCAGTACAGAGGTTAACAGAGGCAAAGGTAAAATTCCTTTTGTATAACAAACAAAGTGCTCTACTGTAGTTATCATGAGAGTCACTATTCAAAAAAAATTAGGGAATATACCGTATATACTCGAGTATAAGCCGACCCGAATATAAGCCGAGGCACCTAATTTTACCACAAACAGCTGGGAAAACTTATTGACTCAAGTATAAGCCTAGGGTGAGAAATGCGCAGCTACTGTAAGTGGAAAAGAGGGTCAACAATGCCCATTTGCAGCCTCACTGTGCCCATCTGCATGCCTCACTGTGCCCTAAACTTCAAACTTGGTAGTTACGGGTTCCTAAATGCCCCCTAGCTGCAGACAAAGGGTCCCGAAATGACATTGCTGCAGATGGACACAGTTGACCGACTTTGGAGCCCTGTATCTCAGGGTCACTTGGTGCTAGGAACCCCATCTTTGGATATGTTGTAGTGCTAGTTTCAGCAAGAAAATGTGCTGAAAAACTCGGCTTATACTCGAGTATATACGGTAAGCTATAAAGTTATTAGAAATGTAGTAGGTGGGGAAAGTCCAAAGTGTCTGTAGTTGGTGATAAGTAAAAAAAGGGAGGTTAGTCAGTATGTGGAAGAAAAGAAGGAAAAAGAGGAGAGAAGAAGGGTCGAGAGGGAAGGGGAGAAGAAAAGGGGGGCTGGGGAGGGGGCGTTGGAGGGAGAACCCCAGAAATCAGCGGGAGAAAAGAAGTATGGAAATAGTGTAGGTCAGAAGGCTAAGCTTTTAACTACTTCCCACCCGGCCACTGTACATATACGGCTGGGTGGGAGCCGTCTACTTCTGATCGGACGTTCCGGAACGTCCTTCAGAAGTAGCGGGATCGTGCGCACGCGTGCCCGCGCAATGGCGCGATCCCGATGCGCTCGTGTTACCCGGACACGGCGCATCTCGGATCGGCAGGAGGGCTCTGTGATTGGCCCTCCTGATCACATGACGGCCGTGTCCAATCACAGCCATCATGTGATGTAAGCAAACAGCCGGTTGCTAGGCAATCGGTTCTCCTCTCCTCACACGAAAGTCGTCGTGAGGAGAGGAGAGTAGATCGCGCAGATCGCTGCAGCCGGCTGGTGATCAGTGAGTATTAGCTGTTTTTTTAATCACTGATCACCAGTCTAGTGTCAAAAAACACAGTAAAACACACATGTCCCCAAATAAAAACACATGTCCCCAAATAATAAAAACACATGTCCCCCACATATGTCCCAGTAAAATCACATGTGCCAATGATTATCTGCACACATATGTCCGTGATCACCTGCACACATCTGTACATGATCATTTGCGTACATATGTCTGTGATCACGCGAACCAATTATTATACACTTAACGGAATTTTTTTTTACTAAAAACATGTAGCAGAATACATTTTGGCTTAAATTTATGCCAAAATTTGATTTTATTGGATTTTGTTTAAAAAAGAAAGGAGAAAATATTGTTTTTTTTTCAAAATTTCCTCTATTTTTTCGCTTATATCGCAAAAAATAAAAAACGGAGTCGTGAATAAATACCACAAAACTAAAGCTCTATTTGTGCAAACAAAATGATAAAAATTTAATTTGGGTACAGCATTGCATGACCGCGCAATTGTCATTGAAAGAGCGAGAGCGCTGAAAGCTGAAAATTGGTCTGGGAAAGAAGGGGGCGAAAGTGCCCAGTATTGTAGTGGTTAATCAGGGTAGGAGCAAGGATTCATCAAAATTGGGAGGAAGATAATGTTTTACCCACAGACTCCATAGCATCTCAAACTTATGTACCTTATCTAATATGATGGCTTCAATTTTGCCATGTATCATTGCTTGAGTAATTTTATTTTTAACTGCTAAAATGCATAAATTGGGAGTTTTCCATGCTTTTGCTATTATTTGGCTGCCGTGGTAACCTGCAGGAGTAATTTAAATTGTTGAGAGGTCAGATTAGGAGGTTTCATGTTAAGGAGAGTCACTGCAGATGATTATCTTCAAAAAGGGGTGGAAATTATGTTAAATATATTTGCCCCGTAGCTAAATTTATTTAGCTACGGGGCAGTCTCACCAAATATGTATGTGTGTATGTGTGTGTGCCAGGAATAAAAAAGCCTCAAAAGCAGTGGAGAGACGCTAGCCTTTTTCTGGCCCCTGATGCATTATTCCTTCTACTGACACCAACAATGAGGCACCTTTCTTTTCACTGACACCAACAGTGGAGCATTATTTCTCCCACTGATACCAACTATAGGCAGGGGTCAAGTCCTGGGGGGAAAAGTGTGGGAACTCCCACCCAAGATCCATCCCCCACCAAAAAAAAATAATGATACGCTCATATGCACGAATGCTTCAAAAGTGGTATTTTTCATCCAATTTTCGTATTGTGTGTATGAAGCTTAACTGTTAGTACATAAAAAAAAAACAATCCTCAATAAACATAAATACGGTAATTCTCTGAATAATCAGCATTCATTCAATTGTGCTTCCATGCAAATGTGAACATCATGTGCTGATCTTTATTGGGGAATTTTATTTTGTATATAGAGTGTTTATGTGGTGAGTTTACACTTTTCATTG
Source organism: Lithobates sylvaticus (assembly GCA_028564925.1). Taxonomy (NCBI): domain Eukaryota; kingdom Metazoa; phylum Chordata; class Amphibia; order Anura; family Ranidae; genus Lithobates; species Lithobates sylvaticus. The sequence goes on along the minus strand of CM053034.1, from coordinate 45,097,810 downwards.
AACAGAGTTTGGATAACACAGGGTTAAACGGAAAGGTCATAAATTAACTGCACATTATCTGGACAGAATGCTTGGGGAGATAGTGATGTGTTCCTGCTTAGGAGATGTATGTTAGCTTGGGGGGCTGCAAACTCTGCAGGGCTCCAACACACACTCGCTGCTATTCCAACCCTTCACATATTTCCACATAAACTTCCCTCCTGGCATTAAACTTTCCCAGGTATTGTGCTCAGCTTACCACCCCAAATTGATGTTCCTCCCTCAGCTCACCTCTCTCCCTGCATGTCCTGTGATCAGAATAGCTGTGCTCCTCCTCTGGGTTCTCTCATCATATAGCACTGAAGATAGAGGAGGGGGGATTCAGCGGGACACACAGAGCAAGTATGCAGGAGACTGGGGGGGGGGGGGGGGGGGTTGGGGAGACAGAAAATCAGAAGGGACCGGCAGGGAGGCGCGCATCACGAGAGGTATGACTAAACACAATCTCTTAGCAGCAGGGACCTGATCTACCCATCAGCTAGCTGTGATTGACAGGTAGATCGAAGCGGAAGCTGTCAAGGGGCCCCCTACTGGCAATGCCTGAATGGTCAGTCCAACCCTGGTGTGCGTCACTTACTATTGTGAGCTGTGTCGGCGGCTGCTGGTATAGCACCTGCCACACAGCTTGCATACTTCAAAGTCTTGCAGGACACGGCTGCTAAAGGGAACTGAGTTCCTGTTGTGGAAAAAGTACAGGAACTCCGTTCCCATGCGTTCCCGCAGGACTTGAGCCCTTGAGCAGCACATGTGACATATTTAGAAAGCATGGATAGCTATAAATAGATCACATATACATACATATATATAGCATGGTAGATGGTGTCAGTACGGACCTACAAGGCCAAAGGCAATGTGTTCCGTTACCAATAGGTTACTCAGTACTAACATACAGTACATAATAATAACAGATGTACTGAATGACAAACAAAGCACTAGGACAAATATATCCTCTTTGCACTACAGAAACAAGAGCAATTTAATCCTCCTAAGGCCCTTTTTTTTTTTTCAATCCGCCAGTGGGCGGATCGGAAAAACCTAATGGAATCCCCACCCCCATCTATTCACATAAAACAAACACCACACCGACAAGTATTGTTAAGTAAAAGCAGTCAAAGTTTATTACAATATCCAATAAAAAAAAAACATAGATGGGACTATATTGCAAATGTAGAAAACACTTTACAGTAAAAGGCATTGCCACTCTTGGTGGCAGATGAGTGGGTATAGCGAAACCTGAGAGGCATTGCCACACTTAGTGGTACAAAAAAAGTGGTTACTGCCCCCACCTGTAACTGGCCACTGCAGCAAAGAACATTGCAAAGGCAAACACATAAAAATAAGACATTCCCATGCTCAACTTACCGACCAGCCTGTGACCAACCAAACTGTCCTGTCAAGCAGTATGTGTCAAAGACAGGGGTTTAGTTGCACACATTTACAAATGCATGCGTAAGCCACAGAGCCACGGCAAGGCACCCCATTTTCTGTGGAATCTAAGAGGCATTGCCACCATTGGTGGTCGATGAGTGCATGTAGGTGGGAGCAGGGGGTACGTTGGGCATGGGGGAGTGAGGGCAGATGAAACTTGGTGGTAGATGAGTGGGTGTAGCAGAGCCTTAGGCATTGTCACCCTTGGTGGTAGATGATTGCATGTAGGTGGGGCCTGGGGGTATTACCAGTACGCTGGGCATGGGGGAGTGAGGGCAGATGAAACTTGGGGGGAAGTTTCACTGGCCACAATCACCCCATGTCCAGGGTGGTAGTGTCACCTCTTGGTGGTAGATGAGTGGGTGTAGGTGGGGCCTGGGGGTATTACCAGTATGCTGGGCATGGGGGAGTGAGGGCAGATGAAACTTGGGGGGAAGTTCCACTGGCCACAATCATCCCATGCCCAGGGTGGTAGTGTCACCTCTTGGTGGTAGATGAGTGGGTGTAGGTGGGGCCAGGGGGTATTACCAGCATGCTGGGCATGGGGGAGTGAGGGCAGATGAAACTTGGGGGGAAGTTCCACTGGCCACAATCACCCCATGCCAAGGGTGGTAGCGTCCCCTCTTGGTGGTAGATGAGTGGGTGTATTGGGTTGTGAGGCAGTTGATCCAGAGGAAGGCGAAAAACCCCAGCAAAGCATGATCTAATGTGCTCCAGCTGAGGGAAAAATTCCTTCCTGATCCCCCAAGAGGCAATCGAATATTTCCTGGATCAGCCCTGTGTTGGTGGTAGATGAGTGGGTGTAGCAGAGCCTGAGGCATTGTCACCCTTGGTGGTAGATGATTGCATGTAGGTGGAGGCAGGGGGTATTACCAGAATGCTGGGCATGGGGGAGTAAGGGCAGATGAAACTTGGGGGGAAGTTCCACTGGCCACAATCACCCCATGCCCAGGGTGGTAGCATCCCCTCTTAGTGGTAGATGAGTGGGTGTAGCAAAGCATGAGGCATTGTCACACTTGGTGGTAGATGATTGCATGTAGGTGGAGGCAGGGGGTATTACCAGTATGCTGGGCATGGTCCCCGGGACTGAGGTCAGATGAAACTTGGGGGGAAGATCCACTGGCCACAATCACCACATACCCTGTGAGGTAGCATCCCCTCTTGGTGGTAAATGGGTGGGTGTAGGTGGGGCCAGGGGGTATTACCAGTATGCTGGGCATGGGGGAGTGAGGGCATATGAAACTTGGGGGGAAGTTCCACTGGCCACAATCACCCCATGCCCTCGAGGCGATTCAGTTCGCAGTTGCAGCGCTATACAAATCTTTCATTCATTCATTCATTCAGGGTGGTAGCATCCCCTCTTGGCGGTAGATGAGTGGGTGTAGCAGAGCCTGAGGCATTGTCACCCTTGGTGGTAGATGATTGCATGTAGGTGGAGGCAGGGGGTATTACCAGTATTCTGGGCATGGTCCCCGGGAGTGAGGGCAGATGAAACTTGGGAAGTTCCACTGGCCACAATCACCCCATACCCAGGGTGGTAGCGTCCCCTCTTGGCGGTAGATGAGTGGGTGTAGCAAAGCCTGAGGCATTGTCACCCTTGGTGGTAGATGATTGCACGTAGGTGGAGGCAGGGGGTATTACCAGTATTCTGGGCATGGTCCCCGGGAGTGAGGGCAGATGAAACTTGGGAAGTTCCACTGGCCACAATCACCCCATACCCAGGGTGGTAGCATCCCTTCTTGGCGGTGGATGAGTGGGTGTAGCAAAGCCTGAGGCATTGTCACCCTTGGTGGTAGATGATTGCATGTAGGTGGAGGCAGGGGGCTTTTACCAGTATGCTGGGCATGGTCCCCGGGACTGAGGGCAGATGAAACATGGGAAGTTCCACTGACCACAATCACCCCATACCCAGGGTGGTAGCGTCCCCTCTTAGCGGTAGATGAGTGGGTGTAGCAAAGCCTGAGGCATTGTCACCCTTGGTGGTAGATGATTGCATGTTTGTGGAGGCAGGGGGTATTACCAGTATTCTGGGCATGGTCCCCGGGACTGAGGGCAGATGAAACATGGGAAGTTCCACTGGCCACAATCACCCCATGCCCAGGGTGGTAGCGTCCCCTCTTAGCGGTAGATGAGTGGGTGTAGCAAAGCTTGAGGCATTGTCACCCTTGGTGATAGATGATTGCATATAGGTGGAGGCAGGGGGTATTACCAGTATGCTGGGTATGGGGGAGTGAGGGCAGATGAAACTTGGGGGGAAGTTCCACTGGCCACAATCACCCCATGCCCAGGGTGGTAGCGTCCCCTCTTAGCGGTAGATGAGTGGGTGTAGCAAAGCTTGAGGCATTGTCACCCTTGGTGATAGATGATTGCATATAGGTGGAGGCAGGGGGTATTACCAGTATGCTGGGTATGGGGGAGTGAGGGCAGATGAAACTTGGGGGGAAGTTCCACTGGCCACAATCACCCCATGCCCAGGGTGGTAGCGTCCCCTCTTAGCGGTAGATGAGTGGGTGTAGCAAAGCCTGAGGCATTGTCACCCTTGGTGGTAGATGATTGCATGTTTGTGGAGGCAGGGGGTATTACCAGTATTCTGGGCATGGTCCCCGGGACTGAGGGCAGATGAAACATGGGAAGTTCCACTGGCCACAATCACCCCATGCCCAGGGTGGTAGCGTCCCCTCTTAGCGGTAGATGAGTGGGTGTAGCAAAGCTTGAGGCATTGTCACCCTTGGTGGTAGATGATTGCATATAGGTGGAGGCAGGGGGTATTACCAGTATTCTGGGTATGGGGGAGTGAGGGCAGATGAAACTTGGGGGGAAGTTCCACTGGCCACAATCACCCCATGCCCAGGGTGGTAGCGTCCCCTCTTAGCGGTAGATGAGTGGGTGTAGCAAAGCCTGAGGCATTGTCACCCTTGGTGGTAGATGATTGCATGTTTGTGGAGGCAGGGGGTATTACCAGTATTCTGGGCATGGTCCCCGGGACTGAGGGCAGATGAAACATGGGAAGTTCCACTGACCACAATCACCCCATACCCAGGGTGGTAGCGTCCCCTCTTAGCGGTAGATGAGTGGGTGTAGCAAAGCCTGAGGCATTGTCACCCTTGGTGGTAGATGATTGCATGTTTGTGGAGGCAGGGGGTATTACCAGTATTCTGAGCATGGTCCCCGGGACTGAGGGCAGATGAAACATGGGAAGTTCCACTGGCCACAATCACCCCATGCCCTGGGTGGTAGCGTCCCCTCTTAGCGGTAGATGAGTGGGTGTAGCAAAGCTTGAGGCATTGTCACCCTTGGTGATAGATGATTGCATATAGGTGGAGGCAGGGGGTATTACCAGTATGCTGGGTATGGGGGAGTGAGGGCAGATGAAACTTGGGGGGAAGTTCCACTGGCCACAATCACCCCATGCCCAGGGTGGTAGCGTCCCCTCTTAGCGGTAGATGAGTGGGTGTAGCAAAGCCTGAGGCATTGTCACCCTTGGTGGTAGATGATTGCATGTTTGTGGAGGCAGGGGGTATTACCAGTATTCTGGGCATGGTCCCCGGGACTGAGGGCAGATGAAACATGGGAAGTTCCACTGACCACAATCACCCCATGCCCAGGGTGGTAGCGTCCCCTCTTAGCGGTAGATGAGTGGGTGTAGCAAAGCTTGAGGCATTGTCACCCTTGGTGATAGATGATTGCATATAGGTGGAGGCAGGGGGTATTACCAGTATGCTGGGTATGGGGGAGTGAGGGCAGATGAAACTTGGGGGGAAGTTCCACTGGCCACAATCACCCCATGCCCAGGGTGGTAGCGTCCCCTCTTAGCGGTAGATGAGTGGGTGTAGCAAAGCTTGAGGCATTGTCACCCTTGGTGGTAGATGATTGCATATAGGTGGAGGCAGGGGGTATTACCAGTATTCTGGGCATGGTCCCCGGGACTGAGGGCAGATGAAACTTGGGGGGAAGTTCCACTGGCCACAATCACCCCATGCCCAGGGTGGTAGCGTCCCCTCTTGGCGGTAGATGAGTGGGTGTAGCAAAGCCTGAGGCATTGTCACCCTTGGTGGTAGATGATTGCATATAGGTGGAGGCAGGGGGTATTACCAGTATGCTGGGCATGGTCCCCGGGACTGAGGGCAGATGAAACTTGGGGGGAAGTTCCACTGGCCACAATCACCCCATACCCAGGGTGGTAGCGTCCCCTCTTAGCGGTAGATGAGTGGGTGTAGCAAAGCCTGAGGCATTGTCAACCTTGGTGGTAGATGATTGCATGTTTGTGGAGGCAGGGGGTATTACCAGTTTTCTGGGCATGGTCCCCGGGACTGAGGGCAGATGAAACATGGGAAGTTCCACTGGCCACAATCACCCCATGCCCAGGGTGGTAGCGTCCCCTCTTAGCGGTAGATGAGTGGGTGTAGCAAAGCTTGAGGCATTGTCACCCTTGGTGATAGATGATTGCATATAGGTGGAGGCAGGGGGTATTACCAGTATTCTGGGCATGGTCCCCGGGACTGAGGGCAGATGAAACATGGGAAGTTCCACTGGCCACAATCACCCCATGCCCAGGGTGGTAGCGTCCCCTCTTAGCGGTAGATGAGTGGGTGTAGCAAAGCCTGAGGCATTGTCACCCTTGATGGTAGATGATTGCATCTAGGTGGAGGCAGGGGGCATTACCAGTATTCTGGGCATGGTCCCCGGGACTGAGGGCAGATGAAACTTGGGAAGTTCCACTGACCACAATCACCCCATGCCCAGGGTGGTAGCGTCCCCTCTTGGTGGTAGATGAGTGGGGGCGTATTGGTTTGTGAGGCAGTTGATCCAGAGGAAGGCGAAAACCCCCAGCAAAGCATGATCCAATGTGCTCCAGCTGGGGAAAAAATTCCTTCCTGATCCCCCGAGAGGCAATCGAATATTTCCTGGATCAGCCCTGTGTGTGGGGGAGGGCGGGCAATTGGAGCCCCACCCTCGGTGGTAGGTGAGTGGAGGAGGAGGGACCATCCCCCACACAGAGCTCTGGAGGGAGGAGCCATTGTCCGGACTACAGCCGGGTCCCGGTGTGTCTGTGTGATCTGCCTCCTCTGCTCAGGTTCTAAAGGAACTACAAGTCCCAGCAACCTCTGTCCACATGAGGAACTACAACTCCCAGCATGCACTGTGCAAAATGCTGTGGGACTACATATCCCAGCATGATTTTCTCTATGGAGATTTTACAGGTTCCAGTGATCTCTACATACCCCAGTCTGCTCCCCTCCCCCTCCTCGGGGGGAATTGCACCCCTCCCCCGCAGGCCCCGGTCCTGGGGGGGAGGGGTAAAAGGCGGTAGGAAATGAGTGTGGGGTACAATTACCCCTCCCCCACAGGCCCCGGTCCTGGGGGGGAGGGGTAAAGGGTGGTAGGAGAAGAGTGTGGGGTACAATTACCCCTGAGGAGGGGGAGGGGAGCAGGCTGGGGTATGTAGAGATTGCTGGGACTTGTATTACATCTATAGAAGAAATCATGCTGGGATTTGTAGTCCTCTAACATCTTATTCCAGGCTGGGAGCTGAACCCCCATTACTTACACAGTACATGCTGGGAGTTGTCTTAGCAGAGGAGGCAGCCCCGGACACACAGACACGCTGTGACTCAGCTGTAGTCCGGACCATGGCTCCTCCCTCCGGAGCTCTGAGGTGGAGATGTTTCCTCTTCTCTGATCTCTTCAGACTGAGCGCGCTTGTCCTCTGCTCGGCTATTTACCAGATCAAGCCTTGACGTCACAATGTAACGGCTCCAGCTCCCGATTGACTATTTACTGGTCTCCTGGCAACGCTCCTACGTCATCTGGCTACGCCCCTCCCATGCGCTGATCACGCCCACTCCCACCTGGGCCGTTACGTCTCTCTCGCTGCGGGTGTCACGTGTTGCACGTAGCTGGCAGAACGAGGCCACGTGACGTCAAAGGAGGAGCAGCGTGAAAGCCTCCCTGCAGCTACTGCGCATGTGCGGCTCAGAGACGCCTGCAGGTAAACAAGCCGAAGGGGTGATTTCCATGGAAACCATTTACCCCATAAATGCCAGAGAACACATCTGCACTGGAGTCTCCGCCCCCTGCAGGTTCCCAGCCTATCTCCTGCAGGCTTATACTAGAGTTTGCGGGATGGGGGTGTAGCCTGGAAGAGGGAGGAGTTCCTGGAGGTGCATTACTTTCCAGGCTCCTCTATACTGACCAATGGGGTGCCATCTCTTTCTCATGTATCCCGTGTGTTATGTATGTAATCTCTGACCGTCCCGTGTGTCATGTATGTAATCTGTGACCGTCCTGTGTGTCATGTATGTAATCTCTGACCGTCGTGTGTCATTAATGTAATCTGTGACCATCCCGTGTGTCATGTATGTAATCTGTGACCATCCCGTGTGTCATGTATGTAATCTCTGACCGTCATGTGTCATGTATGTAATCTCTGACAGTTGTGTGTCATGTATGTAATCTCTGACCTGCATGTGTCATGTATGTAATCTCTGACCGTTGTGTGTCATGTATGTAATCTGTGACCATCCCGTGTTTGCGTGCATGTAACCTCTCACCTTCCTGTGTGTTATGTAAGTAATTTCTGACCTTCCCGTGTGTCATGTATGTGATCTCTGACCGTCCTGTGTGCCGTGTATGTAATCTGTGACCATCCCGTGTGTCATGTATGTAATCTATGACCATCGTGTGTCATGCATGTAATCTGTGACTGACCCATGTGTCATGTATGTAATCTCTGACCGTCGTGTGTCATGTATGTAATCTCTGAACTTCCTGTGTGTTATGTATGTAATCTCTGACCGTCATGTGTCATGTATGTAATCTCTGACCGTCATGTGTCATGTATGTAATCTCTGACCGTCCCGTGTGTCGTGTATGTAATCTGTGACCATCCCATGTGTCATGTATGTAATCTATGACCGTCCCGTGTGTCATGTATCTAATCTCTGACCGGCGTGTATCATGTATGTAATCTCTGACCGTCGTGTGTCATGTATGTAATCTGTGACCATCCCGTGTTTATGTATGTAATCGGTGACCGTCCCGTGTGTTATGTATGTAATCTCTGACCATCGTGTGTCATGTATGTAATATGTGACCATCCCGTGTGTTTATGTATGTAATCTGTGACCGTCCCGTGTGTTATGTATGTAATCTCTGACCGTTGTGTGTCATGTATGTAATCTGTGACCATCCTGTGTGTTTATGTATGTAATCTGTGACCGTCCTGTGTGTTATGTATGTAATCTCTGACCATCGTGTGTCATGTATGTAATATGTGACCATCCTGTGTGTTATGTATGTAATCTCTGACAGTCCTGTGTGTCGTGTATGTAATCTTCTGACCTTCCCGTCTGTTATGTATGTGATCTCTGACCATCCCGTGTGTTATGTATGTAATCTCTGACCATCGTGTGTCATGTATGTAATCTGTGACCATCCCATGTGTTATGTATGTAATCTCTGACCATCCCGTGTGTTATGTATGTAATCTCTGACCATCCCGTGTGTTATGTATGTAATCTCTGACAGTCCTGTGTGTCGTGTATGTAATCTTCTGACCTTCCCGTCTGTTATGTATGTGATCTCTGACCATCCCGTGTGTTATGTATGTAATCTCTGACCATCGTGTGTCATGTATGTAATCTGTGACCATCCCATGTGTTATGTATGTAATCTCTGACCATCCTGTGTGTTATGTATGTGATCTCTGACCGTGCCGTGTATGTAATCTCTGACCATTGTGTGTCATGTATGTAATCTGTGACTGACCCGTGTGTCATGTATGTAATCTCTGACTGCCGTGTGTCATGTATGTAATCTCTGAACTTCCTGTGTGTCATGTATGTAATCTCTGACCGTCCCGTGTGTCGTGTATGTAATCTGTGACCGTCCCATGTGTCATGTATGTAATCTGTGACTGACCCGTGTGTCATTTATGTAATCTCTGAACTTCCTGTGTGTCATGTATGTAATCTGTGACCATCCCGTGTGTTATGTATGTGATCTCTGACCGTCCCACGTGCCGTTTATGTAATCTCTGACCATTGTGTGTCATCTATGTAATCTGTGACTGACCCGTGTGTCATGTATGCAATCTCTGACCGTCATGTGTCATGTATGTAATCTCTGAACTTCCTGTGTGTCATGTATGTAATCTCTGACCGTCCCATGTGCCATGTATGTAATCTGTGACTGCTGTGTGTCGTGTATGTAATCTGTGACCGTCCTGTGTGTCATACATGTAATCTCTGAACTTCCCGTGTGTCATGTATGTAATTTCTGACCATCGTGTGTCATGCATGTAATCTGTGACTGACCCATGTGTCATGTATGTAATCTCTGACCGTCGTGTGTCATGTATGTAATCTCTGAACTTCCTGTGTGTTATGTATGTAATCTCTGACCGTCATGTGTCATGTATGTAATCTCTGACCGTCATGTGTCATGTATGTAATCTCTGACCGTCCCGTGTGTCGTGTATGTAATCTGTGACCATCCCATGTGTCATGTATGTAATCTATGACCGTCCCGTGTGTCATGTATCTAATCTCTGACCGGCGTGTATCATGTATGTAATCTCTGACCGTCGTGTGTCATGTATGTAATCTGTGACCATCCCGTGTTTATGTATGTAATCGGTGACCGTCCCGTGTGTTATGTATGTAATCTCTGACCATCGTGTGTCATGTATGTAATATGTGACCATCCCGTGTGTTTATGTATGTAATCTGTGACCGTCCCGTGTGTTATGTATGTAATCTCTGACCGTTGTGTGTCATGTATGTAATCTGTGACCATCCTGTGTGTTTATGTATGTAATCTGTGACCGTCCTGTGTGTTATGTATGTAATCTCTGACCATCGTGTGTCATGTATGTAATATGTGACCATCCTGTGTGTTATGTATGTAATCTCTGACAGTCCTGTGTGTCGTGTATGTAATCTTCTGACCTTCCCGTCTGTTATGTATGTGATCTCTGACCATCCCGTGTGTTATGTATGTAATCTCTGACCATCGTGTGTCATGTATGTAATCTGTGACCATCCCATGTGTTATGTATGTAATCTCTGACCATCCCGTGTGTTATGTATGTAATCTCTGACCATCCCGTGTGTTATGTATGTAATCTCTGACAGTCCTGTGTGTCGTGTATGTAATCTTCTGACCTTCCCGTCTGTTATGTATGTGATCTCTGACCATCCCGTGTGTTATGTATGTAATCTCTGACCATCGTGTGTCATGTATGTAATCTGTGACCATCCCATGTGTTATGTATGTAATCTCTGACCATCCTGTGTGTTATGTATGTGATCTCTGACCGTGCCGTGTATGTAATCTCTGACCATTGTGTGTCATGTATGTAATCTGTGACTGACCCGTGTGTCATGTATGTAATCTCTGACTGCCATGTGTCATGTATGTAATCTCTGAACTTCCTGTGTGTCATGTATGTAATCTCTGACCGTCCCGTGTGTCGTGTATGTAATCTGTGACCGTCCCATGTGTCATGTATGTAATCTGTGACTGACCCGTGTGTCATTTATGTAATCTCTGAACTTCCTGTGTGTCATGTATGTAATCTGTGACCATCCCGTGTGTTATGTATGTGATCTCTGACCGTCCCGCGTGCCGTTTATGTAATCTCTGACCATTGTGTGTCATCTATGTAATCTGTGACTGACCCGTGTGTCATGTATGCAATCTCTGACCGTCATGTGTCATGTATGTAATCTCTGAACTTCCTGTGTGTCATGTATGTAATCTCTGACCGTCCCATGTGTCATGTATGTAATCTGTGACTGACCCGTGTGTCATGTATGCAATCTCTGACCGTCATGTGTCATGTATGTAATCTCTGAACTTCCTGTGTGTCATGTATGTAATCTCTGACCGTCCCATGTGTCATGTATGTAATCTGTGACTGCTGTGTGTCGTGTATGTAATCTGTGACCGTCCTGTGTGTCATACATGTAATCTCTGAACTTCCCGTGTGTCATGTATGTAATTTCTGAGGGGGTTGTCACAGGTAAATAATCTGTGTATTTAGATGTCTGCCTGGAGTTCAGCGTTAAAACAGAACTACAGGCAGATATAAGAGACCCATTTATACCTCTCATCCATTCATTCATGGCTCTCCATTGTGGGGGAGGGGTTTGTCATCGATCGATGTCGTGGAAACTCTCCACAATTACAGTTTATCATCATCCTGGCTGTGCACATCCACCAATCCGGAGTCATTATCCTATTCCTTCCATATAATCTTTATTACAAAACCTCATCACAATATAAAGTGTCCGGGTTCGCTTTTCAGATGATTTTTACACCTCTAATTCGAATAAATAAAACTAAATCTGATAATTCTATCATCGCCGTGGTAACATTTCCCTGTAAGTCCCACGATAGCTGAGCCGGTGTCTCCGGAGGCAGGAAGTGATCTGTATCGGGTTTTTGGGGTCACGCTGTCGTTAAATGACCCCCTCCCCAATCTTCCAGCAGATGATATACAAAGTGTCAGATCCGCCCCTAAAGAGTCGGAGGGAGGAGCAAGCCCTGACATTCCGCAGGAAGAGGGAACTATCTGAACCCCCTCCCCCCCCTTTATACAATGGGAGAGATTTACTAAAACTGGAGCACTCAGAATCTGGTGCAGCTGTGCATGGGAGCCAATCAGCTTCTAAGTTAAGCTTGGACAGTAAAACCTGGAAGCTGATTGGCTCCCATGCACAACTGCACCAGATTCTGAGTGCTCCAGGTTTAGTAAATCTCTCCCATTGGATTGGGTTCAGTCTCCAAAAAAGTGTCCGATCTGTCCGCCGCAATGTCGCAGTCCCGCCATTACTAGTAAAAAAATAAATAAATAAAAATGCCATAAATGTATTCCCTATTTTATAGACGCTATCATTTTTGTGAAAACCAATCAATATACGCTTATTCCGTTTTTTTTTTTTTTTTTTTCTACCAAAAATATGTAGAAGAATATACATCGGCCTAAACTGATGAAGAAATTCGTTTTAAAAAAAATAAATGTAAAAAATATTGTTTTTTTTTATTTCAAAATTGTCGCTCTTCTTTTATTGTTTTTAGTGCAAAAAATAAAAACCACAGAGCTGATCAAATACCACCAAAAGAAAGCTCTATTTGTGGGAAAAAAAGGACATCAATTTTGTTTGTGTACAACGTCGCACGACCGCGCAATTGTCAGTTAAATAGACGCAGTGCCGAATCGCAAAGAATGCTTTGGTCATTAACCACTTCAGCCCCCGACTAATTTGCAGCCAATGGACCAGGCTCCTTTTTGCGATTCGGCACTGCGTCGCTTTAACTGACAATTGCGCGGTCATGCGATGTGGCTCACAAACAAAATTGGCGTCCTTTTTTCCCCACAAATAGAGCTTTCTTTTGGTGGTATTTGATCGCCTCTGCGGTTTTTATTTTTTTTGCGCTATAAACAAAAATAATTTTTTTTTCCTCAGTTTAGGCCGATACGTATTCTACATATTTTTGGTAAAAGAAAATCGCAATTAGCGATTATTGATTGGTTTGCGCAAAAGTTATAGCGTTTACAAAATAGGGGTACGTTTTATAGCATTTTTATTAATATTTTTTTTTACTAGTAATGACGGCGATCAGCGATTTTTATTGTGACTGCGACATTATGGCGGACACATCGGACATTTTTGACACATTTTTGGGACCATTGTCATTTTTACAGCAATCAGTGCTATTTAAATGCACTGATTCCTGTGTAAATGACACTGGCAGTGAAGGAGTTAACCACTAGGGGGCGGGGATGGGGTTAAGTGAGCCCTGTGTGTGTTTTCTAACTGTCTGGGGGCGTGGCTTGGCGTGTGACGTCACTGATCGTCTTTCCCTATGACAGGGAACAGACGATCAGTGACAGTGTCACTAGGAAGCACGGGGAGAGGTTTGTTTACACATATCTCTCCTCGTTCTTCAGCTCTGTGACCCGATCGCGAGACACCAGCGGCCGCGGTCACGGAGCTCAGGACTGGGCGCGTCCCGCGGCTGGGCCCTTAAAGGACAAGGTACCTGTACGTTGATGTGCCCAGCCGCGCCATTCTGCCGACGTATATGTGCAGGAGGCGGTCCTTAAGCGGTTAAGGGGGTAAAGCCTTCCGGGGCTGAAGTGGTTAAGGTTTCCTTGGACTCATTTTGTAGGTTGGCGCTCTTCATGCCATCTTCCTCATTCTGGCAGCTGTGGGGTTTGGTGGGGTCACCATTGAGGACACATTTTCAGTGTGATTTGTCTGGCAGAGAAGGTTTGGTGCCTAAGTGCTCCAGTATTAGTAAATCTCCCCCATTGTGTCAAAGAGTGATCTCTTTAGGATATGTCAACTTCATATACAGTATCTTACAAAAGTAAGTACACCCCTCACATTTGTGTAAATCAGTGCTCGACAAACCCCGGGCGCCAGGTCGCATTGGCGACTTAAATTAGTGACCTGGGGCAGCACTGCTTGGGGTATCCTGTCTCCATAGTGCACCCACCGCGCGCGATCGCGATGGACCGCGCAGGCCGGTAATTGAGGCCGCGGCCTTGTGCAGTTCTATGGTACCTTCTAGAATATGGCGCCCTCTTATGGTGGCCGTTGGTATGACACCCAGCAATGCTAATGGAGCTGTTTGTTTTCTCTGCCTGCCCATCTCCTTCCCTTTACTTAAAACCCCCAAATATTATATATATTTTTTATTCTAACACCCTAGAGAATAAAATGGTCGGTCGTTGCAATACTTTCTGTTACACCGTATTTGCGCAGCGGGCTTACAAGCGCACTTTTTTGGGAAAAAATACTTTTTTTAAATTAAAAAATAACACAACAGTAAAGTTAGTCCAATTTTTTTTTTTATATTGTGAAAGATAATGTTAGTAAATTGATACCAAACATCATGCATCATGCTTCAAAATTGTGCCCGCTCGTGGAATGGCGACAAACTTTTACAAACTTTTACCCTTTAAAATCTCCATAGGCAGCGTTTAAAAAATTCTACAGGTTGCATGTTTTGAGTTACCGAGGAGCTCTAGGGCTAGAATTATTGCTCTCGCTCTACCGATCGCGGCAATACCTCACATGTGTGGTTTGAACACCGCTTTCATACGTCGGCGCTACTCACGTATGCGTTTGCTTCGGCAAACAAGCTCGGCGGGACGGAGCGTGTTTAAAATTATTATTTTTTTCTTATTTATTTTAACTTTTATTTTTAATTTTTTCACTGTCCTTTTGAAAAAAAAAATTGTGTCATTTTTATTCCCATTACAAGGAATGTAAACACCCCTTGTAATAGAAAAAAGCATGACAGGGCCTCTTAAATATGAGATCTGGGGGTCAAAAAGACCTCGGATCTCATATTTACACTAAAATGCAATAATAAAAAATAAAAAATGAATTGTCATTTGAAAAAAAAAAAATAATAATAAAATGTCCCTTTTAAGACCTATGGGCGGAAGTGACGATTTGAAGTCGCTTCTGCCCTGCAATGACTTAGAGAGGGGCGGGGGCCATCTTCCCCTCACTCGTCTCCATGTCGTTAAAAAAAAAAAAAAAAACCTGGCTCCTAACTTTTTTAGCTGGCTCCTAGATTCCAAGCAAATTTGTCAAGCCCTGGTGTAAATATTTTATTCTATCTTTTCATGTGACAACACTGAAGAAATGACACTTTGCTACAATGTAAAGTAGTGAGTGTACAGCTTGTATAACAGTAAAAAATGTGCTGTCCCCTCAAAATAACTCAACACACAGCCATTAATGTCTAAACCGCTGGCAACAAAAGTGAGTACACCCCAGGCATGTACCAGCCATTGGGAGTTTCCCGGTGGGCCGATGGCTCAGTGGGCAAGTTTCAGAGACAGGGGAGGAGAGAGAGATACACAGCGACAAATTTAGCATTAAAAAAACTTTTATTCCACTTAAAGAACGTTACTGACAAAGTTAGTAGGGTGAAAGGCATTGAGACACTGCGCAAGAGTCCAGGCTTGTCATCAATCTGAATTAGGAGCCGCCACCGGGAACCGATCGGGCCAGTAGATGCAGAGCATCGGTGTGTACTACTACTTCCTGGTGGCGGAGGAATGATGGCCTGAAGGATGCGTCACCTCCCACATCTTGCATCATTCCCAGGCTGATGACATCACGTCCGCCCATCATGCGTTCCACCGCTACCAGGAAGTAGGAGAAAAGTTTTTTAGGGGAACCTGGTCCCCAAACCAGGGCCCTCTAGAGGGGGGAGCTGTCGGACTATCACGGTACAGTACAATGCATTAACGCAGTACCGCATTGTACTGTACCGTGATAGTCCGACAGCTCCCCCCTCTAGAGGGCCCTGGTTTGGGGAACAGGTTCCCCTAAAAAACTTTTCTCATATCATACAGATGATGGTACTTTTATTTTATATATTTCTGATTTATGTAGAAAGTTAGGCCAAAACATTTTTCGCTATCAGGAAGTAGTAGTACACAGCAATACTCTGCATCTACTGGCCCGATCGCTTCCCGGTGGCGGCTCCTAATTCAGATTGATGACAAACCTGGACTCTTGTGCAGTGTCTCAATGCCTTTCACCCTACTAACTGTCAGTAACGTTCTTTTAGTGGAATACAAGTTGTTTTAATGCTACATTTGGCGCTGTGTATCTCTCTCTCCTCCGCTGTCACGTTGTATGTTAGGGGGGGGGGGGTACAGAGCTGGGTTGGAGGTGCCCATCAAGTCTGGTAGTAGCACTGCATCTGATGACAGGTGACTTGGCAGGTGACAGGGTACGGGGGCAAGTGATATGCGGCATCTGGTGGCAGGCGACGTGGCAAGTGACGAGCTGAATCTGGTGGCAAGCGATGGTGGCAAGTGACATGCGGCACCTGGTGGCAGGCAATGTGGCAAGTGACATGCGGCATCTGGTGGCAGGCGACATGCCAAGTGACAAGCTGCCTCTGCTGACAAGTGACATGGCAAGTGACGTTCTGCATGTGGTGACAAGTGATTTGGCAGGTGACAGGCGACGGGGGCAAGTGATATGCAGCATCTGGTGGCAGGCAACGTGGCAAGCAGTGTTGGTCATCTTACTTTAAAAAAGTAATTTAGTTAAGTTACAAATTACTTCTCCCAAAAAGTAATTGCGTTAGTAACTCAGTTACTACATTGGAAAAGTAATTAGTTACTCAGCAAAGTAACTGACTTTTTTTTTTAAATATTCTATACGTGTAACTAAGGGGCGGGTCTAGTATTACTGTAACCAAGGGGCGCATTTATTATTGTTATATATCGTGTAACCAAGGAGCTGCTCTATTATTACTCTAACCAAGGGGCAGTTCTGTTATATCGTGTAAGCAAGGGGCGGGTCTATTATTATTATATCGTGTAAGGGGCGGATGGCTACAGAAGAGGGCGAATGTTAAATTAATGGGCAGAGCTCGATATATATAATAATAATAATAAATGCGCCCCTTGGTTACAGTAATACTAGACTCGCCCCTTAGTTACACGATAGACGCCCCTTGCAGAGTAGCACGAGCATCGGGAGCGTGCGGCATCGCCTCGTACAATTACATGTTAACTGCACCTGCGCTGTGTAGAGTTCACTCAGAGCTGTTTAGGTTCAGCAATTTTCGGAAGCTCCGTAGTCCTTAGTACTGCGCAAGTGCTGCGCCTGCGCAGTACAGGGGGTCCTTATCCGGCGGGGGAACTTTTTTGGCAGGACACCGGAATTACACTACTGCCATCTAGTGACGGTAGATGTAATTGGAGTAACTAAGCCAAAGTAATGGGAACTGAGTTACCATGAGGGGAAAAGTAATCAGTTAGATTACTAGTTACCCTCTAAAGTAACTGAGTTACGTAACTCAGTTTATTTTAACTCAGTTACTTACATCACTGGTGGCAAGTGACGCGCTGCATCTGGTGGCAGGCGATGGTGGCAAGTGACATGCGGCACCTGGTGGTAGGCAATGTGGCAAGTGACATGCGGCATCTGGTGGCAGGCAACATGCCAAGTGACAAGCTGCCTCTGCTGACAAGTGACATGGCAAGTGACGTTCTGCATCTGGTGGCAGGTAACGTGGCAAGTGACATGCGCCATCTGGTGGCAGGCAACAGGGTAAGTGACAAGCTGCCTCTGCTGACAAGTTACGTGGCGAGTGACGCACTGCATCTGGTGGCAGGCGATGTGGCAAGTGACATGCGGCATCTGGTGGCAGGCGATGTGGCAAGTGACACGGCAGGTGACACACTCAGGGCTCCCACTGATTCTGCATTATGGTGAGTTGAACTATTTAATGTTATATTACAACGTAATAATAGAAATAATGCGCTTCAATCATCCTGACACCATAACAACCATGGTGCCATGATTGAAGCTCCAACACCAGGTGTTTGAAGTAAAGTGGGTCGGTCTGGATGAAGTCCAGGGCCAAATTTTTGTCCCAGTCCAACCCTGTTACCAACTATATTACTATGAATAAGAAGCAGAGGTGAGGGGTGAACGGCGCACAATGCACTTTGCCAGTCGCAGTGCATTGCTGGCTGATGATTGGCCAAGCATGCACTGTGACCCAGCATGCTTGGCCAATCACAGCGCCGGCAGCGAGGAGAGACATAATTGGCCACAGGCAGGATGCCTGTGGCCAATTATAGCTCAGGGGGGTTTAGTACACGCCCCACACTATATAAGGCCGCCAGTGTGGCGGCCTTGTGTAGTGTTGTGCGGCGTTCATAGAGAGCAGGATAGGCAGGGACATTGTCAGCTGTGCTTTATACTTCTTTAGATAGCGCTGTTACAGTGAGTGTAGTGTTCAGGGAGAGAGCAGGATAGGCAGGGACAGTGTCAGCTTTGCTTTGCTTCCTAACCTAGCGCTGTTACAGTGAGTGTAGTGTGCCTCCTGCACAGCATACACCTGAATCTACCCCCTCATTGCTGGTGTTGTGTAGTTGATTTGTGCAACACAGGCATCTGCCTAATATTCAGTCAGTGTAGTGCGCCTCCTGCACAGCATACACCTGAATTTAAATAGTACTGATTGCTGTATAAAAGACAATGGTCCCAAAAATGTGTCAAAAATGTCCGATGTGTCCGCCATAATGTCGCAGTCACAATAAAAATCGCTGATCGCCGCCATTACTGGTAAAAAAGAAATAATAATAGAAATGCTATAAAACTATCCCCTATTTTGTAAACGCTATAACTTTTGCGCAAACCAATCAATAATCGCTAATTGCTATTTTTTTTTACCAAAAATATGTAGAAGAATACATTCGGCCTAAACTGAGGAAAAAAAAAGTTTTTTATATATTTTTTGGGGATATTTATTATAGCAAAAAGTAAAAAAATATTGAGTTTTTTTTTTAAAATTGTCGCTCTATTTTTGTTTATAGCGCAAAAAATAAAAACCGCAGAGGTGATCAAATACCACCAAAAGAAAGCTCTATTTGTGGGAAAGAAAGGACGCCAATTTTGTTTGGGAGCCACGTCGCACGACCGCGCAATTGTCAGTTAAAGCAGCGCAGTGCCGAATCGCAAAAAGGGGCCTGGTCCTTTGGCTGCAAATTGGTCCGGGGTGGTTAAATGGCTTTTTTTTTTTCCTTTACAAATGTCATTTTGTGCAGGGACAGTTCTAAACATGGGAAACACATGCCACTTCACAGGCATACTTTAGACACCCCCCAGGTACCATATTTTTTTTTCACTTTATGCATCATTAAAATGACTGCTCCAGAAAAAAACGTCCATTTTTAAGCCCCCGTTCACACCTATGCGAATTAGATGCGGCTTACACCGCATCCAATTCGCAGGACATTTCAAAATACATTCATTTTAATGAGGCTGGTTCACATATCTGCGGTGCATTCGCACTGCGCATTGCAGAAAAGACTTGTGTGTTTTTTGGGCAGTGCGGTCCGGCTCAGGTGCGAATTCAGGCCCATTATCTTCTATGGGCACGCATCTGATTCGCAGATGTGTGAACAGGATAAAATACTGATGCAATCCTGAGCTGATACTGTGGCAATCCTGAGCTGATACTGAGCAATAACTGACATGAAACGCTAAACAACTGACTTTTTTGTGCGCAGTTAAGCCGGACATTCAATTCGCAACGCACTGGTGTGAACCCGGGCTTAAAATTCCTTTTGCATTGATACATGTCCCCTGGGGCAGAACCCGGGTCCCCAAACACTTTTTAGGACAATAACATGCATATTTGCCGTTATAAATAGCACTTTAGATTTCGAACGTTCGCGTCCATTGTAGGGATCATCAAAGATATGGATATTTTTTTATAACCTAACCCTGACTTGTACTTCTCAACATTGTCCTTTACTTGTTTGGAGAGTTCCTTGGTCTTCATGGCAGTGTTTGGTTAGTGGTGCCTCTTGCTTAGGTGTTGCAGCCTTTGGGGCCTTTCAAAAAGGTGTGTATATGTAATGACAGATCATTAGAACTCACCACAGACGATTAAATGAGCTCCTTACCAGTTGCTCTGATCCCACAAGGAGGCCATCAGAAGCCTAGCTGCATAGCATCCATATATAGCACAATCTTGCATGGAAAGGTTCCACGTTCTCCTAAGCCAAGATATACTCCATGGAGGAAGTTAAAGTACACATACTTAAAATTATAAAATCACACTAATGCCACGTACACGATCGGAATTTCGGCCAGCAAAAGACCGATGAGAGCTTTTCATCGGAAAATGCGACCGTGTGTAGACTCCATCGGAATTTTGCTGGCCGATATTCTGCCAGCAAAAGTTTGAGAGCATGTTCTCAATTTTTCTGACGGAAAAAGTTTCTATCCGAAATTCCGTTCGTGTGTATGCAATTCCGACGCGCAAAATTCCGATGCATGCTCGTAAACAATTCGACGCATGCTCGGAAGCATTAAACTTCCTTTTTATAGTGCCATCGTACGTGTTGTACGTCACCGCGTTATTGACCGTTGGAATTTGGTGTGACCGTGTGTACGCAAGACAGCTTGAGCTGAATTCCATCGTAATTCCGTTGAAAAAACCTTCGGACTTAATTCCGCGGCATTACAGTTTTGACGAAATTATACAGCATGTGTTGCAAACAACCAGCAGGTCCAAGCGGTCAGGCCAACTTGTGGAATAACGTCACGTGTGAGTCCCCTCACACATGATGTTATTCCGCAAGTCTGCCTGACCGCTTGGACCTGCTGGTTTGTTTAATTGCATTTGATTTACTTCGTTTTTTGTCACTAAGGTTTATAGTTTTTTTTGCAAGCGCATGAATATTACCTTGGGTTTAGTACGTTTTTCAGGATTTATATCTTTCAGCATCAGCTTCCTTTGCAGCTCTCGTCATTTGGTCAACATGATATCTCAGGGCTGAAAAGCATGTCTTAGCAAGAAGATTTCACTCTGCTGGACTCTCTGATCAAAGGCTTGAATGGACAGCAGGTAGTCCAGCAGCTGGCATTGCCAGCCAGTCATTGTCATCACAGGCTATGCAACACCAGAACTGGTATTTGTCATAGACACCTATCAGATATGGCGCAAAGCCAAATGTACACTGGAGGCATCCAATTACAGGTTTCAAAAACTTTTCATTATACAAACATAAAGGTGCATAAAGGGCAGAAGTATAAAATATTAAAGTGGTTCTAAAGCCTGAAGGTTTTGCATTAAGGTAAAAAACCTTTAGTGTGCTGCTTTCTCCCCCAGCCTTCCTTTATACTTACCTGAGCCCCATCTTGATACAGTGATGTGCTCTCTCTCTCTCTCTCTCTCTCTCTCTCTCTCTCTCTCTCTCTCTCTCTCTCTCTCTCTCTCTCTCTCTCTCTCTCTCTCTCTCTCTCTCTCTCTCTCTCTCTCTCTCTCTCTCTCATTGCTGCTGTCAGTTCAGTCACAGCCAGTGAGGATGGAGGGGGAGCCGAGCCACATTCTCTCTATCTGAATGGACACACAGACTTGGCTTGGGTGCACTCGGCAGGGGGGAGGAGTGGACAGCGCCAGCGGGGGACCTGAGAAGAGAAGGATCGGGGCTGCGCTGTGCAAAACTATTGCACATTGCAGGTAAGTATAACATGTTTATTGTAAAAAAAATAATAGGCAAAGCTTTACAATCACTTTAAGGCTGAACTCTAGGCAGATGTAAAAGACACAAATTATTGCAGCTCTGTAATATTATTAAGTATGTCTAAAAGGGTTTCTTTAACAACTTGCCGACCAGGCGCCGTCATTGTACTGCCGCAGGTCAGCTCGTCATTGTACGTCTGCTCGGGAACTCTATTGTGTGGGCGCCCCCACTGGCCAGCGTGGGGAGCCAATTAGCGGGTGGGGCGGAAAGCACATAGGGCTTTATTTATATAAAAGCAAATTCCAGTTAAAAGTGGTCAATTATCAAGGGGGACCCCAGGAACTCTGGGAACGTGGTGGACTCTGGTTTCCAGAGACCACCTACCGCAGAAAGAATACACAAAGGTAAGGGGGGTGGGTTACTGATATAAGGGTGAAACCTTTATATCAGTGCCCCTTTACATTATTATATTTACTCCCCCCTTACATCAGTGACCCCCCTCAGACTGGCCTGGTGGCGCTGTCACTGACCTTCTCTCAGGTACACCGTGCAGGGCTCAGTTAGATCGGGCATTATTCCTTCCACTTATTGTACACCAACGATGGTGCACTATTCCTACCACTAATACCACTAATAAAGACTGATGAGAGCTTTTGGTCGGAAAATGCGACCGTGTGTACACTCCATCAGAAATTCCGATCGTCTGTAGCAATTCCGACGTGCAAGATTCCTACGCATGTTCGGAAACAATTCGAAGCATGCTCCGAAGCATTGAACTTAATTTTCTCAGCTCGTCGTAGTGTTGTAAGTCACCGCGTTCTTGACGGTCGAAAGTTCAGAAAACTTTTGTGTGAACGTGTGTATGCAAGCCAAGCTTGAGCGGAATTCCGTCGGAAAAACCATCCAAGATTTTTCTGATGGAAAATCTGCTCGGGTGTATGCGGCATAAGGCTTGGTTCACACATATGCAAATTAGATGTGGATTTCACCACATCCAATTCGCATGACAGGTAACTGTCACCAGTTCTCAATAGAGCTGGTTCACACATGTCCAGGGTGGCCGCGGTCCGGATTAAAAAAAGGATCCGGTGCGTGTTTGGGTCCGTTTCAGGTGCAGATTCAGACAAAAAGTCAGACCTGAATCACACCTGA
Source organism: Lithobates sylvaticus (assembly GCA_028564925.1). NCBI lineage: Eukaryota > Metazoa > Chordata > Amphibia > Anura > Ranidae > Lithobates > Lithobates sylvaticus. The sequence continues at coordinate 45,075,153 of CM053034.1, read as the reverse complement.
ACCGATGAACAGACAGGCACTGGTTGAACTAGATGGACTGGTATCTTCTTTTTTCTTGGGTGGTGGTTGTGGGAGTCTACGGGCAGGGGGTTTATCAGATTCTGGAAGCCCCCTTTAACAACCCCAGATCCATCAGCAATCACGACGCCACACCGCTGGACCCTAAAAAGGAAAAAAAAATGCTCCCTTGTGATGTCACTGACCCAGCATGCATTGGTCGGTGATGTCACAAGGGGGGGGCAGTGCCACCAGGTGAAGTCAACAGGTGGCCACACCTTTTACCTATTTAAGAACTGTGGTCAGCCTTCGTCGCGGGCGGAACGTTTTTATTTTTCGGGGTGCAGCGGGGGTCGTGACTGACGATAGATCTACATCAAGGACTTTTTTTTAAATATTTTTTTTAATAAAGGAATTGTCAAAAACTGCCTCTTGTCTTTATATTTGACACTTTTTTTGGTGAATGAGTAGGTGTACCCCTACTCATTCACATATGGAAGGGGCCGGGATCTGGGGGCCCCTTGTTAAAGGAGGCTTCCAGATTTTGATAAGCACCCTGCCCGCAGGCCCCCACAACCCAGGGTTGATGGGAAGAGGCCGCTGTCCCCATCAACATGGGGACAAGGTGCTTTGGGGTGGGAGGGGGCAGAGCCCGCTCCAAAGCATCCCCCCATGTTGAGGGCATGTGGCCTGGTATGGTTCAGGAGAGGGGGGCACTCACTCACTTTAGTTTGAGGGGACAGCAAATTTACACTGTTATACAAGCTGTTCACTCACTACTTTATATTGTAGCAAAGTGTAATTTCTTCAGTGTTGTCAAATGAAAATGTAGTGGTGACACTTTTGCAAGGTGTCCGCTATGTGTAGATGTACTTGTTTTTTTCAACTGGTTCTGAGAGCTAATTGGGTAGGTTAACTTTGGCATCAGTTTGGCTGGGCTGTGTTGAGGTTCTGCCTGATCATGTGTGCAGTAAGGTACACATGACAGGTTTAGAACCAGGCCTGGTTGGACGTTTGGGTACCGGCATTCCTCTGAACCAATTAGTGGGTGCGTTTGGCCCCCCTGAGGAGTCTGGGGAAGGGTACTTAAGATGCTGGAGTCACGTGTTCTGGTTCGTTCGGCCATAGCTGCCTGTTCCTGGATCTGGACCGGGGTAGCCCCGCAAGGGGTCCCGGTCACGGGAGCGTGTGCCGTCCCGCGACATGGTTGGTTTGACAAGCCCCACAGACCCGCTTGGTCTGGGGCAAGGATCCATCTGTTCCCGAGTCTCGGAACCAGCTGGTCCGAGGCACAGTAACTGAGGGAGGATTCAAGGCGCCCCGGTGCGCTCTCAACTTGGAGGGGCACCGCAGCTCGTGTAAGCGACCGGGGGAGGACTCTTCGGAGGAGGGCCAACAAGCTGGCATCCCAAGAAGTGCCTGGTTGCTGGGTTGTCAAGGGCACTAGAGAATCCACGCTTCCCCAATACTGCCAAGGAGACGGATAACGTTCCAGGTACTGAGGAAAGGTTCCTGTTTTGCTTCTGAGTGCTTCTTTAATTCAAGGTCAGAGACTTTGCAAATTCCGAATTCAAGTGCTGACTGCCATAATCTCTGGCTGGAGATTTGTTCAGCTTTGAAGCGCCCAGCTGCGAGTGGCTACTCTCTAGGTTGGTAAATAGAGACTTTCACATACTTAGCAGTTCAAGGTGCCTGAGTTTCTTCATCCTTACCCTCTGTTCCCACATGAGACTGTGTCTGTTGGATGTTACCCCCTGCAAATAAAAACCTTTCTAAAGGACTTTTATGGTGTCAGCGTACAAAGTCGTTGGGTACTAATTCTGGGAACCCCTAGACCTGGAGGAACAAGCCAAGCGGAGGTAACCGGTAAGCCCAAAAGTCAAGGGGGCCCCATTGAAAGTTTTGGCTGCTACAAAAAGATATAATAAAATATTTACAAAAATGTGAGGGGTGTACTCACTTTTGTGAGATACTGTAAGCGGGAACTCTGATGTAAAGGGGAACGTAGCAGACTCTGACATAAGGAGGAACTCTGTGCTGCTCTTTTTGACTTTTGTTTTAACGTAAACACATTTCTAACTGCACTAGCTACATGCCTGTAGCTTAAATATTGATATCTGCACTGTTTTGCACTTAAAACTACAATTTTATGTACTTTTTCGAAGTGTCAGTATAACATGTTTTGGTGTCAGTAAATTGCATGATTGGTGGTGTCAGTAAAAAATGGGTGTTTATAAATTTTGGGCGTCCTGTCAGTGAATTTCACTTTGGGGGGGGGGGGGTGGTCCTTGCACAGAGCAGGTAAGTATAACATCTTCTTTTTTATTTTAAATTTAAAAAAAGTTAAGATTTAGTATCGTTTTATGGTGGAATCCCAGGCACCCATGCCTTCTGAAGGAGTGGCTGACTTGTTTCCCCTGCAGCTCAACACTTTTTTTTCCCATAACTTTTCTTCTACAATTATACTTTTGAACAGAAGCAAAAACGTTCCCCCTGCTGAGTATTCATAATTGTGCCAGGACTATCTCTGGTGAACAAGAGGGATCCAACAGAAAATGTCATACCTGATCTGTTTTATAATATTTGGATGAGGGTAGCATCTTCATTGATCATACATATACACACTGATCAGCCATAACCACCCACCATACCATGTCGAGGCATGGACTCCACTAGACTTTTGAAGGTATGCTGTGGTATTTAGCACCAAGCTGTCAGTAGCAGATCCTTTAAGTCCTGCAGGTTGCAAGGTGGGGCCTCCATGGATCAGACTTGTTTTTCCAGCACATCCCAGAGATGCTGTTCCTCAAACCTTTCTTGAATTCATCAGACCAGGCCACCTTCTTCCATTGCTCCGTGGTCCAGTTCTGATGCTCACTGGCCCATTGTAGGTGCTTTCGACTGTGGACATGGGTCATAGGGTGACCACATTTACAAACTGCCGTTCAGGGACACAAACCCCCCCCCCCCCCCAAAACTACCTTTTTTGTGACCCTGTAGATTTCAGGGGTTCATGCTGGGACCTGTAGTTCTTCACTAGTTGGGGGGGGGCAGAGGGGTGTCTTAAGCTCTGAGGGACTCATGCTGGGACCTGTAGTCATTCACTTTTGGTGGTCACAAAAGTGAAGGACTACAAGTCCCAGCATGAACCCCTGAGATCTAAGGGTGTGATGCTATAGATTTCACAGGTTCATGCTGGGACCTGTAGTTCTTTACTAATTGGGAGGGTGGGGGAGTTGTCACATCTTCAGCTCTGAGGGATTTATTCTGGGACCTGTAGCTCTTCACTTTTGGGGGGGGGGGTCACATCCCCCAAAACTGAAGGACTACAAGTCCCAGCATAAACACCTGAGATCTAAGGATGTATCCTCCTCCCATCCTCCGAGGGTGTCACCTGTCCTCTGCCATTCTCTCTGCAGTCAGTGCCGTTCATGACACACATGGTGTTCCATCCATCTCTGGCACCCGGTCTTACCTGAGAGTTGTTCTTAAATCCTGGCAGCTCCCTTCCCTTTGAGCATGCTGCCGGAGAAGATTGAGGAGGAGGTGGGTGGAACTAAAGCACTAGGCGTGGAGGAGGAGGAAGTTAAATCCTCCTCCATGCTGAATGCTGGGGCCTCGGGCATCACATGCCTCAGGCATCACAGTCTGTTGCGTATGGATTTGCATAGACTTAGACCACTCAGGGTGCCCATGCTGACCCATAGGGTGACCACGTGTCCCGGATTGCCGGGACAGTCCCACATTTTGCATGATTGTCCTGGGCACCTTCATTCTGGGACAATACAGTTTTCAAAAATGAAACTGACACCAGCCACCCCACCTCGGTCCACATGAAGTCACTTGTTGCCAGATGCCACGTGGTCCTAGCAACCAGTTTGGGCATTGTAAAGCCAGCCGTGGAACAAGATAAAAGGGTCTTGGCCAGCCAGGACAAGTACTGTCAGTGAGAAAAGAGGCAATGCGGCTGCCTTTTTTGGGGGCATCAGATAGGCCTGGGGGGGAAAAGGTGTCAGTTTCCTTTTGGGACACTCTACTGTCCCGAAATGAAGGTGCCCAGGACCCGGGAGAGACCTGCAAAATGCGGGACTGTCCCAGACAATCTGAGACACCTTGTCACCCTAATGGGTCAACATGGGCACCCTGACTGGTCTAAGTCTATGCAACCCCATACGCAACAGACTGTGATGCTCTGTGTGTTCTGACACCTTTCTATCCAAACCAGCGATAACTTTTTCAGCAATCTGAGCTACAGTAGCTCTTCTAATGGATCGAACAACATAGACCAGCCTTTGTTCCGCCAAATCCATCAATGAGCCTTGGCCTCCCATGACATTGTCCTCGGTGCGCCAGTTTTCCTCCCTTGGACCACTTTTGGTCGCTCCTGACCACTGCAGACCCACATCTCCCCGCAAAAGCTGCAGTTTTGGAGTGGCTCTCAACACATCAACTTCAGGGACAACATGCTCACTTCCTTATAGATCTCACCCACTTTCAGATGCCATTGTAATGAGAAAATCAATGTTATTCACTTTACCTATCAGTGCTCATACTGTTATGGCCGATTGGTGTATAATAAAGTTTATTACAATCCAGTAGAGGGATGGAGTGTAATCTGCTGGATGTGAGACTGGCTGTCTCCTGTCTATGAGCACTTTTAGTTTGTTCTGTAACTTGCAGAGTTCAACCCAGCCCTCTAATCCCTGCATTATTAGCCCACAGCAGTTCACTCAACAACATCCCCTCCCTAGAGCAGGGCCACTCCTTGCCTTGTCATTAAAGGTGTGTCACACACCACAGCATGGCGCTATACTGTCTGCTGGAGCTGTGCAAACCACACAGAGCCGGTCAGAGGGGAGGGCACACAACACGGAAGGAGCCAATGATCTATGTTGCCTGGCAGAGTATGGGGAAGGGCTAGAACGCCATAGGCTGCGAACCTCGAGAGAGGCGGGGCTACTTGTCAAGTCCAAATGAAGGGCTTTATTGGCCCCACCCCTTTCTTTCCAGTTTCAGACTGTAGCTCCATGGCTCCGGGCTGTGTTTTGACACGTGGGGTGTGAGACGCTCTGTGATGACGTCATGCAGGCTGGTCAGGAAGTCTTGGCTGCTGCTGAGCCGGGTGCACAGAGGTGTGAGGAGGAGAAGAGAGGAGAGGGGAGCCCGGACCCATTCCCAGACTGAGGGGGACCACAGCCTGCCCGGGACTCTGCATTCCATATACAGCTCTCATTATGCCACTCTGCACGCTGCTCTGAAACTTCCTCTGTCTGTCCATTCCTGTACACAGAGCCCCAATCTTCCCTGAGACTCCCAGCCTGCCCAGAAGTTGCCAGCCAGCCCCAGAGATTCCCAGAGATCTACAGAGATTCCCAGCCAGCCACAGAGATTCCTGACCTCCCTAGAGATTCCCAGCCTCCCCAGAGATCTAAAAAGATTCCCAGCCTCCCCAGAGATCTAAAAAGATTCCCAGCCTCCCGAGAGATCTAAAAAGATTCCCAGCCTCCCGAGAGATCTAAAAAGATTCCCAGCCTCCCGAGAGATCTAAAAAGATTCCCAGCCTCCCCAGAGATCTAAAAAGTTTCCCAGCCTCCCCAGAGATCTAAAAAGATTCCCAGCCTCCCCAGAGATCTAAAAAGATTCCCAGCCTCCCCAGAGATCTAAAAAGATTCCCAGCCTCCCCAGAGATCTAAAAAGATTCCCAGCCTCCCCAGAGATCTAAAAAGATTCCCAGCCTCCCCAGAGATCTAAAAAGTTTCCCAGCCTCCCCAGAGATCTAAAAAGTTTCCCAGCCTCCCCAGAGATCTAAAAAGATTCCCAGCCTCCCCAGAGATCTAAAAAGATTCCCAGCCTCCCCAGAGATCTAAAAAGATTCCCAGCCTCCCCAGAGATCTAAAAAGATTCCCAGCCTCCCCAGAGATCTAAAGAGATTCAAAGTCTCCCCAGAGTTTCCCAGCCTCCCTAGAGATCTAAAGAGATAACCAGCCTCCCTTGAGAGCCCAAGAGATTCCTAGCCTTGCCAGGGATTCCCAGCCTTCCCAGAGATCTAAACAGATTCCTGGCCTCCCTAGAGAGCCCCAAAGATACCCATAACCCCCAGAGATCCAAAAAGATTCCCGTCCTCCCTAGAGAGCCCCTGAGATTCCCAGCTGCCCCAGAGATCCAAAAAGATTCCCAGTCTCCCTAGAGAGCCCCAAATATACCCAGGTTTGTGTCTTGTTCCTTATACAACCCTATGAGCAGATTTTTAACTTAGCTGGACTTCTGTTATTGCTCTGTCTGTTTATTCCCATACACAGCCTCTACTTGTGTACATAGGCCTTTCCTGCATGCATAGCCTTATCTACAGCCTGTACATTAGCCCCATCCACAGCCTGCTCAGACACAATGATCCCGCTCTCCTAGTGAAGTCTGTTCTTTACTCCCCACACAACTCTTCTCCATTGTATCCATACTACTCTCCATTCCTATACACAGAGCTCCATCGCTCTCCATTCCTATATAATGATCCACATTTGCAGCATTTCTAATCGTCCTCCGCTGTCTATGTGATGACACAGAGTCTTCACTCTCACGGTACGGGTTCTTACTGTTTCTGTATTACCTCATTCATAGTGACTGTTAATGGTCCAGTAATTCTTATGCAGCAATCCACATATCCCTGAAACCAGAGCCCAGTCCATAGACTGCCTTGGTTGTAGCTTTATAGATCAGTTCTTCCATAGTGTTCTGTAGATCTCTCCTAGTCTGCTGCACTAATAGTCTTCCTCTCCAATATACATTCCTGTACACAGCTCAGCTTGTCCGAAGTATAAACTCTTACTGCATGTTTCTGTACAGCTCCCTTCATTCATCGTGCCTTTTCATCATCGTTCTGTTGTCAGCTGCACCACCTTGTCCCAGATTTAGCTTCTACAAAGTGCCTACATATTACCAGCCCACATACCTCCTTTTTTATTTATTTTAGCAGCCTATGATATGGGAATGTTCTGATTTTTGCATAGTCAGTTCTTCTGAACATACAGGCTGTATATAGCACAGAATGCATGTTGTTTCTGTCCTATCGGTGTTAGTTGTCCAGTATTGCAGTCCATGTACAGGTTAAGTATATGTTGTATGACCACATCCTGTCCAAGATATTTCTATACTATTTCTTTGCACCAGGAGTATCTACCCCCCCCCCCCTCCTCATTCTCTGATTCAGAGTTTGCTTTTTATATAGAGTAAGTTTACATAGTCCTGCTCCATCCTTGCACACATTGGTCCAACATGGCAGATTCAAATTCTATGACAGTGGTATCTGACCCCCAACATGCCGCCAAGCTTCTCCGAGCTATGAGTTCCTTCCGTGAAGAATCCGACTTCTGTGATGCTCTGCTTATCGTGGAAGAACAAGAAATTCCTGTGCAGAGGAATATTTTGGCAGCTGCTAGTCCCTACATTAGGTAAATACACATTTTTGTTTCTTATTATATGTTATATATTTGCATATTGTTATCAGGGCATTTAAAGTTAAGCGGTATTAATCCCAAAAGCAAACATTTATTATGTTTCAGCTTACTGAGCCCCCATTCACACCAGTGTGATTTGTCATGACATTTGACAGTTCCAAATTACATGACAAGTCACACCCCCCATTGTCAGCAATGGAACCTTTCAAATAGCTGCCAACCAGAAAAAGGTTCCTGCACTTTTTGCCGATTTTTCATTGCGACTTGCATAGACTTTTGTTGTATGAAGTCACAACCCACAATTAAATCGGTAGTGTAAATCGCACTTATGTGTGGCTTTGGAATTGCGCTGAAGTAGCGTGATTTCAAAGCCACACCGGTGTAAACGGGGGATAATTCTTAGATGTGAGGGCTTCATTAGTTCCTTTTTTTAAAGTGTAAGTTCACCAGACCAGACCCCCCCCCCCCCCCTGCAGCGTGGCGATCTCCCCTTCTGAACCCTGCTATCGCCACCTCACCGGACCGGGGCTTAGAAAACCCCTATACTTCTTCCCCACTGACAGGACAGACTATGCGGGATCTGATTGTTTGGCGCCGACCAATTGGAATGCTCCGAAATGTCCCTCCTGATGGGAAGTTTTGGAGATTAATCTGAGGGCATTTCTAAACCCCAGTCTGGTGAGGCAGCGCTAGCAGGGCTTAGAATGGGAGACCGCCGTGCTGCAGGTTAGCAGGACTGGGGGGGGGGGGGGGGGTGTCTGAGGTTTCTTGTGTAAGTTCACCTTTACAGAAAAATCTGTAGCACTTGTATGAGTCTAGGCTTTAAAGGGTAACTTTAAAGCCTAGACTCATACAAGTGTGGGAAACGCAGTGATCCTTGCACGTTTCCCACATTGCAATTGCACTGTGTTTGCGTTCCGCTGCGAGTGTCAACACAAAGTTAACACCGCAAACGCAATGCGGTTTGCCTGCACTGGATCGCACAGTACAGGCCTCTGCCTGTGCAGCACCCCATGCATGAACATAGCTTCCGTATTTCTGGCCCTTTTTCTGGCCTCTGCAGCGCCCCATGAATATAGCCTCCATATTTCTGGACCCTTTCCTGGCCTCTACACATGCTGCACTCGCAATCTGCACCCCATGCATGCATGAATATAGCCATCATATTTCTGGCTCTTTTCCTGGCCTCTGCAGCATGCATGCAATTTGACCCCATGCATGAATACAGCGGCCATATTTCCGGCTATTCAGCACGCATGTGTGTGACCTTCTCTACATCGAGGCTCTGTGATGAAACAATAATGGTGATATAATACCCATGTGTGGTAGCATACAATCCCTGAGGTCGCTACAGCACTTGTGCTGAATACTGCTGCCATATTGTGATGCCAGAAATATGGCTGCTGAATCCCCCCTGCATGCGTGATACTGAAAGTAGGGAGCTGTCGCCACCACACATGCCAGCCAAAGGGGGGGTTAGATTTCCGACCTTCAGGTTGTCCCCCACAGGCTTAGTAAGAAGTGCTGGCAGAAGTTGACTAGACAAACCTATTCTACTCTCACTGCTCTTTCAGCACCCATTCTCTGCAACCCGCCAGCCCTCCACCCAAACTGGGGTGTTTGGCACAAATCTTCTCTTTGGCTCTGGTAGTGTAGGAGTTAACTTTTTAAAATTCAACCTATTTTGGCTAACTGCAAGACAAGCATTTTTTTAAGGGCGGTTCTGTGGTTCTGCCCCGGGGGCAATCCCAGGGATATTTAGCACGCTGTCTCAGATTTCAAGCTGTCTTGTCTGTTCTGCTGCCTTTTTAATAAGATAAAAGCCTCAACCATTGCATACAATTGCTGAATTTATTGTTGGTAATTATGTAAAGGTGTGTGTCTACATAGTTAGCTAGGCTGAAAAAAGACACAAGTCCATCCAGTTCAACCCTAAAAAAAAAAAAAAAAAAGAAGAAATAATAAAAAAAAAAAAAATATCGTACAATACAATATACCCAATTCTATACCCACAGTTGATCCAGAGGAAGGCAAAAAAAAACCCAGCAGAGCATGCTCCAATCTGCTAAAGCAGGGGAAAAAATCCCTTCCTGATCCCCCGAGAGGCAATCGGATTTTCCCTGGATCAACTTTACCTATAAATGTTGGTACCCAGTTATATTATGTACATTTAGGAAAGTATCCAGGCCTTTCTTAAAGCAATCTACTGAAGAAAAAGAGTTTTCATGTTGAAAATAAAGTTATGGGTAGGTACAAAACACCCAATGGATAAGGCATGTTCCAACTGCATTCATACTGATGCATCCCATGGGTCAGTAATTCTTTGAGTCCCAGTTCACACTGGTGCAATGCGGGGAAACTCTGTGATTCGGTGCCGGTTCCCGCATCGCGCCTGAATCGCACCTAAATCACACATTAGTTCACACGGACATCTGCGAACCGCTAGGGGGTAAAGTTAATGACACCCCAGGTGGGATCGCAGCGCAAACTGTGAAATGGTACAGGAATCGAATTGCATAGGTGTGAACACCCATGCAATCCGATTCCAGTGCGGACCAAAAAGGGGTCCTACATTATTTTGGTGCAAATGTGATGCCATTTCAGCCATACAGTTTGTATGGTTGAATTTGCATCGCATGTGATCTGCTCAACAGAGGTGCGAATCGCATGCAATGTCTCTGATCACACAAATGTGAACCCAGCCTGAATTACCTGTATGATAGATGTTTGAGACTCCCATTTTCAGATGTGTTATTTATTGGGGTAGTATCTTCCTACAGAGCCTAGACCTTTTACATGCCATCTAAATGCCTTGATTCAGCATCTCTATGTACATAATAAACACTAGAAGAACTTTGAAAAGGCTAGACTATATATATATATATATATATATATATATATATATATATATATATATATATATATATATATATATATATATATATATATATATATATATATATATATATATATATATATATATATATATATATATATATATATATCTATCAGCACTGGAAATGCCCACTGTCTGATATAAATAAATCCTCTGGTGAGGGGGAAATGTCATATAGAAGGAAATATGAGTACCATATATACCCGAGTATAAGCCGAGTTTTTCAGCACATTTTTTTTGTGCTGAAAGTGCCCCCCTCGGCTTATACTCGAGTCAAGCACTTTTCTGCAGCAGAGAATGACATTTTCCGACCCAAATTTGTGGCCCCGTATCTCGGGCCACTTAGTGCTAGAAACCCCAAATTTGGTGTGCAAACCCAATGGGACCAACACTACAACATATCCATTGGGGTTCCTAGCACCAAGTGGCCCTGAGATACAGGGCCCCAAAGTCGGTCAACTGTGTCCATCTGCAGCAATGTCATTTCGGGACCCTTTGGGTCCAGAGACCCCACATTTTGCAGCTAGGGGGCATCTAGGAACCCTTAACTACCAAGTTTGAAGTTCATGGGACCTATGGCTGCAAATGGGCACAGTGAGGCTGTAAATGGGCACAGTGAGGCTGCAAATGTTTAGTATTTTTAGTGTGGTGCTGCCAACTCTTTGATTATGTTCTTCTCTGTGAATGCTGTTCTATCTAGTTGTTATTATTATTATTATTATATAGTGTTTTTGTAATCCTGATGTTTCATATACTTACATGTTGATAAAAATATCAAATACACATATACAATGACTCAGTGATTTAAACAGGCCTGTGTGTACATGAATGCATTTTGAAGTTTCCGCCCGAATTGTATAGCAACGGGAACACCACTCCTTGGTTTGGGTGGCAGAGATTAAATGAAAGAAATGAAAAGTTTTTAATACTATTTATTTTATATATTAATAATTTGTACCAGTTGCTTTTTTGTCGTGATCGTTACCATTTTCCACCAAGGACTTCATCCACTATTTCAGTGTGTTTATCTATGTCCTGGGATCTGTCCCATTACACCCTTGCCTCCTTACCAGATGTCCTCCTTATAGTCAGTTGGGATGAGGAAGATGGCACGAATAAAGTGTCGGTCCACATAAAACACCTTTTTATTTATTTTTATTTTTTTCTCACAGTTCCTTTGCAGGCTTCGTTGGTGTGACTGTGGCAAGCTTCTAAGCTGCTGACCTCTACTGATTTCTTAGCAAAAAGGTTTCATTTTTTTTGCCATCATGTGTGTCAGGAACCATAAACCATGTGGGGACAGAAAGTGCAGTAAAAAAAATAAACCTTTAATGACATGGCAAACATAACACAGTTCCGGAATGTATCAAAAAAAAAAAAAACAGAAGCCAAGGTTTGGTTGCCAGAGCGGGTAATCAGACGAGCCCGGGTCAGGAAACCAGAAGTCAGCGTAATCAGGAATAGGAATTGGATGGGAAGTCAGCCAGGCCAAGTCATACACAGGAGCACAGAAAGGAAGCACTTGGCGATCATAGACCACTCAAGGGCAAGTAGGAAATGAGCTAAGCTGCTTAAAGTGGTATTCCACCCTAAAGTGGAACTTCCGCTCATCGGAAACCCTCCCCCCTTTGGTTTTACATTTGGCACCTTTCAGGGGAGAGGGGAGTGCAGATACCTGTTTAAGACAGGTATTTGCACCCAATTTCGGGCATATACTTCCACGGGAGTCTATGCCTCTTCCTGTCCTGCCACGCTGTCTGCTGGGACACTCACGGGTCCCAGAGACAGCATGGAGCATTCCTATTGCGCTGCGTGACTGGCGCATGCGCAGTAGGGAACTGGGAAGTGAAGCCGCAAGGCTTCGTTTCCTGATTCCCATACACAAGATGGCGGTGGCAGCATCCGAGGACCGAGGGACGGTTTGGCCTTGGGTGCCGACATCACTGGACCCTGTGACAGGTGAGTGTCCTTATTTTAAGTCAGCAGCTGCAGTATTTGTAGCTGCTGACTTGAAAAAAAAAATAAAATTTCCGCCGGACTCCCTCTTTAAATAACAAAAAGGGGGTGGCTGTAGGCTGGATTAATGAGGCAGGTTAATGGTGACCAGGTGAGTCACTCTGGTAATTAACTGACAGCTGAGCAGCTACTGAGCACTAAGGCCCCATTCACACCTGAGCGTAGCGGTTTCAGGCAGAAAGTCGCACAATTTTTTTGATGCGATTTGGTGACCTTTTGACCTGTACAAATGTAAAAAGCAGAAAAATGCCCAAATCTGCCTAAAAAAATAAAATAAATAAAAAGTTGCAGAACTTGTTTTGAGCTTCAGGGGTTTTGGAGCTTAAGGCGTTTTAGATTGGAGATATGAACCATCTGCATAGAGAATAATAGATTTTTTTTTCTCCTCCAGCGTTTTGTAGCTTCAGCATATTATCCTATGTGTCCATGCACACAGGCTGTTGTTCCAGCAGTTTTTGGCATGAGTGTTTTCTGGCTGGGAAAAAAACCCGGAACTAGTGCGTTTTGAGGGGAGTTTTTCAGCTGTAAAAACTCTCCCAACTCCGATAAAAGCTAAAAACACTTTTATCAAAGTTTTTAAGCCATAAGCTTTTTTGAGAGTATAGTTTTGCTAAAAAATACTACTGCAAAACTCATTTTACAGCTAACTTTACTGGAGTTTTTTTATAACGTCCTGTGTGCATGAGGCCTTGAAGTGACAAGCTGCATCTGGTTTTTGTGGTGGCGGTCTACAGTGGAAAGCTGAATCTGAGTGGCAGGCTGCAACAGTGGAAGGTACATCTGGTGGCAGGAAGGATAGTGGCAAGCTGCATCTGGTGGCAGGTTAGTGGCGAGCTGCATCTGGTGGCAGGTTAGTGGCAAGCTGCATCTGGGGGTGCTCTTTATTGAGGGAGGGATCCACGGACTGCATATCTCTATCTTTTTATTGTGGAAGGATGGAGGGGGGGGGGCATAGACCAAGTGGAAGCTATTCCCAAATTTCATGGGACTTCCTGTTGGTCTATCTGCAGGGGATTAGGGGAGAATAAGGTTGCCTTTATGTAATTTGCTAACTATAGCTAATAAAATCATGTAGTTTTACTCTTTAGGGTGTGTTTATTATCACTTTTTTGTTATTTTTGTTGATTTGGGTTCAGCTGCATCTGGTGGCAGGTTAGTGGCGAGCTGCATCTGGTGGCGGGTTAGTGGCGAGCTGCATCTGGTGGCGGGTTAGTGGCGTGCTGCATCTGGTGGCGGGTTAGTGGCGTGCTGCATCTGGTGGCGGGTTAGTGGCGTGCTGCATCTGGTGACGGGTTAGTGGCGTGCTGCATCTGGTGGCGGGTTAGTGGCGTGCTGCATCTGGTGGCGGGTTAGTGGCGTGCTGCATCTGGTGGCGGGTTAGTGGCGTGCTGCATCTGGTGGCGGGTTAGTGGCGTGCTGCATTTGGTGGCGGGTTAGTGGCGTGCTGCATCTGGTGGCGGGTTAGTGGCGTGCTGCATCTGGTGGCGGGTTAGTGGCGTGCTGCATCTGGTGGCGGGTTAGTGGCGTGCTGCATCTGGTGGCGGGTTAGTGGCGTGCTGCATCTGGTGGCGGGTTAGTGGCGAGCTCCATCTGGTGGCGGGTTAGTGGCGAGCTCCATCTGGTGGCGGGTTAGTGGCGAGCTCCATCTGGTGGCGGGTTAGTGGCGAGCTCCATCTGGTGGCGGGTTAGTGGCGGGCTCCATCTGGTGGCGGGTTAGTGGCGGGCTCCATCTGGTGGCGGGTTAGTGGCGGGCTCCATCTGGTGGCGGGTTAGTGGCGGGCTCCATCTGGTGGCGGGTTAGTGGCGGGCTCCATCTGGTGGCGGGTTAGTGGCGGGCTCCATCTGGTGGCGGGTTAGTGGCGGGCTCCATCTGGTGGCGGGTTAGTGGCGGGCTCCATCTGGTGGCGGGTTAGTGGCGGGCTCCATCTGGTGGCGGGTTAGTGGCGGGCTCCATCTGGTGGCGGGTTAGTGGCGGGCTCCATCTGGTGGCGGGTTAGTGGCGGGCTCCATCTGGTGGCGGGTTAGTGGCGGGCTCCATCTGGTGGCGGGTTAGTGGCGGGCTCCATCTGGTGGCGGGTTAGTGGCGGGCTCCATCTGGTGGCGGGTTAGTGGCGGGCTCCATCTGGTGGCGGGTTAGTGGCGGGCTCCATCTGGTGGCAGCTCAGGGCCTCCCACTGATTCTGCATTATGGTAAGTTTAACTATTTAGGTATGTATACTACTGTAATAATAGAAATAAAGTGCTTCAGTCATCCCGATACCATGGTACTGGGATGTTTTGAAGCGCTAACCCAACACATTCTGATTCTGTCAACCCCCCCCCCCCCCTATACTTATAAATGCACAGTACAATTACCTTCCCAGAAGGGAGCTTGCGTCTTTAGAAATATGACATTTGACACTGCAGACTTGGTTTTTAGAGGGATATCATTGCTTTAGAGAGCATCCAAACTAAGGACAAGCATGCGGGTCTAGTGTCTGGACAACTCACGGCTAAGATGGTTCTGGGGAAAAACGTGCATACATGGAAGGAGCCCAGGCCAAAAAGAAAAGAGTCCAATTTCATTTACATTCAAATTCATTTATTGGGATTTGCTAAAAGACAGCCCATGCGTTTTGGTGGCAGAGGAACTCTTCTTCATCAGGGCTTAAGTTAAAATGGACACAGTCTTTCTTATGCGAATCTGTGCAGGGAACCTAATTGCTGGATTAGAAGAATCACTTGCCAGCAGTATCTGCATGAGCAATCAAGACTCATGGTTGCCCGACAATTTTGACTTCTCATGCAGATACTGCTGGCGAGAATTTTTTGAATCCAGCAGTTAGTTTCCCTGCACAGATTCACACAGAAAAGCCTTTGTGTCCATTCAAGGTTCTCACTTTTAACTGAAGCCCTGATGAAGGGGGGAGTTCCTTTGACCGCCGAAGTGCGTTGGCTGTCTTAGCACAAAACCAATAAATCAAACTGGACTCTTATCTTCGACCTGGCACTCCTTCCATGTATGCATGTGCTTTTCTGGTAACCTGCTGGGGTACCCACTGGAGGGTAGCCTTGTCTGTTGTGAGCAGCCCAACCTGAGTCAGTGGGCTCTTCAATAGTTTTTTTCAATCTCACTACTTCCTATAAACTTTTTCAAAGTCCAAGAGCCTCTTGAATGCTTTTTATTTATTTTTTTTTTTTTTTTAATTAAAGCTGCCACTGAGTCAGTGATTTGCCAAGTAGTAAAGCATGTTTCTTGCATTTTGTTAACTTGTATTTATTTTTATTACAGAGCCAAACTCAACTACAACCCTCCAAAAGACGATGGGTCCATCTACCGCATTCAGATGGAAGGCATTTCAGTGACCATTATGAAAGAGATACTAGACTACATTTTTAGTGGACAGGTAGTGTGTCTACTATGAGGATTTATTGGCGGGATGGAGAACCTGACTGTTAAAGTTGTCTGCTCTATGTGTAATCTGTTGAGCTAAGCAAAGGCTCCAAAACTTTGACAACTCATGAAAGATGACAAGTGGGAAGTCGCTATAGAAAAGTTTTTTGCTCCAAAGATTTTACAGGGGGTCCCCGGGTTACAAACAAGATAGGGACTGTAGGTTTGTTCTTAAGTTGAATCTGTTTGTAAGTCGGAACAGGTACATTTTTTAAGTGTAGCTCCAGCCAAAAAATCTAAGTTTTTTTTTTTGATAACATAGAGAAGGGTTATCACCCCTGTAACATTTGTTTTGCTGTCTGTGCCCCTGTTCAGAAGATTTCACCTCACCTTCTGTCCCAATGACAATTGGATTTTGAAAATTTTGGGTTGTTAGGGAAGCATGGACTGGTGATAAAGTATCAGTGGAGACACCTTTTTCCCTTATTAACTCTTACAGGAGTGAATTTCCTTCCTAGGGGTGGATTTCCTCTCACTTCCTGTTGTCTCCCTCCGTTTGTAAGTAGGAGTCGTTTGTAAGTCGGATGTTTGTAAGTAGGGGACCCCCCTGTATTTGTTAAAGTGAACCTATGTTTGCCTAAAGTAACAGGTTTCTTTATTGGTGGAAAGAAAAAACAGGAAAGGCAAAAAAGTGTAATGGGGTAAAAACACTTTTATTCAAAACTTCAATGGGGCCACTCGCATGATATCAAACAAAGTAATCAAAGTGGGCATCCACTCGATGATGCCAGGAGATCCACAAGCAGGCTAAACATCAGCCGCAGTACAGGAGGAGAATTCTGGCCACTCTCTTGCGGGCTGCCAGAGATGTACAATCGGCATGATGACGTCACCAAGGAGGGGTGTGTGCAACGTGTTTTGAAGCATGCGCAGTGCCACCTCCCAGACACGCACGCTTTTTTAAAAAAATTTTAAAAATTTTTTCAGACTGGCTAATTGCCGTGAATAGACCATATGTATATACATAAAATGGGGGAGGCTCATTCAAAGCCACAGGTGGTATATTACCCTAAACCCTGGATGGATACAGTGGACGCAACAACCACTTCCTCTCTACAGATGCAGAAAAAAAATTGTCTGTAAAATATACCCGAACCTTATGAATAACAAGATTAATTCAAAAATGGCACAGAAAATAATTGAAAAAATAGAAGATATAAAAAAAAAATTATCGGCTAATTCATGAATATCATAAATTAGACTTAGTGTTACTAAACCCAGAACCTGCAGTCACTATATCTGGTCTCCCACAGAACATGTAAATGTAAATTTAAAAACTGCTAAATACCCTTTTCTCATCAGCAGTATATAGTAGTCTGGTGACTTCTATCAGTTCCTAGTAAAGCTTGTTAGACGAGTTTTTGTTCTCCCCTGATCCTCTGTCTGGGCAGTGCTGATTGGCCCTGTGCTGATCACATGCACCCTCCCAAGGAGAGACGTTGTCAGCGTGGTGTGTGTGTGTGTGTGTGTGTGTGGGGGGGTTTTTATTTATTTTTTTTACTATTTTTAACCTTTTTTTTAAATATTTATTTACAATTCTTTACCTTTTACCTTTTTTTTTTTTTTTTGTATTTTTATTTCTTTTTAGCAGCCCTGTTGGGGGGTGGCTTTGGTGAGATATAAGGGGTCTTAACAGACCCCTGACATCTCCCTTTTGAGCTGTACTGAAGATAAATAGATAGGAGACAGAGGCTCCTCTCCATTCATAAACTGAAGCGTCGTAAACAGTTATGAATGGACAGAGTCACTAACTCTGTTCATTCGGAAAAGGAAGGAGCTGTATAATGACAGATTTACCGGCTTCTTCCTCAGCTCTCCATCCTAACAGCTCAAGGACAGATGGGGACTGGAGTAGCACGTAGGGGGACCGGAGGAGGATACGGGGGACAGTCTGGGATGATCGGTGTGGCATTGAAGTTGCAATCACTGATCTCCCTGTATAGATTTCATTTAAAGCAGCTGAAAGTCGCGGGGAGGGAGAGGAGAAGCGTCTGTCAACTGCTTTATTGAAATCTATACAGGGAGATCGTGCTTTGTAACTCCTTCCACTGCCACACCGATCACCCCTGACTGCCCAGGTATCGGATCAAGCATCAAAGCATTTGCCCCGAGTACAACTACTCAAGCAAGTGCTCGGTATTGGTGCCGATAAGGTTATTGGCGCAACCCTAGTGGGGATATACAATAAATTAAAGGTAATATTGTAAGGTGAATCAAAACGATATTAATAAAACAATGATAAACAGATTATGGGTTAAAACCAATACTAAGCCTGTAGCCGGAGGGTGCCCACATGTGCTTCTATAACATGAACAAGAAGAATTGCATGGCGCTGTCCAGATTGGGCTATAAGGTTAAAATAAGAGTATTTGTGACTCTGTCACGCATTAGGAGTAGGACAGTCAGATTTTAGTCCATTGTAAAAATGAGTCCATTTAAGGGTGACCATAAAACTATTCTTAAAGGCTGCAAGGCTTGATAGGAGCTAGAGACTCTGGAATGTAGAGGAGACAAAAAGCAGCGCCATCTAAGTGTAGCGGGAAAACAATTTAATATTGAGAACGTATGAATAACACTCACAAGCATAAAAACAGCATGTATATATTGTGATGTGATCCTCCGCTTGGTTCCCGGGGGAGTGATCAGCGTCTCCAGCTGCAGAGGCTGTATTAGACTCGGCAGTGCTCGGGGACACTCCGGATGATGTCACTACCATCAGCAGGCATGGCGTGCGTTCGGGGCATGTGTGCTCCTTCCTTGGGCTCTGCTGGGGGCTATCTTTCTACAGGTATTTATCTGCTGGCATTGACTGACTTCAAAAAATTGCCTAAAAAAATAGTAGAGTTGGGGGGTGGAGGAGGGCATAAAGTGGAACTTTCCCTTAAGGGCTCTGTTCACACTAGTGTGGCTCCGAGTTTTACACTCTGGCACTCAAGTCGCATCAAAGTAGTACAGGAACATTTTCAAAGTCGCTGCAACTTTATCACATAGATTTGAACGGGTTCTATTGACAACATTGGGCTGTGACTTTGTCCAAAGTCGCATGACAAATCGCACAAGTCTAAATGGAGCCTTAGGGTGAAGTTCCATTTTAAAATAATTGCATCTTCAAACCAGAAAGCTTTACCCATGGGTTGCATTGTGCATATCCTTTTTATCCACATTGGCTCACTTCTAGATACATCTAGTAGTAGTATCCCTCTACGTTGCAGTGATTATTACCGTATATACTCGAGTATAAGCCTACCCGAATATAAGCAGAGGCACCTAATTTTACCACAAACAACTGGGAAAACGTATGGACTCGAGTATAAGCCTAGGGTGAGAAATGCGCAGCTACTGTAAAAAAGAGGGTCAACAATGCCCATTTGCAGCCTCACTGTGCCCATCTGCATGCCCCACTGGGCCCATTTGCAGCCATAGGTCCCCCAAACTTCAAACTTGGTAGTTAAGGGTTCCTAAATGCCCCCTAGCTGCAGCCAAAGTTTGGGGTCACTTGGTGCTAGGAAACCCCATCTTTGGATATGTTGTAGTGCTAATTCCACTGGGTTTGAATACCAAATGTGGGGTTCCTAGCATCAAGTGTCCCTGAGATATGGGGCCCCAAAGTCGGGTCAGAAAATGTCAAGCACTTTCCTGCAGCAGAGAATTACATTTTCCGAACCGACTTTCGGGCCCCCGTATCTCGGTGCCACTTGGAGCTAATTTGCGGTTCCTAGCACCAAGTGACCCCGAGATATGGGGCCCCAAAGTCGGGTCAGAAAACGTCATTTTCTGCTGCAAAAAAGTGCTTGACTTGAGTATAAGCCGAGGGGGCCACTTTCAGCACAAAAAAATGTGCTGAAAAACTCGGCTTATACTCGAGTATATATACAGTATGTTTTATTTGGTGCACACACGTGTATACAACTGTAGGAACTCTGTAAAATGCGAATGCATTTTTATGTTCAGTAAAATGCTTGGGGTTTTATGTGGTCAGTTTAAAGCTGAATTCCAACCCTATTGTCTGACTTGCACAGTTGTACAGGCTCCTCTTATTCCATTTCCAGTGTACATTGTGAGCTTCTCACAGTGTGCATTAGAAGCCGCAGAAAGTTAGCCCTTGCTGTGCCTGGCCCGTCCCTTTTCATATGGGCATTACCACTGCTTCCTGTGTTCGGGGGTATGCAGCACCCTGGCAGCTACATGGCAGTATTTTTAGTGCTGGGTGGAGTTCTTCTTTAAGGTGACTGGCTCCAGATAAGACTCTCAACCACAAAACCAAAGAATAGAATGTCCCGATTCTGAAAAAAACTCTCCTTGCATCTAAATGTTATATTTCTACTGATAACGAACGACATGCTTTGGTTTTCTAAAATTCTTTTTATTTTTTTTCTCTCCATGGCTAGGTCAGGCTGAGTGAAGAAACCATCCAGGATGTGGTACAAGCAGCAGATCTTTTATTACTTACTGATCTCAAAACCTTGTGCTGCGAGTTCTTGGAGGGCTGCATTACCGCTGAAAACTGCATCGGCATCCGAGACTTTGCACTGCATTACTGCTTGAACCATGTGTATTACCTCGCCACCGAGTACCTGGAAACCCACTTCAGAGATGTCAGCTGCACTGAGGAGTTTTTAGAACTAAACCCAAACAAACTCAAAGAGGTCCTATCCCTAGAGAAGCTAAATGTAGGCAATGAAAAATATGTGTTTGAAGCAGTGATACGCTGGATTTCCCATGATCCTGAAGTGAGGAAGGTAGGTCCTTCATTTTAAAATGCTGACTTTGCAATTCCCGATGTCCATATGCAGTCACCCGATGTTAAAGTGTTACTAAACCCCGGGCCCTGCATTCACTATATCTGGTGTCCCACAGAGCATGGAAATGCAATCATTTTAGTAAATAAAAACTGCTAAATACCTTTTCTCATCAGAAGTCACAAGACTGCTATCGGTGCCTGGCTGAGCACTGGTTTAACTACTTCCCACCCGGACACTGTATATATACGTCCGGGTGGGAGCCGTCTACTTCTGATCGGACGTTCCTGAACGTCCATCAGAAGTAGGGGGATCGCGTGCCTGCGTCACCCAGACATGGCGCATCTCGGATCGGCAGGAGGGCTCTGTGATTGGCCCTCCTGATCACATGACGGCCGTGTCCAATCACAGGTGTCATGTGATGTATGCAAACAGCCAGTTGCTAGGCAATCGACTCTCCTCTCCTCACATGGAAGTCGTCGCTGAGGAGAGCGGATCGCTGCAGCCGGCTGGTGATCAGTGAGTATTGGCTGTTTTTTTTTTTTTTTTTTTTTTTATTTTTTTACTCACTGATCACCAGTGTAGTGTCACCAACACAGTAAAACACATGTCCCCAAAACACATGTCCCCCACATAGAGAAGACAGCAGATAAACCAGTACAACTTATATTGGAGGATTTTTTTTTTTAATCTCTCTATCACCTGAGGCCAGTCACTGCACTGGGTATAGCTACTGATTTACAACCACTTGAAATTACTGGGCTTTACATGACCAGCACTAGTGCATGTAAGAAGCAGCATTGTTCTCCAGGAAAGGATTTCAGCACTAATAGATATATATATAGATAGATAGATAGATAGATAGATAGATAGATAGATAGATAGATAGATAGATAGATAGATATATATCTCTATCTATCTATCTATGTGTGTGTATATATATATATATATATATATATATATATATACATATATATATATATATATACAAATTACACACATGGAGAGAGAGATTCTTTTGTAGCAGAAATATTCTCATCGGTTACTATTTGGAATTTAGGTCCTCTGCAGACCTTGAGCTTATCAATTCAGTAGAACTCCTATTTTTATTAGTCCTTTTTAATACTAACTTATGAACACCTGATATTATTTCACCTGATGGTGCTTCAGGATCGGTGATGTTTAGTTCGATGAACTGTGAATGTGGTAAGTGTGGAGCATTAGTGGAATCCCTCAGCCTGCCATTATATTTGTATTACTAGACTGAGTGGTGTTAAAAGTACTCTGAGTGCATTATGACTCCTCTGAGACTCTTATCTGCGATCTGTTCTTGTTACTTGATCTCTTGCAGCATTTGAGTAGTGTAGCTTTTATTGACTGATCTGTCTGAACTACTAAACTCTTGATGGCATGGTTGGCTCGCTGTATATGCAAAGAACCTTGCCTCCCTTATTTATGCCGGTACTCCTTCGTTTTATTAGCTCTGGCTGTGGGCGAATTAATTTCACAATTGTTTAAGTATTTAGAACTTTGTTAAATGGCCGCGTAAATCTGTACAAACACCATTTAGTAGCTAACTTTTACATTTTATGTAAAAGTCATTAAAGTGGAAGTAAACCCTTCCAAATGACTTTGGCCTACAGGTAAGCCTAGATTAAGGCTTACCTGTAGGTCCAATAAATATCTCTTAAACCTACATGGTTTAGGAGATATTTAGCGATGAAAAGGCATCGCTGTCTACGGCGCATGCGCCGTAGACAGCGGCGCACTGAGGATGCCGAGATCACGGCGATATGCCGATCTCGTGCGCATGCGCGGGAGTGACGTCATCGCCGCTCCAGCGAATGATAGCGCTGGATCGGCGAGACCCGGAAGTCACTCCGGCCCTGGATGGCGGCGAAGAAGATCGAGGATAAGGACCGCTTCGGGGGCTTCGTTTTCAGGTAAGTCTTTCATAATGAGCTAGTATGCTATGCATACTAGCTCATTATGCCTTTGCCTTGCAGGGTGTCCTTCTTCTTTTTTTTTTTTTTTTTTTTTTATAAGAGGCTTTACTTCCTCTTTAAAGTGGTTGTAAACCTCAGCCATGAAATATGAACAAAGCATGTCCCCCTATAGCAGGGGTAGTCAAAGATCACCGTGCCCAGTTTTGCCTCCTCACACCTGATTTCAATGTCTAATTGCCGTACTACCGTGTCGCAATTGCGTGCATTGCGCGGTAATCAAGGTTCTAAATCAGGTGGATGAGGAGGCAACATACTGTGACGTGTGTACACTCCTGGCCACTGCAGCTAAAGGGGGTGGTAAAACACGTCTTAAAGCGGCGTTCCACCCAAAAATGGAACTTCCGCTTTAAGGGAAGGTGACCCCCTGACATGCCACATTTGGCATGTCAGATTTTTTGGGGGGGGGGAGCGGAAACCCTTTTTTTAGAGGGTTTCAGCTCCCACTTCCTCCCAGCGCACAGCGGCTCCGGAAGCAAGTTCACCTCCACCGTCCGCCCCCCCCCCCCCCCCCCCGGCAATCATCTGGGACACGTCACAGGTCCCATATGATTGCCCGGGCCAGTCACAGCGCACCGCGCGGCTCACGCATGCGCAGTGCGTGCCCTAGCTGTGAAGCCACAGCCGGGCACCCACAGTGACAATGCCAGCACCACAGAGAGGAGGGGGTGAGGAGCAGGGCTTTGTTCCCCTATCGTTGGACCCTGGGACAGGTAATTGTCTGATTATTAAAAGTCAGCAGCTGCAGTATTTGTAGCTGCTGACTTTTTTTAATTTATTTTTTTAAGCGGAACTCCGCTTTAACTATGGGGTCTTTTCATCCCCCAAACTACAAATGTAAATGAACCCGTACTGTTTTGAGCCCCCAATAAGGCTGCTTTCACACTTATGTGCTGCGGTATACCTGCACTGTGGGTGCAGCTCAGTGCATCTGAGAACTTCCTGGTTCAGCTGCACTTTGCCATAGACTTTTACTATATCCTGCAGGTGTGGTGCTCTTTTTTTTGAAAGTGCATCAAATATCCTGCATTCAGAAAGAGCACCAAACCCGCAGGATATAATTGAAGTCTGTGGCTAAGCGCAGCAAACCTTGCAGGTACAATGCACTGAACCCCTGGTTGGTGTATACCGCAGCACGCCAGTTTGAAAGCAGCTACTATTATGCCCGGTGTCTTGCTTCACACTGACCTTAAGATCTCTTCTTTCCTGCTACTGGCACCACTCTGGAGGTCGCTAGCTGTGATAAGAGGTGGAGTGCAGTTGGTATCGCTCTGCATGGGACAGGAGCCGGAACTACAGAGGAGACATCCGCTTATGTGGCTCTGGCGCTCTACTATAGCTGCAACTTTACAAGTAGCCCCTCAGCATTGCACTCTGATGCCCTGGAATGGCGGGTCCAAGCCCAGACCGCAATCTACCAGATCTTCTGTTTGCTGACCCCCTCTCTATAGTGTGTACTTTTTTTTTTTTTAATCCAGAGTATGAAGTGTCATTTCTGTCTGCTGCTTTATTCCTCTGTTATCAGCATGAATCGCATCTGATAAGTTTTCCTGACACCAAGAAAATAATGTTGACAGGGGAGGGACCTCCAGTTGATTGACAGCTCCAGCTCTGTTGCTGTGTGAAGGGGGGTGTGTCCCTTCCCTCCAATCAGCTCTCAGAGCTCTCCTCGCTGAGCTCTGCAGAGTATAACTTCAGTTCTCCTCCCTCCACAGTGATTGGCTGTCATGTGATCGGAAAGCTCCCGGTCGCTAGTATGCATCGGGAGCTTTCCGGTAACCGCCAGCTACTGTGCTGGGGGTGCACTCTCAGCGCGGTAAGTAGTTTACATATGACCGCATTTATGCGGCCGCACAGCGTTACAGCCCACTTGCTGAGAGACCGCATATGTACGTTTTTTGTCCGGCGTGATGAGGTTAAATTGTAATAAAACCAGTTACTATGAATAATCTTTTAGGCCCCTTTCACACTTGTGCGACTTGGGACTGAAAAGTCGCATGACAAGTCGTCCTCCCATGATTTCCAATGAGTACCGTTCATATCTGTACGACTCCAAAGTAGTTCCTGCACTACTTTGGTCCGACTTTGATGTCCATAGACCTCAAGCTAATACAGGCATTGCTTAGTACAGCAGCTCCGACCAGAGCTGACAGATTTATACATTTTCTTGTTCAACCCGCTCTACCAGGCTTAAAGTGATATTAAATTGTCAATTTTTTTTTATTTTTCTTTAAAAAATAACAACCTTGTTATACTTATAGCAGCCCAGATTCTCCTCTTTTCTGGTCCCTCGTTGGAGCTCCTGGCTCCTCCCTTCTATTGAGTGCCCCCCACAGCAAGCAGCTTGCTATGGGAGCCGTGGTGTGGCCCCACCCCCTTTTTCTTTCCTCATTGACAGCAGCGGGAGCCAATGGCGCTGTCTTAGCCAATAAGGAGGGGTGTCCTGGACAGTCGAGTGGCTCGTCTACTACGCTGGATCTAAGTATTAGGGGAGCTGCTGCACACACCAGGTTTTTTTTTTTATTTTATTTTTTTTTATTTTATCTTCATGCATGAAGATAAAAAAAAAAAAAACTTCTGCCTTTACAAACACTTTAAGGCTAGCCATACATATGTAGATTTCTACATCTATTCTAAACAGCATGGATCAAGGAATCTTCTCTGCCAACTTTTTTATTCAGACAGCTGCAGCACCCGTGGCTTTCTGAATACTCCAACAGTGACTGCATGCAATTGGCTGTCTTGTTTATTAATTTTAATCAAAACTCAACAAACATGTTATACTTACTCGGCAAGGGACTTCGAGAGAGGATGATCAGGGCCGCTCTGTGCCAAACCTTTACCCAGTGCAGCCCTGATCATCCTCTCTCGAAGTCCCTTGTTATGGGGGCACGCAAGCCGAGCCGCTGCTGTGTCCATCCATACATGGAGCTTCTGCTCGGCCCCACCCCCTCTCTACTCATTGGCTCAGTGACTTTGAGTGACAGCAGCAGGAGCCAATGCTGTCTCGGCCAATGAGGGAGAGTCCTGCCTGGACAGCCGAGGCTTTCGTGCAACATCGCTGGAGGAGGGCTGCTGCACACAGGATAAAAAAGGAATTAAGATCACAAAACCTTCTGCTTTTAGAACCACTTTAAGCCAGCAATTTTCCACCTTACTTCTTTGATTTTGAACTTCCATTTTTTTTGAAGCCGAGTGGTGCCATCATGATCACCCATGGCTCGAATTACGATTGGTTCAGCAGGAATTGGCCTAAATTTGAGCTTTATGGTTAACATAACTACTCTAAACTGAACAAAAATGATAGAATATATATATATATATATTATATTATAATTTAATATCATTTTTTCATCATCTGTAAAAATATTACAGAATGATCTCCTGTTTGATAAATAAATAAGGTAAGTTACCGGCCTGTGATGAAGCATGGATCCAATTTCCAGTGTTGGACAACCCCTCTGATAATCTAGTGATGTTATTGGGTTGAACGTGGATTCCTGAGCAGAAACGGTATGCTTCACCACGGACCTCATCAAAAGTATTTCATAGACTATTTTTATCTGTGAACACATCAGCTGATTTATGTTTGGCTGGCGCCATGCCTGCACAGAGCACTGCAATGACAGTGCACTTGTTATTTGTATGCTGAATAAATATTAAAGGGGAATGCCGGCTTTTTTCATTCTTTCCATGTTCACTTCAAAACGGTACAAAGTGCCATTGTAGGTTTTTTTTTAATGAAATTAACCTTCTAAATGAGTTTCTAAAGACCAATTCGTATTGTTACTGTAGCCTTAATACCACCCCTTGCTGGCACCATCAGATCTGTACCATATGGCTACGTAAGATGTTCTAGTTCTATTAAAGCATTCTTGATCATTAAAGTGGTTGTAAACCCTTACATATACCCAGTGAAGTGACTGGCCTCAGGTGATGCACAGAGATTAAATCGGTTTTCTTACATATGTTGTACCTGGTTATCTGCAGTCTTCTCTTCTCTACATCCATTCATAGTCCAGAATTTATAAAGCTTGCTGAGCTGTCAGAAAAAAAGGGGGCGGATAGCTGAAGTTACACTCTAGAGCTCAGTGAGCAGAGTTCTGACAGCTAATTGGAGGGAAGGGACACCCCCCCCCCCCTCCACACAGCAACAAAGCTGAGGCTGTGCTTTAAAGGAGAAGTATAGCCAAAGCTCATTTGGCTATACTTCTCCTGTGGATCACAGGATTGGAGCTCGTTGTGCACTCCTGTGACCTGGTTTCAGCATAGAGCAAGCCGAAGTCTGCTGTCTGCTAATGTCAGTCGGTCCAGGCTCGGGCATCATCCCGACCGTAGAGTCGGGATCCATCCACATTCCTGGACCGGCGCTCAGCCTCTCAGCGAGCTGCTGAGAGGCTGGGCTGGCAGAGCAGAGAGCCGGTGACTGACAGTCGGCAGCTCTTTGCTCACGGCGCTGTGAGAACCGAGTGATCGGCGGTGTTCCATCGCTCAGTTCTTAGTGTTAGAGGCACTGGGGGACCGATGCTGCATCCACCTAGGTGAGTATAAATCTAAAAAAAAAACACCCATACATCTCTTAATGATTTTTGAGTCCCCAACTCAGATTCTATATACAGATCAGGAAAGTCAGAGGTGCTTCTCTGCATGTGTTTTTAGGTCTGTTATTCAAAGTATTAGAAGCTTTGCCTCTTGCAGTAAAACATTTTTCAAATAAAATAATTAAAAGCGTGCCCCCCCCCCCCCCCCCATGCGCAAACACCAACGCTTATGTAAACAGTGATCGCACCACACTTGTGATGTTCAATCACGAATATCAGAGCAAGAGCAGTCATTTTGGCTCCAGACCTCCTGTGTAAGGCTGGGTTCACACACATGCGAATTGGATGTGAGTTTCCCCGCATCCAATTTGCATGACAGGAGAGTGTGACCGGCCTGCATTGGAGCTGGTCCACACAGCTCCGGGGGGGGGCTTTTGTTCAGATTTGGAAATGGTCTTTAGTTCCGAATCGGGTGCAAATTCAGGCAGAAATTTGGACCTGATTTGCACCTGTATCGTATGTACCTGTATGTATATGAGAACAGGAACGCACCGGACCCCTGGCTGTGAGCCATGGCCACAGCATGTCTGAACCCAGCCTTACTCTAAACTGGTAACCTCATTTAAACTATTGCCTATAGAGATTTTTAAGTAGTTTAGCGCCGTTCCACAGGCGGACGCAGTTTTAAAGCATGATATGTTGGTTATCTATTTTACTCAGTGTAACATTATCTCTTATGTTTTAACAAAAAATTGGGTATTTTTATAGTGTTTGTGTGCAATAACATTCATTAAAGTGTATTTTTTGCCAAAAAATTGCATTTGAAAAACTGCTGCACAAATACTGTGTAACATAAAAAAATTGCAACGCCCACTATTTTATTCTCTAGGGCCTCTGCAAAAAAAGTAATTTTCTTGCAAAAAAATAAAAAAATACTTGCAGGAGAGAAATGTCAGAATTGGCCCTGTAGAGAAGTAGTTAAAGGAGTTGTAAAGGCAAAATGCATTAAGATAAAAAAATAAAAACCTTCTCTGTGTAGCAGCCTCCCCCAACACTTACCCTGAGCCCCATCTCTCTCCAGCGATGTCCACAATTCTCTCGGCCGTCTGGGACTCTCCTCCTGATTGGCTGGGGCATAGCCGCGGTGCCATTGGCTACCATGGCTGTCAATCAATGTTAGTTGAGTTGGCCAATCGGGGGAGAGAGGGGCGGGGCTGAGCAACAGTTGCGTGTCTGAATGGACACGCAGGGCTGCAGCTCGAGTGCCCCCATAGCAAGCTGCCAGTCTGTGGGGGCACTCATCAGGGAAAGGGGCCAGGAGCAGCAAAGAGGAGGATCCAAGCTGCTCTGCGCAAAACCACTGCACAGAGGAGGCAAGTATAACATGTTTATTTTTTATTTCAATTTTTTTTCTAAAGCGAGACTTTACAATCACTCTAATTTGAAGCAGGAGCCATAAGCCTCCACATAACCCTTTCAAATAGAAAAACATTACAATCTTTGTAGTTGGTTAAGTTCACTATTGCTGCATTACAATCTTTGTAGTTAAAGTACCTTAACAGAATTTCTTTTTGTTCCTTCAGGTTTACATGAGGGATGTAAGCTCGGCCTTGTGGGTGAGTGGTTTGGACTCCAGCTACCTCCGTGAACAAATGCTGAATGAACCACTGGTACGAGAAATGGTCCGAGAGTGCACCAACATTCCCCTGAGCCAGCCTCAGCAAGGAGAGGCTGTCCTGGCCTCCTTCAAGCCCAGAGGCTATTCGGAATGCATTGTGACAGCGGGTGGAGAGGAACGAGTGTAGGTGACGCTTCTATGCATTAAAGGGGTTCTGCACTGGGGTTTTTTTCTCTCTTCGCCTTTCAGGACAGCACCTTGGAGAGAGCGCAGCTCCGCCTTTACCCAGGAAACACTGCGTGACAACGCCCCTTTTTAAGATCAGCTGCTTCCACCATGCCTTCAGTTGTTTTAGTGTTTCCTCCGCCATGGTGGAACACTGCTGGGGAACCAGGGGTGCTGCGCTCTCTTTAAAGGAAAAACGAGGGTTTTGGCAGTACCTTGTGCTTACGTTCGCAAAGACCAGCCCAGCACCTTCCCGAACGATGGGGTTGGTGTTCCGGTGTTCCCTTCCTTCGTCGGCTCACAGGAGTAATGGACTGCCGGAGGTTGATCGCCCGTGCGTTCGGGGGGCCGCGGTTGTGCTCAGAAACGAGCGTTCCATGCCAGGCCTCAGCATGGCGGCGCCGAATCCCGGACGGCGGGGGACGCCAGTTCCGGTGGGTGGAGACCTCCGGCAGGGCGTAGCAGCAATTGGTTCCAGCTGCTGGAACGCAGGAGGAAGGGGCAGGTCCTCTGGCCGGGACTTCCGTTTGTTTGGCACGGTTGGAAAGCCATTTAAAGCGTGCGGACGGCGGCTGCTACGATCGAAATGGAGGACGGATCTTCAGCAGCTATGGCGGATGCAGGCGCCCAGGTTCCCGGCCAGTCCCAGGTAGGAGAGGTACAGAGGGACCTCTTTCCTTTACATCACTGGGTGTTTTTTGTTTGGTTTATGTATTAAGTTAACCTGCAGCTGTCTGCTTTGGTGTAAAGGTCCATTAGCAGTTCAGCAGGGATTGAGACTCTGGGCACTTAGGGTGTTTGTCTTTGGGGGGTCTACCTGTTGTACTCTTTAGTGGCTGCAGTTAAAGAGGACCTGTGGGTTCTTTTATTTCTGTCGTTTCAGAAAGTTACTGCTAAGTCAGAGAGAACTTCAAGAAAATGCCCCTCATGCAAAAATCCTTTAAGGGACTCTTGGCCCAAACCCCTGTGCAGATCCTGCATTGCGGATTTAGTGAAGGAGGAGTCTTCACAGGAGTGCAAGGAACTCCTGTCTTCAGTGAGAAAAGAACTAGCAGAGGCCCTAGGGACAGTACGCTCCCTTGTGAAAAAGCGTGGTCAGAGTTCCAGCCAAGAACAGGGTTCTCAATCCAGTCTCCCTCCGTCCACTTCTGTGCAAATTGAAAGTGAGTCTGAGGAAGAAAGGGAAAGCATTCCTCCCTCAACGTTTGATTCTGATGATGAGGAAGAGGAAGAAGAAGCCAAGGCTTCTAGATATAAACTGTCACTTGAGGAAGTTGATGATTTACTCAAGGCAATTTATACTACACTGGAGATCCAGGAAGAAAAAATTCAGCTGTCAGTACATGACAAAATGTACCAGGGGCTGGAGGAGGTTAAACATAGAGTCTTTCCGGTACACAAGGTGTTAACAGACTCCATTAAAAAGGAATGGAAGGATCCAGAGAAAGGACAATTTTTTTCTAAAGCCCTTAAAAGGAGGTTCCCTTTTGAGGAGAGTGAGGAGTGTGTTTGGAATAAGAAGCCAAAGATAGATGCGGCCTTCTCTCAAGTATCCAGAAAAACGGACTTAGCCTTTGAGGATATGGGAATTCTTAAAGACGCTATGGACAAAAAAGCGGATGGGCTACTGAAGAAAGCATGGGACTCTTCATTAGCCAATCTGAAACCTGCAATGGCAGCCACAGTTGTGGCCAGAAATTTGGAATGCTGGTTAGACCAACTCAAAAATCATGTGGTGGCAGGTACCTCCAGGAAAGATTTATTAGAGTCCTTCCCTACTCTGTTAAAAGCCGTCCGATATATGGCTGATGCCTCGGCAGAATCCATCAAAATGTCTGCCAGGTCATCAGCATTGGTTAATTCCGCAAGAAGAGCCCTCTGGCTTAAAACTTGGTCAGGGGATTCAGCCTCTAAAGGGAAATTGTGTGGGATTCCCTTTTCAGGGGACTTGTTGTTTGGTCCGGAATTAGAGACTGTACTTGATAGGACAGCAGACAAAAAGAAAGCTTTTCCTCAGAAAAAGAAAGTGGTACAACAGAGGAAGAATTTTCGTCCTTTTCGACAAACCGATAAGGAAAAGGACCAAACAAAGAAAAGACCTTGGAACCCCCAGAGAGGAAGAGGCAGGGGTGGGGTATTGTTCAGAAACCCTGAGCAATCCCCTAAAAAACAGTGACCAGCTTCCAGTAGGAGGGAGGCTTCAGGACTTCTTGCTCAGTTGGGAAAAAAACAACAAGAAGTCCATTTGTCCTAGGGATAATCCAGCAGGGTTACCATCTGGAGTTTTTACAAAACCCCCCAAGTCGGTTCTACGTAACAAACTTACCGAAGGATCAGGAGAAGGCTCTGGCTATGAAGTCTCTTCTTCAAGAGCTGATGCAACAGAATGTCATCTCTCAAGTCCCAGAGGGGCAAAAAGAAAAAGGGTTTTATTCCCATATATTCTTGGTCAGGAAACCATCGGGAAAGTTCCGTCTGATCCTCAACTTGAGGCTGTTGAATCGATCCATAAAATACAAAAGATTCAGGATGGACACGATTTTTTCAGTAAAGAACTTGCTGACCCCCAGGTGTCACATGGCCTCCATCGATTTGAGGGATGCATACCTCCATATCCCAATAGCACCCCAGTCCCAGAAATTTCTACGTCTGGCAGTCAATTTGGGGAGGGGGGAGGTTTGGCATCTCCAGTTCAGAGCCCTGCCATTCGGCCTCTCCTCCTCACCCAGAGTTTTCACGAAAGTGATGGCAGAAGCATTGGAACCCCTGAGACTGAAAGGGATCCCAATAGTGCCCTACTTGGACGACCTGCTACTTTTCGCCGACTCAAAAAGTCAGGTGGAAGTCAACCTTCAAGTGACTCAAGCACATCTAAGAGGTCTGGGTTGGCTTCTCAACATTCAGAAGTCCAACCTAATACCAGCTCAAAGAGCAAAGTTCCTGGGGTACGAAATAGACTCAGTAGAACAGAAAATATTTCTGCCCCAAGAAAAAATAGAAAAGATACAGTCGGCTCTGAAGGTACTTCAGTCCAATTCAAGGTTCTCAGTAAGACAAGCCATGTCAGCCCTGGGTCTGCTGACAGCAGCAATCCCTGCAGTACAGTGGGCCAGACTGCATGCTCGTCCGCTGCAGGCAGACATTTTGACAAATTGGTCCTACCAGGAATCGCTGGAGAAAAAGTTTGTCATAGGGGTAAGAGCAAAAAGATCACTCTGGTGGTGGAGGAACCAGAGAAACATCTCAAAAGGTCTTCACTGGTCATTCCCAGTAACCCAAAGACTGACCACAGATGCCAGCGCATGGGGGTGGGGAGCCCACCTGGAAGAACAAACTATTCAGGGGGTTTGGTCCAAGCCAGAAGCGAGAAGGTCATCGAACTGGAGAGAGTTGAAGGCTATTCATCTGAGTCTTCTGTCCTTCCAGGAACTTCTAAAGAATCAGCATGTCCAAGTCTTGACGGACAATATGACGGCAGTGTTATACATAACAAAGCAAGGGGGCACAAAAAGCAGAACTCTGTTGGATTTAGCCTGCCAGATACTGAGATGGGCAGAGAACAACTTGGCCTCCCTATCGGCAGTACACTTAAAAGGGACGGAAAACACCTTGGCAGATCTCCTCAGCAGGAGGGAAGTAAGAGAAGCAGAGTGGTCTCTGAATCAGGATCTATTCAAGACAATAGCCAAGAGTTGGGGTGTTCCTCAGGTGGACCTATTCGCAAGTCAGGAAAA
Source organism: Lithobates sylvaticus (assembly GCA_028564925.1). Classification (NCBI taxonomy): domain Eukaryota; kingdom Metazoa; phylum Chordata; class Amphibia; order Anura; family Ranidae; genus Lithobates; species Lithobates sylvaticus. The sequence goes on along the minus strand of CM053034.1, from coordinate 45,042,500 downwards.
CGCGAAAGTACCAGTTTTCTTCTCCCTTCAGAGACAGGATCAAGCTCTGGGGTTAGATGCTCTGGCTCACAGATGGGACTTCCAGCTGTCCTACGCTTTTCCCCCATTTCCACTAATTCCAAGGGTACTAGCAAAATTCAGACTGGAATCCACGGAACTAATTCTGATAGCTCCTTATTGGCCAAAAAGGCCGTGGTTTGCAACCCTTATGAACCTCTCAGTAAAACCTCCTTGGAAGTTACCAAACAGGTCAGATCTACTGAGTCAGGGCAAGTTTCTTCATCCAGATCCAGCGTTTCTCAACCTAGCAGCTTGGTTTCTGAAGAACAAATCCTAAGACAAAAGGGACTATCAGAAAAACTCATTACTACCCTTCTTGCAAGTAGGAAGAAGGTGACAAGAGACATTTATTTTAAGGTCTGGAAAGTTTATAATACATGGTGTTCCAGAAAAGACTTTAGTTTGTCTAGTACAATTTCAGTTCTAGAGTTTCTTCAAGACGGATTGGAGAAAGGCCTAGCAGCAAGTACGCTCAAAACGCAAGTAGCGGCCTTATCAGTTTTTTTTGGAAAGAACCCTGTCAGGGGAGCCTTTAATAATTCGTTTTTTCAGAGCTATGGCTAAAGTAAAGCCTAAGCCTGTGATCATTTTTCCCAAATGGGATTTATCTTTGGTTCTTCAAGGGCTAACAAAGCTTCCGTTCGAGCCAATAGAAGGATCCTCACTTAAGTTTTTAACGTTTAAAACTGTGTTGTTGGTGGCAGTAACATCAGCTCGTAGAGTCAGTGAGTTACAAGCTCTATCAATCAAAGAGCCATTCATGAGGTGCCTACCAGACAGGGTAGTTCTAAAGACAGACCCAGCCTTCCTACCAAAAGTAAGCTCTGCTTTTCATCGGGCACAGGAGATCATTCTCCCTACATTTTGCCCCTCACCTTCGGGGCCAGGAGAAGAAGCCTTCCATACTCTGGATGTCAGGAGATGTCTTCTTAGGTATCTGGAAATAACAAAGGACTTTAGAAAATCATCCTCATTGTTTGTTTTAATGGAGGGCGCTCACAAGGGATGTAAAGCTTCCAAAAACACCCTTGGAAGATGGTTAAAGCAAGCCATTAAAGAAGCATACACCTCTCTAGGTTTGGAGCCTCCAGAAGGAATCTTGCCTCATTCAACCAGAGCAGTAGCGGCATCATGGGCAGAAAAGGCCGGAGCATCGCCTGAACAAATTTGTAAGGCTGCCATATGGTCCAGTTTTTCAACTTTCATAAAACACTACCGCTTGGATCTGCTTTCAGCCTCAGACCAATCCTTCGGGAGAAAGGTTTTGCAGGCAGTGGTCCCACCCTGAAGTAAGTTTCTTGGTTATCCTCTCCAAGGTGCTGTCCTGAAAGGCGAAGAGAGAAAACCTTAGTTAGACTTACCGGTGACGGTATTTCTACGAGCCTTTCAGGACAGCAGCCTACTTCCCTCCCTAGGTTATGATGTATAATGTATAATTATAGGGCATGGTAACTGTCTGCTTATATTTTCCAGCATGTCGGAGGATTTCTCGATAACAACTGAAGGCATGGTGGAAGCAGCTGATCTTAAAAAGGGGCGTTGTCACGCAGTGTTTCCTGGGTAAAGGCGGAGCTGCGCTCTCTCCAAGGTGCTGTCCTGAAAGGCTCGTAGAAATACCGTCACCGGTAAGTCTAACTAAGGTTTTTTTTGGGGGGGGGGAATATGCTAAGGATTAATAGCAAAATTGGGGGACTCACCTGTTCCATCTTCCATCGCGATCGCAGCCGGTTTTCCTCCGATAAAGTTCTTTATATTCTGCTGGGGGCCATCTTGCCTGTGGGCATGTGAAACCCCACAGGCACTTTAGATGGCCCAGCATGCACCGCCGTTACTGCGCCGAGCTCGCGCGTGCGCAGTAACGGCAAAGTGCAGCTCACGTTCTCCGAAATCTCGCGAGATTTCGGAAGAAGTGGCCGAAATCTCGCGAGATTTCTGAAGATGCCCGCGCAGACTCCTGGGATCAATGACACCAGATCCCAGGAGACAGTGCGTCGTGACGAGGATCCCCGCACAGACCCCCGCCCACCCCCGCAGAGACAGAGGACCGGAAGTCATCGATTACAAGGTAAGTGAAAAAAAAAAAAAAAACACATTTCATTTAGTACTCTTTGCCTGATTTGGAAGTCAAAGAGATTTACTAAATGAAATGTGTGCAGAACCGCTTTAAGTCTATTGTTTTATAATGTACCCCCTCCATTAAATGCTACAGCTTTCCTTTATTAGATTTTTTTTGGGAATAGTTTTAGATGCACATATAAGACAAACCTGCATTAAAAACGTTATCAATGTGTGAAAAGGGGGGGGGGGGGACGACTTTGTGGGACTTTAACCGCTTTCCAAACAGCCGTCGTCATTATACTGTGGCAGGTCGGCTCGTTCCGGTGAATCGCCGTAGCTGTACGTTGGTCCCCTTTTTAACAGCTATAGCAGGCGCGTACATGCTGCGCGCCGGGGGAACTGATGCGCATGTCCGCTGGCCACCCGTGATCGCTCCACAGAAAGCCAGAACAGGGATCTGTCAATGTAAACAAACAGATCCCCATTCTGACAGGAAAGTACAGAGTGATCGCTGTTTCTAGTCACTAGAAAACCAGACTATCACTCTGTACTCCCAGTCAGTCCCCTCCCACAGTTAAAAACACCTCCCAGGGAACACATTTAACTCCTTGATCACCTCTAGTGTTAACCCCTTCCCTGCCATTGTCATTTATACAGCAATTGGTGCATTTTTATACCACTGTATAAATGTCACTGGTCCCAAAAAAGTGTCCGATCTGTCCGTCGCAGTCCTGCTAAAAATCGATGATCACCGATATTACTAGTAAATAAAAAAAATAATAAAAAAATGCCATATTTTGTAGAGGCTATAACTTTTGCGCAAACCAATCAATAGACACGTGTGTGTGTGTGTGTGTGTGTGTGTCTATATATATATATATATATATATATATATATCTATATATATATATATATATCTCTATATATATATATATATATATATATATACACATACACATACACATACACATACACATACACACACACACACACACACACACATTCTTTTTATTTTTTTGGGGATATTTATTATAGCAAAAAGTTAAAAATATTATTGTATATTTTATTTTTTTTCAAAATTGTCAGTCTCCTTCTCCTTTTTTTAAATGATCAAACACCACCAAAAGAAAGATCGATTTGTGGGGGAAAAGGGATGTCAATTTTGTTTGGGTACAGCATCGCATGACTGCAAAATTGTCAGTTAAAATAACAGTGCCGAATCGCAAAAAAATGGCCTGGTTATTAATGGGGTACATCCCTCCGGTCTTTTAGTGGTTAAATGAAACGTATGTGAATATGTCTCCATCCCTAAATTGGTAGAGAAAAAATATAGTTGGGACTTTAAGGCCGGCTTCACACTGGAGCGGTGCGGGCGGCGACGGTAAAGCAGCGCTATATTTAGCGCTGCTTTACCATCGTTTTACCCGCGGTATGCGGCCGCTAGCGGGGTGGTTTTAAGGGTTAAAAACCTCCGCAAAGCGCCGCTGCAGCGGCGCTTTGCCGGCGGTATCCCATTGATTTCAATGGGTAGGAGCGGTGAATACACCGCTCCAAAGATGCAGCTAGCAGGACTTTTTTTACCGTCCTGCTAGCGCACCGCTCCAGTGTGAAAGCCCTCGGGCTTTCACACTGGAGACACAGCAACAGCTGTTTCGGGTCGGTTTGCAGTCGCTATTTTTAGCACAATAGCGCCTGCAAACCGCCCCAGTGTGAAAGCAGCCTAAATGAGGTATGTGCGTCAGCAGAAAAAGTCAGTGTAAAAACATAATGTTTTGTTTCTTGGTACTAATTGCATGACCTGTTCAAAAATCCATTGACAAAGCATTGTAAATAAAACTGGCAACAACAGCAAATTGATACATTTTGTATAATAGAGATATAAGAACTGACAACCGCATCAAATTAATGCATTGTAGGATAAATATGTAGCAGCCATCCTAGGTGACACGGACCACCTTAGAAATGAAATCTGTATGTATAAAACGAATTGAACCAGTTAGTGAAAATGTGATGCGTCGATTAAGCCCTATGCGTTTCGTGGATTTATTCCACTCTTCGGGGGCAAATGTATCAAGTATTTATGAGCTGAATACGAAGTGGTGAAATTGCAACAAAAGTGCGTCTGTCATGGGAGCTAAGGTACTGGGACCCAAGGAATGAAACGGGAGCATAACTCGAACCTCCACAGGAAAAGAATGTCCAAATGTGATGGGTGTTGGCTCCAATACTTGAACATGAAACCATGATCTAGATGAGTATGTACAGTGCACTTACTCATCTAGATAATGGCTTCATGTTGCTTCATGAAAGCTGAAAATTAGCCTGGGCAGGAAGGGTGGTTAAAGTGCCCCGTTATTGAAGCGGTTAAAATCTAGTAATACTCTCCCTGCTCTGCACATGCTCGGTTGCTCTTTATTTTTTGGCATTGTGCCAAAAATCGGAGCCACTAGAGGCCTATCTGCGGACAGCCTAAAGATTTACTGCTGCTTAGGGGCACTTCAGCACAATGGCAGTCTCTAGCATATCTCTAGGGCAGGGGTCTCAAACTGGCGGCCCTCCAGCTGTTGCAAAACTACAAGTCCCATGAGGCATTGCAAGGCTGACAGTGTCAAGCATGACTCCCACAGGCAGAGGCATGATGGGAATTGTAGTTTCGCAACAGCTGGAGGGCCACCAGTTTGAGACCCCTGCTCTAGGGCAATGCTGGAGGTAACATACAGCACATACTAATTTTTGGTGACATAATTATTAGGCTCTTGGCGCCAGGCCACACGCTAATATGTGGCCTCTCGGTGGGTGGGCCTTGCCGCAAAATGGCCGCATATTTGCATGCATCAGTACAAATACAGCTGTGCTTAGAGCGCACTCCTGGCACAGTTACCGGTGGCTAACGGAAAGCTCCCGATTGCTGCGTGCAAGTGTGAGCTTTCCGATCATGTGACTGCCGTGACAGCCATTCACATGATCATAAACCCCGCCCCACCTCCCGGCATCCTAAACCCCTTAAAGAGCCGGGAGGCGCTGGCTCCATGTGCTTAATGTGGAATGTATGTTCCTTGCTAAAGAACATTATTTTTTGTCAAGTTGTTAGGGGTAACGTTCCACTTTAAGAACTGATTGTGGCTTTAATATTTGCTCCCTCTAGTGGTTAATCTACAAATCTTTATATTTCATAAGATAACAATATGTAACCTTTTTAAAAAGCCACTTTAAGTATAATATTTTTGTTTAAGATTTGGGAAGAGTGGCGAGGGGCTAGATACAAGGAACACTGTAACTAGAGTCCTTCTTTAATTGTACTGATCACAAGTGTCACCAAGGATGGAAGTTTTTTTTTTTTTATATTTTACATATTCTGGTTAGATTATTAAATATAAATATTTGTAGATTAAGCACTAGAGGGAACAAAATCCATATGCAGGTAAATTTAAAAAAAAATGTTTTTTTATTTTGTTTGTTGCCACCAGATCGGGGATAGAGGGAAATCTTCCAATGGAGACACTTGTTCTGTGAATACTGAGGGGGTCTCACCCACATTGGAAAGATGTCCTCTTGCTTCCTTTTTGAGGCTATATGACAGGAAGTGAGAGAATCTTCCTAATGAGACAGATGGCACCACAAAATGACCGTGGTGTAACCCTCCTCTACTATAACAAGAATGACTTTGAATAAAACACTGCAATAATACCTGAAAATGATATGCTCACTAAAATGTATTATACAAACTTTGGTTCTCCTGTGAAAGTTTGCCTTTTATTTACTGCAAGGATTTTAACACGGAGATAAGACCGATGCATCTACCTTAATGTGTTCCACAAAATTGAGGGGTATTCTTTTATAAGGTGGCATGGCTTGAACATCCTCAAACCAAGCCTAAATCTTACCTAAATTCAATCATGTTTTTTTTTTTTTTTGTCCCTCCATTAATAATATAACTGTTGTGACAGCAATAGAGAGCTTTTGTCGGAGACCTGATGCTAGTTATCTGGCGAGCCTCTTGCTTTTGATACTTTGAGTAACAGACCTGAAACGCATGCAGATAAGGACCTCTGGTTTTCCTGACCTGTATATGGGGTCTGAGTTGGTGACTCCAGAAATAGGAGGTCAGGCTTGGCAACTCTCCATATTTCTATAATGAGGTTTCATGAGAGCTTTGGGCCATAGAGGTAAGTGAGGTTCTGGCAGGTTCTTTTTTGAAGATGTTGGACCTCACCTTGTGAAGTAATACATTTATTTAAAATGGCTTTGTCAACAGAAAAGTATGGGCACTGCCATACTGGACTGTGTCTGACTTCTGTGCAGTCATAGACCTTTAACAAGCATGCTATAAATGTGTTGAATCCCTCCATTCCTGTTTGTGTTTTAGGGCAGACATTTAGAAAGGGTTAAAGCCACAGTATCAGGGAACTAACAATCTTAAAGGCCACCTCCCACGTAAATAAAAAATTCACCTACTAACCCCCACACTGCAAGGGTTATATGCTTGTTCTGTCTAGGGCACAGGTGTCAAACACAAGGCCCGTGGGCCGAATCCGGCCCTCCAGGCCATTTCATGTGGCCCTTGCATCTCCTGCAGCCGCCCAAGAGCTCCAGCCCTCCTCTGGTCCTCCTCCAGACCCCTGCTTTCAAGCAATGCCTCCAGCTTTTTCCAGTAGCAGCATAAGGAAAGGGGTGCACGGTGATGTAAGGGAGAGTAGGGGACTCAACTTCTGATGGTGGGGTGGCTCTTGGGATGCGCTGGACTTCTAATCTTACAGATACACCCAGCCCTTTTGAGGACAATCGTAATGCTGATGCGGCCCATGATGAAATTGAATTTGACACCCCTGGTCTAGGGGGTATCGCCTGGTTTCTTGCTCCAATCCTCTGCCCAAAGCTCTGGTCTGTGGGCATGGCCTTGGCACCGTCTTACAGAATAGAGGGACAAAATGAATCCTATATTGTACGTTTAGGAGGGCTGGAGTGCACCCAGAAATGGTTGCAGCCTACAGAGCATCTATAGGGAGCCCGCTGGACTGGGGAGTAATACTCTGGCCCTAGACTAAACGATTTAAGCTGAACTCCAAGCAAAACATTTTTTTCCATGCAGTGGGGCCCTGTCCACACTGCATGGGTTAACTGCTAGTTTTTTTTTGTCTAGGGGAGAGGAAAGCGGAGATGTACTTGCTTAAACCTCCAATCCTCCCAGCACAAGACTGGTCCGGCTCCCCTGCGCTCCAGTGGTCTTGAATAGTAGACTGTTCCTGACGTCATCACACCCAGAGCAGGTTCCATAGACCAGGAACAGTTCACCTCTGGGGGAGTGAGTATATGCTTTCCACTCACCCCTAGACAAAACAAACAGTTGACCCATGCGGTGTGGGGGGGGGGGGGGGTTATGAACCAGCGCTGTAAAGGTGGATATTTTATTTTCCCGGAGTGGGGCTTTAGGACTGAGATCATAACAGAGCCACTTAAAAATATTAGACTTAACTTCTGAATACCAATAACTAGACTGGCATGAAAACTGCTCACAAAGGTTACATCTCAGGTTCACCGGAGGATAACATTGCAGATGCATTCTAAGTCTGCCGCTGCCAAACACAAAGGATTTGTGAAATTCCCTGGAGATTCCTACATTCAAACCAATTGCCAATGAAGATGTAATACTTATAGGAAATTAACAGAATAAATAAATATGAACTGTTTCTGCCCTTTGAAGGTCTCGGAAGCCATTGGCCAATGTTCGTTGTATGTGCCCTCTATATGATCGGAACAGACAATTATGGATTGAGCTGGCACCTCTAAGCATACCGAGAATCAATCATGGGGTTTTATCTGCAGGTAGGTCACCTCTTTGATGCAATTTTGTTTTTTATTGTATAAAATGCTAGAGATGCATGTTCCCGCACTTGCCTTCTGCATGATGTAATGTCTTTTTGAAAAGATCACTGAATGTATCAACAATACAAGTGGTAACTCTGTATCCAGTTCCAAAGTTGCAACAATATTTATCTCTATCCTGAAGAGTGAACCCTATATGGGCTACTGTTGTGCAAGCATCCTACCTTCATATGTATGAAACATGTCAAGTGTCTAGAGAACAATAGAGGAGTACTGGGATTATAGCGGTGCCAATAACGATATTTATTGAAATATACAATTTACGGACTTTTATTGATATAGCTAAAACATGATCATTTTAGAAAGAACAAGGTTAAAATCTACATGTCCATTATGTGGTCATACTGATATCTTATGTACATGCTCGTGTTATGGTTTCTGTTCCTGACATGTTTCGCCAATGATGGCTTCCTCAGGGGACTTTGAGACCACTAAAGGCTGGATTTAACACAGCTGCAGATTGATTTGCAGCAGTGGTCTCTGGTCCAGATGCTTTCGGTTTAATCTATTTGTTTTTCTACTATACTGGTCCATATATGTCTCTTGTAGTCACGTGGTGTCCTCTCCATCTCCCCCCCCCCCCCCCCCCCCCCCCCAGTCTTTCAATGCTGGTGGATAGGTGGGAGTCCGTTTGGTGATTGCTTGGTCCTTAAATCACTAGTGGTCTTCAAATTCCCTGAGGAAGCCATCATTGGTTCAACATGTCGGGAACAGACACCTAAAACAATTATTTACCTAAGATATCAGTATGACCACAATATGGACATGTAGATTTCAACCTTGTTCTTTCTAATATGATCGTGTTTTTTAACTATCATTAAAAGTTTGTAAATTTTAATATATTGAAGAATATCGTTATTGGCACCGCTATAATCCCAGTACTCCTCTATTGTTCTCTAGACCATTTTTTGGGATGTGGCGCTTTATTATATTGTGGCTCAGCCATTATTGCAGCAATGTCAAGTGTCTCTTTGACTTTAAATCCCACACAGAAGCATTAATTACTGTTGCGTCATATCACAATTTGTGCAAATAATATAAAAGTCCCCTTTTATTAGACCAGTCCATTAACACACAGAGCCACAGCTCAGCCTGCCCCCTCTCTCTCTCATTGGCTCACTGGCTGTGATTGACAGCAGCAGGAGCCAATGGCTCTCACTTGTGTCTCAACCAATGAGAAGGGGGAAGACCCCAAAGAGCCAAGGCTCCCATACACATCACTGGATCGTGATGGTGTTCCGGTAAGTATTAAGGGACCTGCTGCATCTTCAGCCTTTTAGAACGACTTTAAAGCCATAAGAGTTGATGCCATGTGTACGCTGAGGTATGTTTTGCTTTTTGTGTTGGCAGAGGGTTTTTTGTTTGTTCTTGGAGGACAGAATGAAAATGGCGATACTCTGAGTTCTGGGGAGCAGTATGATCCAGATGCCAATGCCTGGAGCCCACTACCACCTATGCTTGAGGTAACCTATTAGCAGTAATTAGAATTCCTAATGCCACCACAACACTTTTTTTTAGGGTTTCTCTGATTGAAAAGAACATGTTAAACATCCTGTAAACAGAAATATTTTGTCATTTAAAAGATCAGCTCCGCCCAAACCACTGTTGTGGTTTTAGGATGGCGTAGGACAGTGATTGAGAAGGCAGCACTGCTGTATCTGTGATATCTTGTACTGTTGTGGTAGAGATAGACCCAGTTTAGTTGACTATACTCCAGCCCAGGCAAGTACTCCATAACCAGAAATCCATTAAAAGGCAGATAATCCAGCATTGCTCTTTTTTTAAAGAAAAGAATTAGGCCAGCTAATATTTTAGAACGACTTGCTGAAAAGCCATGTTATGTCCACACAACATTGGAGTAGAACTCCAGAGAAACTGGTTCATCACACAGTTAACCACTTCAGCCCCGGACCAATTGGCAGCTAAAGGACCAGGCCCTTTTTGCGATTCGGCACTGCGTCGCTTTAACTGACAATTGCGCGGTCATGCGACGTGGCTCCCAAACAAAATTGGCGTCCGTTTTTTCCCACAAATAGAGCTTTCTTTTGGTGGTATTTGATCGCCCCTGCGTTTTTTTTATGTTATTTTTTTTTTTTTGTGCTATAAACAAAAATAGAGCGGCAATTTTGAAAAAGCAATATTTTTTGCTATAATAAATATCCCCAAAAAAATATATTAAAAAATTTTTTTTTTCCTCAGTTTAGGCCGATACGTATTCTTCTACATATTTTTGGTAAACAAAATCGCAATTAGCGATTATTGATTGGTTTGCGCAAAAGTTATAGCGTTTACAAAATAGGGGATAGTTTTTTATAGCATTTTTATTAATATATATATATTTTTTTTACTAGTAATGGCGGCGATCACCGATTTTTATTGTGACTGCGACATTATGGCGGACACATCGGACATTTTTGACACATTTTTGGGACCATTGTCATTTATACAGCAATAAATGCTATTTAAATGCATTGATTCCTGTATAAATGACAGTGGCAGTGAAAGAGTTAACCACTAGGGGGAGGGGATATGGGCTGCGACGTGTGTTTTTTTTTTTTTTAACATTAGGGGGCAGGGCTGACGTCATTGATCGGCTTTCCCGATGACAGGGAACAGCCGATCAATGACAGGCAGAGTAGGAAGCGCGGGGAGAGGTTCGTTTACACAGACCTCTCCCCGTTCTTCAGCTCTGTGACCCGATCGCGGGATACCAGCGGCGATCGGGTCCGCTGGTCCCGCGGCAGTGGTCACGGAGCTTCCGACTGGGTCGCGAGCGCGCCGCCGGCAGGGCGCGCGTGACCCACGGCTACTCAATTAAAGGGCCACGTACCTGTATGTGGTTTTGCCTAGCCGTGCCATTCTGCCGACGTATATGTGCAGGAGGCGGTCGGGAAGCGGTTAAATTGATACTAAACTCACACTGTTAAATTGACATTGTCCCTTCTATTCCTGTATATAGATGATGGCATTTTAATATAAAAAAAAGCCACTCTTCTCCTAATCAATATACAGCTGTCACATGACTCTGCTCTTTCCCAGCCTTTCTGCAGGGAAGCATAAGCAGGAAGAGCTTCTAGTCCTCTACTGCTGGTCACATGTTAAAAAAAAAATAAAATAAAAACAGCCTTCGGGATAAAGCATATAAATAATTAATATCAATAAACTGTTATAAATTGTAATACAAATATATATTTGAGATCCAAGCTTTATTTTTTTGGCAAAAACATGGTGTGGGCTGATTTCTGCCAGTCCCCCTCCAGCCTGTTTCTTAGAATACGCGGGAGGTGAATCCTCCATCAATCTACATGTAATAGCCCACCCTCGTGTTTAGCTGGTTAGTAGGCATGGAGGAGGGAGGGAGCTGTTATTTACCAATGTGTATATACACCCACATGTGTGACTCTAAAGTCACTTGGGCTTCTCAGATGTAATGGGGAGGAAATGCTCAGGGTTGAAATGCACTTAAAACTGAGCATGTGCACTAGCTGCCAACACTGCTCTGCAAAATCTCTAACTGTAGCGGGGGGACATGGACAGGAGGGGGGAGACAGAAAACAGCAGATAGGCCAGGTTTTATTTTTATTTTTTTTAGAATACAGAAAAAAAAATCCCATAATTACTGAGTATGGACGGCATATAATAAAGCATTTATTGATAGTTTTTAATAGTGTGGGTTTAATGATATGTTTAATGAGCCATTTTATTGTCTAAATGATTTTAGTCTTGTGATTTACACATCTCTGACACAGTGTGTGTAAAAAGATAACTTCTGGTTCAGATATAGTGCCTTGAAAAAGTATTCACACCCCTTGAAATTTTCCACATTTTATCATGTTGGAACCGAAAATTTTAAATATATTTTATGTGATAGACCAACACCACGTGGCACATAATTGTGAAAAGGAAAATGATTGTGGACACCATGGATTGAACATTTCCTACCACCGGTCTTTGACACCTCGTTACTACTCTATTAAGGGCTTAAGATCTATAATCTGTCATGTGATTTTTATTTTTAATTTTTTTTTAATTCATTCATTTTTTACCTCCCGAGTCTACTGACCCCCCTCTGGTGACATACCCCATTTCACATCCCAATGTCTCTTCATCATAACATTATCTAAGCTTCCCCTTCTCTTTACACTAGTTATTTTTATTCTAATAGGAGTCTTGCGGGATAATCAAAAATATTACTCATATTTCCAGATAATGCCAAGCCAATTTGCAGGAGCTTGGCCCTGGAAAACTTACTGATTTTTTTTTTTTTTTCTTTCGATTTGCCCTGTAACACTCCTAATGTACCATCTCCATACATATTTTAACTACCTCACTCAAAACCATAGGTACAATATTCTATTGCATTATTTCTATTCTCCATACTCATTCCTGAAATAAGAAGTATCCTGATTTCAGTCATATATGTTTAAAAGTAACTTTGTATCCTCTACTAATTTTTACCTTATAGCTTATTTTAATGTTTATTACTAATGAAACTTAATTTCTATTTTCTATTCCGTCAAATATTGTATTTCCACATATATTACTGTACATCTTTTTAAACTTATGAAAACATAATAATGTTTAAAATGGGGGGGGGGGGGATAAAAAAAAAAAAATGATAAAAAAAAAAAATCTTTTTTTTTTTTTTTTTTAACGAATATCTGAAAAGTCTGGCGTGCATTTGTATTCAGCCCCCTTTACTCTGATACCCCTAACTAAAATCTAGTGGAACAAATTGCCTTTAGAAGTCACCTAATCAGTACATAAAGTCCAACTGTGTGTAATTTAAAGGAGTTGTAAAGGCAGAAGATTTTTTTTATCTTAATGCATTTTATGCATTAAGATAAAAAAACCTTCTGTTTGTAGCAGCCTCCTCAGCCCCCTAATACCTGAGCTCCATCTCTGTCCAGCGATGTCCATGAGTCCCTCGGCCGTCCGAGACTCTCCCTCCTGATTGGCTAAGACGCAGCAGTGGCGCCATTGGCTGACCGCTGTGCGAGCCAAATCAGGAGAGAGAAGGGTCTGAACTGAATGGCAGCTCCGTGTCTAAATGGACACAGAAAGCTGTGACTCGGCTGGGGTGCCCCCATAGCAAGCTGCTTCTGTGGAGGCACTCAACTGGAGGGAGGCGCCAGGAGCAGCGAAGAGGGACCCAAGAAGAGGAGGATAGAGGCTGCCCTATGCAAAACCAACTGCACGGAACAGGCAAGTATAAGCTGAATAAATAATAAGGTAAGTATATTCTGTCTAGACCAGGGGTCTCCAAACTTTATAAAATACAAAAAGGCAAGATTACTTCCCTTCCCTTAGGGGGTCCAGACTGTGGCCAGTGACAGTAGAAAATACCCCGGCGTCAGTGGAATTAGTAGACAATGTCTCAGACTTGGTGGTCAGAGGAGGAATAGTCCCCCATCATTGGTATTAGTTTGAGGAATATTGCCCCACCTTTGGTATCAAGGGAAGGAATGGTGCCCCATCGTTGGTGTCAGTGGAAGGAATGGTGCCCCATCGTTGGTGTCAGTGAAAGGATTGGTGCCCCATTTTTGGTGAACAGAAATGTGCCCCAACGTTGGTGTCCGTGGGAGAAATAGTAGGAGGACCTTTGGTGTAGGGGTGCAACGGATCGTCACTGATCCGTGATCCGAAAGGGTCACCCTGTTCGGATCGGAACACGCCACACTCTGCGGAGCGCTCCGTGGCCTCAGCCTTGGCGATCACTTGTAAACAAACCGGCGTCATGATGACGCCAGTTCCTCTCTCCCCTCTGTGTACAGATCTGTAAAGTGGAGGGGAGAGATCGGATGGCAGCAGCGCTGTGGGCTGGATCTGTAGTGCCCACAGCGCTGCTCTGTGACAATTGCAGTCACAGCCATCCCTCCAGACCCAGCCGAGATTACAGTGGGGACTATATTGTGGTGGACTTTTCACAGGTTTTTGCAAATTCAATTATTAATTGCTGATCCGAAAAATGATCCGATCCGTGACTCTGATCCGAGGAACGATCCGTGAGTTTTTTGATCCGTTGCACCTCTACTTTGGTGTCGGTGGAAGAAATTGTGCCCCATTGTTGGTGTCAGTTGGAGGCATAGTTCCTCATATCAGTGGGAATAACAGAGCCTCATAGCAGTGGTAGGAACAATGCCCCAAGGGCCGGAATAAAAGCAAGCAAAGGGCTGCAGTTTGGAGACAAATGCTCTAAAATAAAAAAGAGCATTGTACTATATACTGGATTTAATCTGTTTAATCACTCCAGAGTTCAACTTTAACAGGAGTCTTGTACTTCTTTTGAGTTGCAAATGTGTTCTTTAATAATTTGCATAATAAAAATCGATATAGATATCTAGAAATCGTTTTTGATTTGTGTTCTGTAATGTAATCCCAGGCCAGTAGACTTGCTCCTAAAATCTTCTTGGGCCTAGGAATCAGGAAATTATATCTGATCCTTGCTCTGATTTGCTCATTGCTTTTGACTATCACGTTTTTTTTTTACTAAGGCTCGGTTCACACTAGTGCATTCCCATAGTCGCACAATTTCCAGTGCAACTTTACACTCTGGCATTCAAGTCGCATCAAAGTAGCGCAGGAACCTTTTTCAAAGTCGCAAAGATAGGAACCTTTAAAGTCAATGGGCTGGGACTTTATGTATCCAAAGTCACATGACAAGTCGCACTTGTGTGAACGGAGCCTAAGCACAGAACATTTATTTATATTCCCAGCTCAGTAAACTGTTATGCAAGTAGAAGACAATAGTAAGTAATAATGTTTGTCTGCTCCGATAGGAAAGGCACAGTTTTGGTGTTGTAGAAATTGATGGCGTAGTCTATGTTCTGGGAGGAGAGGATGGAGATCGTGAGTTAATCTCTATGGAGTCCTATGACACCTGTACGAAAACCTGGATCAAGCAGCAAAATATGACTATGGTGCGAAAGGTATGTGTCTGATATGCTTACTATTTGTCGGCATGGCTTTTATTTACCACATTCTAGATGATTTGATGTACACTTGTTTAAATTGGAATCAATAAGCAGACTTGTTCTGCAGGTACACAAACTAGGGGCAACATAAGATTTAAAGAGATTGTAACAACTCGCCTTGTAAAACAGCCCATTCAGTTTAAAATGGTAATGAGAGGCAAAACATTTGTGAATTATAAAAAAAAATATTAAAAATATCTTCTATTTTTTTTTTTTCAAAGGTGATCACATTACCTCTGTTCTCGGGGGGGGGGGGGAGCACCAGCACACTGATAGCTGTTTAGGGGGGGGTGTGTCATTGGAGGAGAGCAGGCTGAGTTCCCAGCACAGCCAATGAACTGACCACGGCGTGTTCTCCTGCTTAGCGTGGTCAGTTTTTAATAGGAAAGTAGAGGTATTGACAGGAACACCAGGGATTTCATGCAAAGGAAGCAATAGAAAGAGAACAGAATACTTTTTCATACAAGTGCACGGTACAGCAGGCACATATCGGGAATATGAAATGTTGGGTTTATATATTCTTTAACCTGCATCCAGGAAGGATATTGATGCCCTGCAAACTGGAAAGGTGAGAAAATAGTATAGCGGGGCAGGAAAGATGCATAAAGTAAAAAAAAAAAAAAAAAAAAAAATTAGGAAGGTCCCTCGTTCTGCAACTCCAGCCATAATCGCACCATTGAGAACGGTTTTCCTATATTTCTTTAACTCTCTGGTATGCTCCTTTGCTTGACCATCTGTAGACTGTCCACATTGCTTTGCTATTTTTGTTTCCTCCCAATGCCTTACCTAAATGATGGCCTTTTCTTATCTTTTATTAGCTGTCTGTTTCTGAAGTGAGAATTTTTGCTTTGCATAGCCATCCATCTTTTATTAACTCCCTGATTAGCAATTAGAAGCACACACCCTCCTCCTATCCCTAGCAATATATAACTAAGCATCTCTTGGGAAAGGCACGTTTGCAGATGGGGTTCTTTCTCAAAGTGGGGGTATTTCTAGAAGTGGCAGCACTTCTGACTGTGCACTTCAGCAAATGCACAAAGCGAAAGGGACACAAAACGGCTTGAAAAATACCACAGACTACAGGTGACATTGTTTACACCCTTCAGCTCTTCCTTCCTTTTAAAATGCACTACCACTCCTTCCTCTATCCTTTAAACTAACTCTCCTGCACACCTCTCCTCCACCCCACACCTTATATAGATATATCACCCTAACTTTTGTACTCCTTTTTTTTTTTTCTTTTTTATTACTGCACTCACCAACTCCTGCTAATTATAAATCCACATGCTCAAAAAATCTCCAGAACTTTGGGGCATGTCCCTTCATATAAATCGCACTCCCACATTACCTCCCCCACTCTTCTTCTTCTCCTAAGCTCTGGTGATGTATCGCCAAACCCTGGGTCTCCTTTATTTAACTCTATTCAACGCACCTATTACCCTACACCAGGGGTGCCTAATCAGTGGCCCAGGGGCCACATGTGGCCCACGGAACCCTCTGATGTGGCCAGCGACCTCCTTCTCTGGGATGGCGGATTGGCAAACCCAGATTATTGGTTGCCGACTCGCCATCCCAGAGCATCTGTGTTGCTAATGAAGCCGACGATAGAGAAAGCTAGCGGCTGTGGAGCAGAGCTGTGTAATCTGATGCTTCCTGTATGGCGCCGGTTCCTGTCATAGGCAGAGTGATACCAAATGCATTCTGCCTGGGACAGCAACAGCAGATGATACCTGAATGAAAGACTGTTATTAAAGATCAGTTTATTACTAAAATTGCAGTCTATGTATGGGCATATCTGCACAGTGGTTACTGGGCTGCTTTCAAACTGATCCGCAGGTGCAGTGCCCCTTCAGGTTACCTGCACTGAAGCATACACTTCTCTTATTACCTGCGGGTTTGGTGCACTTTCATAGAGTGCACCACTCCTGCAGGATATAATAGAAGTCTATGGTGTAGCTAACCCACAGGAAAGGCACAGGTGCACTGTGCTGCGTCTTAGGCCCCTTTCACACAATCGGTCTGACCCAATCAGACCCTCCATTCACCTCTATGAAAGGGTAGATGTAAACAGATTTGTGTATAACCCTCATGTGTGCATCCGTATATACATGTACTCCTATGTATCTAAAAATCACTGTGCTCACTTACGCAGAGCACAAGGAGGCTATGTGCGTGCTAGATCAGCGTCTTAGGCCCCTTTCACACAATCGGTCTGACCCAATCAGACCCTCCATTCACCTCTATGAAACGGCAGATGTAAACAGATTTGTGTAGGGTAAATTTTATGAAGTATGAAGGGGCAGCGATACCACCTGGAGAGTATACATCAGTGCTTCCTTTTTAAATAGTGGTCACTTATACTTCAATTAGGCAATAAGGTGCTATTAATTCATAAAATAATTACAAGTCTGTAAATAAAGAATTATTATTCTGTGTTGAAATACTTTTGTGTTGATCCTTCACCTTCCAATAACCTCCGATTCCAAAAACGTGTCACCACACCACGTGTTCCAGGCTCACAGAACTCTCACCTTAACCACGTATCAGTTAGGCCTAATCTATTGTATTCTCATTGTATTGGCATCTTCCTTCTGCTTTTCACTGGGGGGGTCCCTTGATGAAGTCACGTGCGGCGTGATGTAACGCATAGGAAGAGAGGAGAGGCTGACGCGAACTGGAACTAACGCAGGTAGACGCCAGTATATCGAGGGTTTTCATGTTTAATGCGTGTTTTTAACTTCTTGAATGTGAGTGCATACATTTTAATAAACAAGAAAATTGGTTTAAATCTTCACTATGGGAGCCTGTGCATCTTTGCCCCTCCCCATTGTGAGTTATGCAGAATGACATTGTGTAACCTGGAGTATTAACATAAGGAGCCATATACACATACTGCATATTAAGGAGGAGTATCTGGAGAGGGGCACCAGTGAATGGGAGAAGAAAGATGCCAATACAATGGGGGTTATTTCCGAAAGGCAAATCCACTTTGCACTGCAAGTGCTCTTGGAAATGCAGTCGCTTTAAATCTAAGGGGTAGATCTGAAATGAGGGGAAGCTCTGTTGATTTTCTCATCCAATCATGTGCAAGCTAAAATGCTGTTTTTTATTTTCCTTGCATGTTCCCCCTCGGATCTACAGCGACTTTACTTCCAAGTGCACTTGCAGTGCAAAGTGGATTTTCCTTTAGTAAATAACCCCCTATATATCATTGGACCTCATTGATCCATGGTTGAGGTGAGAGTTCTGTGAGCCTTGAACACGTGGTGTGGTGACACATTTTTGGAATCTGAGATTATTGGTGAAGGATCAACACAGAGTATTTCAACACAGAAAATGTTGATTCATGGACTTGTAATTATTTTATGAATTAATAGCACATTATTGCCTAATTGAAGTATAAGCGATCACTATTTAAAAAGGAAGCACTGTTTTAATAGTTATCACAATACACAAATATGTCTGTTTAAAATAGTATTTGGATATTTAAACCTTTTAGATCGGACTTGTAGTTTCCCATTCACAGATCCATTTCATGTCATCTACTGTTCAATTATTTTCTTAAAAAAAGACAGTTTAGGTGTGTCTTCTATGGACAATACAGCCTTCTTTTGGTTCCTAGTCTTCCTTTTCAAGCATGCTAAAACATCTAGGTGTACACTCTTTGAAAAAGATAAAAAAAAAAAAAAGGTATTTAAGGAAAGATTAGTGAGTCGGTCAATAAAGGTGCGCACAAAGGTGTGGTGCATAATAATATGTAACTTGGCAAATGACTGGTTTGGCACTTGGACTCCAAACAAAGCCAAGACTTGCAGAGTTTTAGTACCTCAAAAAATAAATGGTAACATTATGTGAAGCATTTTTATTATTTCACTTATCTAGTTGCTAAAGGGTAAGTGCGGTTTTTAGTCAGGATGAGTGGAGTACAAACTTTTGATTGGCCTAAATAGAGATCACATTATGCATATATGGGAAGAGTGGGTCCCAACTGAGAGCATTTTAAAGGGTGTCGAGAGGTGTTTTTCATGTGTTTTTTGATGTGCATTTTGATCACACACCAAACGCAGGTCAATTAAAATCTGTTGTCAAATCATTGACCATAATTAGTACACTATGCAGTTCAGAGGCTGCGTCTTTCTTTGGATGCAGCATGTTCTATTTGGAGTGTGCTTGAACAGGCAAAGTGGGTCAGACACACTTTCTTGGCAAATGCTGCATTTGCATGCCTTTTTGTGTTTGAATAGCAATGGCAGCTTTTGAAAGGAACTCCTGACAACATGAGCCCTAGGATATGCTCTGCAATGCACAACCAAAACCTCAACAGAGCAGGGCACCGTTAAGTATGTCCGTGGATGCAATTACCTTTTTAATTTAACATTTTCAGATTTTAAACACTTACTTTTTTTTTTTATAGCGTTAATGAAGAGGCTAGGCACAGACAGTGAAGCAGTTTTTAAAAAGAAATGAATGCTTTACATAACTTTAAAGGCTAAGCTCACCTTGAGGCTGAGGTTCACACCAGTGCAATTTAGATGCAGGTTTCCCCGCTTTCAATTTGCATGGCAGGAGATTGTGACCGACTCTCTATGGAGCCGGTTCACACATCTCCGGAGCGGCTCCGGTGCGAATTGTACAGGAGTCCTGTGCATCTTCTGGTCTGTTTTTTTAGGTCCGAATTCAGCCCAAAATTTGGGCTGAAATCGGACCTGAACCGGTGAAATGAAGACGCACCGGATCCCTTGCTATGTGCTCCTCTGTTCTTTAGTGTGAACCCAGCCTAAAAGTGGGAGTTGACCCGAAAAAAAAGTAATAAAAGCCAGCAGCTACAAATACAGCTGCTGATTTTTAATAAATGGACACTTATCTTTCCTGGAGTCCAGCGATGTCGGCAGCCAAGGCCGATCAATCGCTCGGCTGCTGCGGCCGCCATTCTCGGTGAGGGAATCAGGAAGTGAATCGTCACCCTACTGCGCAAGCGCGAGTCACGCAGCGCAATGAGAATGCTCCGCGCTGTCTCTGGGACCTGTGTGTGTCCCAGCAGAAAGCGCAGCGGGACAAGAAGAGGCATAGACTCCTGTGGGAGTCTATGCCCGGAAGTGGGTGCAAATACCGTTTCTTAAACTATCTGCAGATGTGGGCTAAGCATTGTGAAAAAAAACTTTATTTGTAGAGTCTGCATGTGTTGACTTGACATTTGTTGGTTAATAACAGATTGGCTGCTATGCCACAATGAAGAAGAAAATCTATGCAATGGGAGGAGGATCGTATGGAAAGCTTTTTGAGTCCGTTGAGTGTTATGATTCCAAAACACAGCAGTGGACAGCAATATGCCCCTTGAAAGAAAGAAGGTGAGAGGGAAAGCCTGTTATTTTATGGAGAAACTCTTCCTGGTAACTGTATCTTCTCTAACTTCTATTTTCTCTGCAGGTTTGGGGCAGTAGCATGTGGGGTCGGTATGGAACTTTATGTCTTTGGTGGAGTCAGAAGTCGGGAAAATGAACAAAACAGTGAAATGGTGGCTTGTAAATCCGAATTCTACCATGATGACTTTAAAAGGTACATTTTGATGTTTAGAAGGTCAGGCAGTGGTGGTTAAGATTGTGGACAGTGTATACAGTATGTGTCACCTAGGTTTCTCATATGGTGAAGGGCTCCAGGATTTATGTTTGATGTGGAGAAAGTGAAAAAAATGTTTTGTTTTTTTTTCCTCATGCCGCGTACACCCGGTCGGAATTCTCGTCGGAAAAAGCTCTGATGGTTTTCCCGTCGTAATTATGACGGAATTTCGCTCAAACTGTCTTGCCTACACACGGTCACACCAATTTCTGATGGTCAATAACACCGCGGCATACAACATGTTCGACAGCACTATAAAAGGGAAGTTTAATGGTTCCGAGCATGCGTCGAATTGTTTCTGAGCATGCATCGGAATTGCATACACACATAGGTTTTCCGTCGGAAAAATTAAGAATAGGTTCTCAATCCAAAGTCCGTTGGAAAGTCTGACAGAAAAAGACCAATGGGCATACACACTGTCGGAAAATCTGATGGAAAGCTCCCATCGGACTGTTTCCATCAGAAATTCCGACCGTGTGTACGCGGCATCAGAATCTTAATCGCCGACAGAAGGCAAGAGGTTCAGAGGGGATGGACGTGCTGACGTGAGCGCAGCACGGAGGGAGGGGTCTGAGCCTGCATGCCGAGGAGAGCGGAAGAGAAGCCGGGAAGCGTGTCGGACCTCCGCGAAGGGTGAGAGACTCCGTGGATGAGTCCGGCACTTCCCGGGAGAAAGAACCCAGGACGCCGCCGGAGCCCCAGCCTTATGACACCAGCCAAGATGAGCGGACAGGACGGCAACCGACAGTCTGCATGGTGCCTGTAGTCAGCGGCACCGCCCGCCTCCAGCCTTCCTGCCTCCTTCCCCCTCCCCCTCCACCCCTTCACCGGACACGGAAAGATCACGGCATTTTCCAAGGACAGGGAGACAGCAGCTTGCCAGGACCGAGGCCGTGGGGTGCTGTGAGTATACCGGCATTTTTAAATGCCGACTAAAGAGTCTCCTGGATAGAAGGTAAGCCCATATTACAAGCTAGCAGGTTGATGCTAGAAGGGCTAAACGGACACCAGCACCGAGGGTAAAAGTCTCTCTCCCCCAGGACCCTTAGGTCAGATTTTTTTTTTTTTTTTTTAAGCCCTGTTTATTTTCTCAGTGACGGTTACAGATAAAGTGGGAACAAAAGGGACTAGAACAAATTTACACATCCAAAGCACCTTACAGGCCATAGACGGAGCCCAGAGAGAAAATAAAGACATAAAAGATCTGGCCCCCTGCCTCTCGGATCTCTCAGGGCGACTTTGCCCCCCCCCCCCCCTACTCTCTCCACAGTAGAAAAAAAAAAAAAAAAAATAAAAAAAAAAAAAAAAAAAAAAAAAAAAAAAAAAAAAACTTACCGGCTTGTATATCCAAAGCGTTTTAGCCAGACCCGGGTGGGCTCTGAGCCTCTGAGCGGACAATTTATGTAATAAGGCGGTTTGGCGTCCTCTCCTTTAAATGCAGCCTGGTCATAACGGGAGCCCTAAAGTATCAGTTTGAAGTACCATATATTTACATGGGCGTAAAATGGTTTTAAAAACTAGGATTATGGGAAGACCACGGATATCATAGCCTCCAATGGTGGAAAATTGTATGAAAGGAAAACTTTCTGACCCTGCCTCACAGACACTACACACACTAAAAGCCGCCTCAGGGACTGTAAGTGCGACACTGATTGGGGTCAGTGGAGTGCTATTTTCTATTCTATTTTTTTTTTTTTTTTTTCTCTTTTTCTGTATTTGTGGATCTGCACCATGGAGAGAAGGTATGACTCTGACTAATGCTTAGGAAGACAGATTAGTACACAGATTTGTACACCCCAAAAATCGCACTGGGGAATGAAAGTGAGACCTTGATGGGTGTTTATGAAGACATACTACCATATACCTAATGCCGCACTATGGAATGATAGCAGGACTCTGATGGGTATTTACGAAAACCTACTGACCACTGTGGCCTAGCTCGACGACAGATGTCTGATTAGGACCGTTATCTCAGATTATGTTGGTCTTATCTAAATCCTAGAGCCACTGGGTGGGTCACGGAAAAGGTGCAAACTACTGATTGAGGAAGTTAATCAGCAGGAAAGGTAAATAAACCCTCCTACTTAAATACAATAGCCTTAGCTAATGCGTGGGCTTCTTGTACCCCACCAGGAGACCCCACAGACGGTAAAGATTTTCTTTTTTTTTTTTTTTTTCCCCCCAAATTTTCTCTGCAATTACGGCTGTAAACACCAGCGGGACACCTAGAAGGAAGTCCCGGGCTTTGAAGCTCAGGGGGACATAAGCAACAAACAATACCTCCGGGAAGCCCGGACAGGTCTCTAAGGCAAGGACCCCATTAAAGGAAAGGAGGTGGAAAGGGGCCCAGGAGGCCCAGGTTTATAATAAAAACTGGGGAAGAGAATCAGACCCACCAAGAAGGCCAACATGAGTAAAGAGCTATCCAAACAGCCTAAGAAAGCAACCACCAAAGGCAGCAAGGGGGAGACAAGCACAATCAAACACTACTTAAGACAGGGTGCAAGCCCAAAAACAGTCTCCCCGGGGAGCAGAGGCGGGGTGGAAAGAGAAATCAACGAATCCAGAGCAGATCTCACAATGGAGACGGAGAGTGAGCCTAGTAGGGGGGAGGACCAACAACCAGGTACCCACATCCCCAACAATCATGAAATGGAGGCGATGCTATTACGTTTGGAAAACGCAATTAAAAAAGAAATAAACGCCTTACGGGAGGACATGGGCCATCTGCTGTCCAGGGTTGAAGCAGTGGAGGGGAGAGCGGATTCTACAGACCTGGAAATCGCGAAGCTGAAAACGCAATTAAAAGGCGCCTACCTCACCCAGAGAGATACCCTCTACAAGATAGAGGACCAAGAAAATAGGGATAGGAGGCAAAATTTGAGGCTGCGTGCCGTCCCGGAACAAAGAGGGGAAGATCTAGAAAGAAAACTTTGGGAAATCTTGGGCCCCATAAGTGGCAAGGACTTAGATCATTTTCCCCACATAGAAAGGATACACCGAGTAGGAAGACTCGAAAGGGGGGGCACAGAGCGGCCCCGAGACATAATTGTCAGATTCAGCCACTTCAAAGAAAAAGAGGATCTATGGGCTAAAATAAAAAATAAGTCCCCCATAACGCATGAGGAAGATGAAATTCAAGTATATGCAGACCTATCGGCCCGAACCCTCGAGAGACGGAGACACCAGAAACCCCTGTTGGAAATATTGAAAAGGGAAAACATAAGATATAACTGGGGCTTCCCCTCATGTCTTATAGGGTCAAAAGAGGGGTGCACGGCCAGGCTGAAGTACCCGGAAGAAGTGCAGGGATTTTGTACAAAACTCGGGATTGTAGCCCCGAATTTGCAGGGTTGGATGGAAATGGAGGGTGTGGGGGGCCCTGGGGGGGGAGGCGGGGGGGGGGGAAGGAGGAGGGGCGAATGCCCACATGTAGCTGTAAAAGAATTCTGCTCGAATCGGCCCCGCCCCCTCCTCCCTCCGCGCCCCGAGTCTGGGCCGCGGAGGGGGAGGGGAGGGCTCAACAAACCCCACCACACCAGGTATCCGGAGTCTAAGGGAAGCCACAAAGGATGGCCCCCAAGGACCCGGGGACCCCAGTTGGGGCGAGAGGGGGGGGGGAGGGTGAGAGGGGGGGGGAAGGAGGGGAGTGGGGGGAGGGAGAGGGGAGGGGGATGGGAGGGAGGAGGGAGGGAAACCACGTCCGCTGTGGGGCTGCTGTCACTATCAATATCCCAGGGGGAAAAAAAAAAAAAAAAAAAAAAAAAAAACCCCAAAAAATAAATGAAGGATCTAGAAATCAAATTTTTATCATATAACGTGAAAGGCTTAAACTCTCCCGGTAAGCGAGCTAAAATTTTGGAGGAAGCAGAGAGATATGGCGCAGGTATAGTGTTTCTGCAAGAGACCCACCTGACATATTCCTCAAATATTAGACTCTTTTCTCCAGCTCTCCCAAATTGGTTTTATGGAGATACTATCTCGAGCAGGGCAAGAGGAGTGGCTATTGGGATTGCGAGGGACATTGACTTCACGGTGGAGGAGAGAATGACGGACCCCGAGGGGAGGTACCTGTTTCTTAGGGGCTCCCTCCTAGGGGTAGAACTCACATTGGCCAATGTTTATGCCCCCAACACCAAACCCATCCTATTTCTCGAAGCAATTCTGCGTAAGCTAAGGGCCTTCAGGAAAGGATATCTGATCCTGATGGGGGACCTCAATTTTGTGATGGACCCCGCGAAGGATAGTACGTCTGGTGGCACGGGGAGGGGCAACATACAATTGAAGCGAATCAAAAAAAAAAACTAGCGGAGGACCAACTGGTGGATGTGTGGAGGACCCAGCACCCGCAGTTGAGGGATTACTCGTTCTTCTCCCCTGTCCACCAGATGTACTCTCGCCTGGACCATATTTTAATAGACCATGGCATATTGGAAAGGGTTAAGGAAACCGAAATTGGAATAACTTCCCTTTCGGACCACGCGCCGGTATCCATGAGGCTAAGGTTCCCCGAATACAAACAACCCTCTAGCGGATGGAAACTCAACCCGGAATTGTTATACGACAAAGAAATTAGGGATTATATTAAAAAGGAGCTAGAATGGTTCTTTCAAATCAATGACAACGGAGAGGTCTCAGAGGCACAACTATGGGACGCTCATAAAGCGTTCATTAGGGGGCTTCTGATAGCTAAAGCCTCATGGAAAAAAAAAAGGAGAGGGCGAGAAAAACGCAGGCTCTAATAGCAGAGATTAAAACCCTGGAACAAAAGCACAAATCAGGGGGGGCTTACAGATAAGAGAGAGGGATTAAAAGATCTAGCTGAACAGGAAGTCAGACAGAAGTTCAATAAATTGGCCAGGGAACAATATATTTGGGGCAACAAGCCAGGGAAATACTTAGCAAGGAAACTACAAAAAAAGAAAACCAGAAATTTTATTGAAAAAATCCAAACAAAAAACGGGGAGATGAAGTATACCCCTAGTGAAATAGCCTCGACATTTAGAGACTATTACAAAGAACTTTACGAGGTGAAAACCAGGGGAAACAACGACAGCATTGGAATTAACCAGAAAACCTCCGAGTTCCTAGAGAGGGCAGGGCTGACAGCCCTAGGGGGAGAGGAGAGAGATGAGCTTGAGAGGCCAATAACCGAGGAGGAGATTTTAGCAGCCATTAAGAACTCGCCAACAGGGAAGAGCCCAGGCCCGGATGGCTTTACGGCCTCATACTATAAAACGTACAAAGATTCTTGTACCGAGACTGCTGCGATATATGAATGGATTAGGGATAGACTATAACATGAGCGAAGAGGCCCTAAAAGCGACGATCACTCTCTTGAGGAAGGATGGGAAGGATGGATCGGTGTGCTCGAACTACAGACCCATCTCCTTATTAAATTTTGATACAAAATTATATGCAAAGATACTGGCGGATCGAATAAAGGGGCATTTGGGCACACTGATCCATCCGGACCAGGTCGGGTTCGTCCCGGGCAGAGAGGGGAGGGACAATGGGATTCGGACATTGCTAGCCATACAGAGGATGGGAGATTCAGGAACCCCCAGTCTACTCCTCTCGATAGACGCTGAAAAAGCGTTCGACAGAGTAGACTGGGGGTTCATGTTCAACACTCTACAGAGGATGGGTTTCGGACCCAGATTTATTCAAAAAATCAAAACCCTATATAATCATCCGAAAACCAACATCAAGGTCAATGGAACGACCTCCGCGGAGTTCGAACTGTTTAATGGTACTAGGCAAGGGTGTCCACTCTCCCCTCTCCTTTTTATTCTATCCCTGGAACCGCTGTTAGCCACAATCCGCGGAAACCCAGAGGTGGAAGGCTGTAAAGTCGCCAGCGAAGAGCACAAACTTGCGGCCTTCGCTGACGACGTCCTCTTTTATATAAGCTCACCCCAGAAGTCAGTCCCCATATTGCTTGAAATTTTAATGGAATATGGGGAACTAACAAACTTTAGAATCAATGCCTCAAAAACATTTATTCTTAATATTAACCTCAATAAAATAGAGAAACAGACCTTACAGAAAACAGTTAGTTTCGTTTGGAAAAAAAGGATAAAATACTTAGGAATAGAACTGGCCAATAACCCGAGGAAATTATACAAAATAAACTATATCCCACTCCTAGAAGACATAAAAAAAAAATGTCAAGAGCTGAAGGGAAAAATTCTATCCTGGATAGGTAGGATTAATTCGGTAAAAATGATGATCCTTCCAGTCATCACATATAAATTCCAGATGCTCCCCCTCCCTCTCCCAAAACAGTACCTCGGTAAACTAAGATCGATTATAATGAATTTCATATGGAATTACAAAAAACATAGAATCTCCCTCCAAATTCTAAAACAAGATAAAAGCCAGGGCGGTCTGGCGGTCCCAGACATAGAAAGCTACTACCATGCCATAGCACTATTAAGAATCGCAGAATGGGGTAAAACAGGTAACACTAAAAGATGGGTTAGTTTGGAGGAAGCACTGAGTGAAGTTAGGCTGGGGAAGATTGTGTGGAATCCTCCGAAAAGCCGGACATTGGGAGAAAAAACACATATAATTACAATCACGACTTTGAAAATTTGGGATAAAATATATAAAATATTTAATAAAAATTATAATTCGCCACTTATAGCACTTAAAGATAACCCTTTTTTCCCGCCAGGGTTAAAGGAAATAGGAGGTGATTGGATCAGAATGGACTGCACGAGATTAGGGGAAGTTATCAGTAAGGGGAAGGTTATGACATTGCACGAGTTACAGAATAATGAGGCTTTCTCCATAGATGGATGGCGGCATCGCCAGCTGACCCACTTTGTGGGCTCTCTTCCCAGCCCATTAAGGGAGGCTAAGGATTTAACAAAATTAGAGAAAATCTTTACGACAGAATGTTCAAAAAAAAGAATATCCAGAATATATAAACTGTTACTAGAAAGAGATAGACCGGAGATGCCGTCATACCTTACCAAATGGGAAAGCGAATTAGGAACACATTTAGAAATAAGCACAAGTAAGAAAATTTTAAAATTAGCACATGGGTCAGCGGTAGACGTGAGAACTGCAGAAACAAACTTTAAGTGCATGGCTAGGTGGTATAGAACCCCAGACAGGGTCAGCAATTTCCAGGCGGATACATCTGCGAACTGTTGGAGGGGGTGTGACCAAAGGGGCACAATGGGTCATCTATGGTGGGGGTGTCCTAAAATCAAAAAATTCTGGGAGACGATCCTAAAATACATAAAAGAAATAACAACAATTGAGGTAAAAAATGACCCCTGGGAGGTACTTATGCACGCCACACCCAAAGAAATTAAACAATATAAAGGCTCATTGATACCCCATCTGCTTAATGCGGCCAAAAAGGTAATTCCAAGGAGGTGGAAAGACAAGGAAAGCCCACCCTTATGGGAATGGGTTGACGCAGTGGAGTCCACCTACATGATGGAATGTGTGTTGTACACGGGGGAGGAGGACAGAGAGACCACGAGGGCTAGATGGGAGAGCTGGAGAAAATTCAAGAGATCTTGGAGCTACAGGGAGGCTTTGCGAGCGCAGCCATGACAGCTGAGGATCCCTGGGGGGGAAGCCGAAAAGAGATCTAGCCATGGAAAGGCTGACCCCAAGGGCAGAGAAGATATAGGGGTGAAAGGACCACCTTTTAATAACAAAACAGCGGACGGGGAGGGGGAGGGTGGGGGCAGGGGAGGGATAGGGGGGAAGGAAATAAAAATAAAAACCCCCCAGGGGGGCTAACTGGTAGAGTGATGGAACAGGATTTAGGATAAAGGAGGTGGAGGGGAAGTGGAGGCTGGGTGGGATCATGGATGTATACGTGTATTTTTGGGTTATGTACATTTTTTTGGATGCCTGACTCTGGACCTCGATTCCCCCAACTCCAGGGGGGGGGGGAAAAAAAAAAAAAAAAAGGGCGAGAATGAAATAATCCACTAATGATGCTAAGACAAATTGGAGGGATGGAGATGCGGGCATAGCTGACACTCACCTACAAACATGCTTTCTGAAGTGGAAAAAAAAAAAAAAAAAAAAAAGAATCTTAATCGCCATTTTGAAGTCTTCCAAATTGCATACATGATTATTAGCCATCTACAGGCTTTGCAAGCTGCACCCACATTAAGCTTGCTAGTTACTATCTACATTTTGTATTGTGGCAGTGCAAGGCCCTGTCGCTGTGAAAACATAAGAGAAAGTGACACAAGGTTTGCACATATGCAGACTGAGGGACGCCAGAATGTCAGTTTAGAGCAGAAAAGGATGTTTTTTCATCTTTCTCTGGGTTTTGTAACTTCTAAATCGGGGTCTGGAACTCAGACTTTTGAAGTGCTTTGGGAGGGAAGGAGACTCCAAACCTGTGTCTGGGTCTTGCCAGAAAGCAGCAGGCTGTGTGCAGGTATTTACAGACTTTATAACCTAGGACCTGACAATAGTTCGGGGCTCCACCAGAGAGACAGGAGGTCTCTACATAGGGGTCCTGAGGACCCCAATCCTTCCCAGGAGTCAGAGAGGCTGCATAGGGCAGCCAGGGCATGTTTGTCTGCACAGGGCAGGTAGAGTTGGTGACAGAGCAGCAAGTAACTGGAAAACAGTTGAGGTACAAAGCTTGTACAGGAGCACTGTGGTGCAGTGTTATATGGTCTGGAGGACCAAGGTGCAAAAGGCCTGAGCAGTGGCACTACTAGAGAACCACGTGGCTGAATGTTATTTATGCTTGTGTTGATGGTGGAAACTCCTACATTGGAAATAGATGTTCTGTGTGAATCTTTTTTTCTTTTTTATTAATAAAAGTGGGCCAGCAAGGCTTTGAACAGCATTTCTGGAGTGGACTGAACTCACTGGGAAGCATTTCCAATAAACGAAACCCCCCACAACATCACGGTGTGCTTTATCCCAATGGGCTACAGCCCTTTGCTTGCCTTTATCCAGCCCTTGGGACGCTATTCCTCCCACTGATGTCAGCCACTGTTCTCCCACTTAAACCAATGATAAGGCACCATTTCTTACACCGACACCAACAGTGAGGCACAATCCTCCCACTGACACCAAAGATGGGGGCACTATTCCTCCCACTGATACCAAAGATTGGGCACTATTCCTTCCACAGACCCCAACAACAGGGCACTATTTTTTACTCCCACTGATGCTGGGGAACTTTCTTCTCCAGCTGCCCAGTCCGGGCCCTCTAAATTCTTAAGGATACTAAACTGGCCCTTCGTTTAGAACTTTGGGAGACCTCTGCTCTGTTCCATATTGGGTTACTTCAACATTGGGCTCTTGTCTTGTAGATACAGTTAAAAGATGGAATACCTATCGTCCTATCACACACCAATGTGTTTTATATGGGTCCAGCTCTGTTTTAACATAAATGGACAATTTGCTTTAACTGGTGCAATGAATATTCCACACCTCAGTTTTAAGAAATATACCTATTGCAGAGACATAAGAGTATACCTGGGCATGAAGCAGCAAATTTGTATATGTGGTTTTGTGCTCATTATTGACTCCAGTATGATTTACACTAATATGTGAGCAGCTTATGGGAGTTCATTAGTAGAATAAGTTCATGCAATAAATTGTGTAACATGGTGTCATAATCGGTTTTGGCATATTTTGGTATTTGACACCTTTTAGTCCTAATCAAATTTTTAATATTTTTGTGTAATTTTTTTTTTTTTTTTTTTTTTATGGATGCATATGTCCACTCATGAAACATCCTGGTATCGTTTACCATTTTCAGTGTATGTTTGTTTTTCCTACAGATGGATCTATTTAAATGACCAGAATTTGTGTATTCCAACAAGCTCTTCCTTTGTCTATGGGGCAGTGCCTATTGGAGCGAGTATATATGTTATTGGAGACCTTGACACAGGTAATAAACATTATACACCTAAACTGGCTGTTATGCTAACTGATGGGGGCTGCCGCTTCAAAGGTTGTTGGCCAGGCTAGGTAAAGGAGTTGTAAAGGCAGAAGTTTTTTTTTTTTTATCGTAATGCATTCTATGTGCACTGTGCATAATCTTTTATGTATGTATTTTATGTGACAGACTAACACAAAGTGGCACATAACTGTGAAGTGGAAGGGAAATTGGATGTAGAGTGTCTGTGAACAGCAATTTTTTAAGTCTTGCCACAGATTCTCAATTAGATTTAGGTCTGGACTTTGACTGGGTCATTCTAACACATGAATATGCTTTGATCTAAACCATTTCATTGTAGCTCTGGCTGTATGTTTAGGGTCGTTGTCCTGCTGGAAGGTGAACCTCCGCCCCAGTCTCAAGTCTTTTGCAGACTCTAAGGTCCCTTTCACACTGGGGCACTTTGCAGGTGCTACATCGCTAAAAATAGCGCTTGCAAAGCTCCCTGAAACAGCCGATGCTGTTGCCCGAGGGCTTTCACACTGGAGCAGTGCGCTTGCAGGACGTTAAAAAAAACTCCTGCAAGCAGCATCTTTGAAATCAATGGGGCAGGGCGGTTTTACCGCTGGCAAAGCGTCGATGCAGCGGTGCTTGGCGGGCGGTTTTAACCCTTTTTCGGCAACTAGCGGGGGTTAAAACCGCCCGCTAGCGGCCGACGCTGCTCCCGCCCCAGTGTGAAAGGGGCCTAACACCCCTTTCACACTGGGCGCTTTGCAGGCGCTACAACGATAAAAAATAGTGCCTGCAAAGCGTCCTGAAACAGCCGCTGCTGTGTCTCCAGTGTGAAAGCCCGAGGGCTTTCACTCTGGAGCGGTGTGCTTGCAGGACGTTGGAAAAACTCCTGCAAGCAGCATCTTTTGGAGTGGTGTATACACCGCTCCTGCCCATTGAAATCAATGGGGCAGCGTGGCTATACGGTTTTAACCATTTTTGGGGCTGAATACAAATGCACACCACACTTTTCAGATGTTTTTATTTGTAAAAAAAGTTTAAAAACCATTTATCAATTTCCTTCAACTTCACAATTTTATGTGCTTCTTTGTGTTGGTCTATCACATAAAATCCCAATAAAATACATTTACGTTTCTGGTTGTAACATGACGACAAAATTTCGAAAATTTCAAGGGGTATGAATACTTTTTCAAGGCACTGTGTGTGTCTCACAAAAGTGAGTACACCCCTGACATTTTTGTAAATATTTTATTTTATTATATCTTTTCATGTGACAACACTGAAGAAATGACTTTGCTACATTGTAAAGTAGTGAGTGTACAGCTTGTATAACAGTGTAAATTTGCTTTCCCCTCAAAATAACTCAACAATTAAATTTGGGGTTATCGCTCTCACTCATACTGGTCATTTAGAAGCTAAACATGGCACCTCAAGGGGAAAGAACTCTGAGGATCTGAAAAAAATAATTGTTGTTCTACATAAAGATGGCCTAGGCTATAAGAAGATTGCCGAGACCCTAAAACTGAGCTGCAGCACGGTGGGCAAGACCATACAAACAACAAGACAGGTTCCACTCAGAACAAGCCTCACCATGGTCGACCAAAGAAGTTGAGTGCATGTTCTCAGCGTCATATCCAGAGGTTGTCCTTCGGCAATGGACATATGAGTGCTGCCAGCATTGCTACCGAGGTTGAAGGGGTGGTGGGGTCAGCCCGTCAGTGTTCAGACCAGACCATACGCCGCACACTGCATCAATTTGGTCTGCATGGCTGTCGTCCCAAAAAAAAGCCTCTTCTAAAGATGATGCACAAGAAAGCTGCAAACAGTTTGCTGAAGACAAGCCGAATAAGGGCATGGATTACTAGAACCATGTCCTGTGGTCTGATGAGACCAAGATAAATTTATTTGTGTGGCGGCAACCAGGTGAGGATTACAAAGACAAGTGTGTCTTGCCTACAGTCAAGCATGGTACTGGGAGTGTCATGGTCTGGGGCTGCATGAGTGCTGCCGGCACTCGGGAGCTACAGTTCATTGGGGGAACCATGAATGCCAACATGTACTGTGACATACTGAAGCAGAGCATGATCCCCCTCCCTTCGGGGACTGGGCCGCAGGGCAGTATTCCAACATAATGACCCCAAACACACCTCCAAGACGACCACTGCCTTGCTAAAGAAGCTGAGGGTAAAGGTGATGGACTGGCCAAGCATGTCTCCAGACCTAAACCCTATTGAGCATCTGTGGGGCATCTTCAAACGGAAGGGGGAGAAGCGCAAGGTCTCTAACATTCAACAGCTCCGTGATCTCGTCATGGAGGAGGGGAAGAGGACTCCAGTGGCAACCTGTGAAGCTCTGGTGAACTCCATGCCCAAGAGGGTTAAGACAGTGCGGGGAAAATAATGGCGGCCACACAAAATATTGACACGTTGGGTCCAATTTGGACATTTTCACTTAGGGGTGTACTCACTTTTGTTGCCAGCAGTTTAGACAGTAATGGCTGTGTGTGAGTTATTTTGAGGGGACAGCAAATTTACACTGTTATACAAGCTGTACACTCACTACTTTACATTGTAGCAAAGTGTATGTGTGTGTATGTATGTTATAGTTTTATTAGGGTTCTGTCATGTTTTGTTTATACTGTAATATATTTTCCCCATTGGAGATTTCCCCTTTTTAAGTTGTCACAGGAACAACTGTCAAAATGAAAGGAGATCCTCTTTATTCCTTTTACAGTGACAACTGTAAAATTTTAAATTTCCCATCACTTTTATGTTTTGCTTACCAAAATGGATAGAAAGGGTGAGTTTCCCCAATGGTGACAGAGACAGATGTAAACACATAACAGAGGTTTCAGGACTTTCTATCTTTTAGCTCTATCCAAAGCTTAAAACTGAAAGTTTTTTGGCTTTAGCTATACTTTAAAGAGCAAGTAAAAAAAAATAATAATAATTTACACCCTGCAAGGCAAAGGCATAATGAACTAGTATGCATGGCATACTAGCTCATTATGAATTACTTACCTGAGATCGAAGCGCCCGCAGCGGTCCTCGGTCGCCGCCATGATACCCGCGCGGGAGCTGTCATTGACTGCATGTTCGGCTTCACTTGCGGCGCGCTCAGTGCACCAGCGCCGTTGTCCCGGTTCTTGGAAAATATCTCCTTAACCGCTTCAGCACCGGACCATTTTACACCCTTCCTTACCAGAGCACTTTTTGCGATTCGGCACTGCGTCGCTTTAACTAACAATTGCGCGGTCGTGCGACGTTACACCCAAACAAAATTGACGTCCTTTTTTCCCCACAAATAGAGCTTTCTTTTGGTGGTATTTGATCACCTCTGCGGTTTTTATTTTTTGCGCTATAAACAAAAGAAGAGCGACAATTTTGAAAAAAAACACAATATTTTTTACTTTTTGCTATAATAAATATCCCATTTTTAAAAAAAAAAAAAAAAAACTATTTTTTTTACTCAGTTTAGGCCGATACGTATTCGTCTACATATTTTTGGTAAAAAAAATCGCAATAAGCGTATATTGATCGGTTTGCGCAAAAGTTATAGCGTCTACAAAATAGGGGATAGATTTATTGCATTTTTTTTTTTCATGACTGCGACATTGCGGCGGACACTTCGGACACTTTTGACACATTTTTGGGACCATTCACATTTACACAGCGATCGTTGCTATAAAATTGCATTGATTACTGTGTAAATGTGACTGGCAGGGAAGGGGTTAACACTAGGGGACGCTGGAGGGGTTAATGTGTTCCCTATAGGAGTGATTCTAACTGTGGGGGGAGGGGACTCACAAGAGGAGGAGACCAATCGGTGTTCCTCCGTACTGGGATCACATGATCGGTCTCCTCACCACTGACAGGACGTGGAGCTGTGTGTTTACACACACAGCTCCACGGTCCCGTTGTTTTAACGGGCAATCGCGGGTGCCCGGCGGACATCGCGGCCGCCTGGCACTCGCACCGGGTCCCGAGCGACGCCGCGCGCGCCCCCTAGGCGGCCGGGAATGGGAGGACGTCATATGACGCCCACCCAGGATGGGAGATCCACCTTGTGGGCGTCATATGACTATGGGCAGGTGTTGAAGTGGTTAACCGTGTAGGTTAAGGAGATATTTCTTGCACCTACAGGTAAGCCTTACTTAATCTAGACCTGTAGTTCAAAGTGGTCTGTAAGGGTTTACAAATCGCATCGGCTAGTCTGTATTATTATTATTATTATTATTATTATTATTATTATTATTATTATTTTGTGACTATATTGTTTTCTATTTTAGGTACAAGTTATGACTACGTGAGAGAATTTAAGAGGAGCACGGGCACCTGGCATCATACCAAACCTTTATTCCCCTCTGATCTCAGACGCACAGGCTGCGCTGCATTACGTATCGCCAATTGTCGCCTTTTCCGGCTGCAGCTTCAGCAGGGACTCTTCCGCATCCGAGTCACACCCTCATGAGAAGCTTGGGTCATACAGCCTTGTGAACAGCCACTTTACTATGTAAAACAGCAGGCTGATGCTAAATTTTACAAAAGCATATATCACCTTGCAGCCTACATATACATCCGGTATGTACTGGAGGCCTGTAAAGCACCGTTTATGTTTGTGATGTCAAAGTCTGATCAGAGAAAAAAAAAACTATTTGAGAAAAGACACTAAATATCAGGGTGTTGGGATCAATATATTGTCTATGTGTATATTTTACATTGCTTTTATGCTTCTGGGGGGGGGTTTGAGAATTTAATACTTAAGCATGAGGCAATGTACTGAAAGAAATGGCTTTAATATGCAAATTATCAAGAGAGAATATTTTCACACTACAAAGGGCAACCTAATGTTAAAGTGTATGTTACTCATGTGTGCCTGCCTTAAAACATAGCTTTTTATTTTATTTACTTTTGTCTTTTAACACCTGCTTAACCTAGGTGACACGTGCAATGGATCAAAGTATTTTATTTGGTTTTATTAATATTTTTTATTCAGTATTCAGCCATATCTTCCATTTCTGTTTTTAGAGATGTTCTTATTGAGGGAATTTTCTATTTACTAAGCGGGATCCAGTGTTGTCTTCACTTGTCTTTTTTGCACAAAGGGTATTTTGGTGGGTCTGTTCATATCCATTTCTGGTGGCACTAAGCTAGTTTGATATTGTCAGAAAGGGCAACATAATGTGTTTCTTGCTGCTCTTGTTCTCTAATGCTTTTCTAGGCTTTATACATTTATCATTTGTGCCAAATTCAGACTGTTTAACTTTGGCTTGTTGCCTTGAGGGAAATTGTGGACGCACAATGGGACTTTTTTTATCATGTGCGAAGGCTGACAATAAAGCCATTTCTGCACACTGCATATTTTTTTCTGAAATGCACATTTTTTTATTACCTACAGTTTACATTTTTTTTTAATTTTTTATTTTTTTTACAATTTTAGAAGATAT
>CM053034.1:44961565-45001565 GCA_028564925.1 Lithobates sylvaticus | reverse complement strand
GGTCATATCTGGAGGAAACCAAGACACTGCTCATCACCTGGCCAATACCATCCTTACAGAGAACCATGGTGGTGGCATCATCATGCTGTGGGGATGTATTTTAGTG
The DNA here is from genome assembly GCA_028564925.1 of Lithobates sylvaticus. Classification (NCBI taxonomy): domain Eukaryota; kingdom Metazoa; phylum Chordata; class Amphibia; order Anura; family Ranidae; genus Lithobates; species Lithobates sylvaticus. Next base: position 45,001,459 of record CM053034.1, on the reverse strand, counting down.
GCAGGATCAAGGGAAAGATGAATGCATCAATGTACAGAGAGACATCCTTCATGAAAACCTGCTCCAGATCGCTCTTGACCTCCGACTGGGACGAAGGGTCATCTTCCTTAGGTGTGCCAAGCTTGTAGCATCATACTCTAAAAGACTTGAGGCTGTAATTGGTACCAAACTGCTTCAACAAAATATTGAGCAAAAGCTGTGAATACTTATGTACATGTGTTTTTTTTTTTTGTTAACTTTGCAAAGATTTCAAACAAATTTCTTTCATGTTGTCATTATGGGGTATTGTTTGTAGAATTTTGAGGAAAAGAATGAATTTAATCCATTTTGGAATAAGGCTGTAACATAACAAATTGTGGAAAAAGTGAAGTGCTGAGAATACTTTCCGGATGCACTGTATGTGTTTAAAGCCTACGTTCAGCTAAAATAAAAGTAAACAGTCAGCACACAGGGCACAACTTACAGACAGTATGGTATGTCCCTTGTGCTGATGCCTTTTCTGTTGGCTGAAATCCTCCTCCAATCATGCCCCCACCACCGCGATATTCCGGTGATCCCCATGACTAAGCTCTGGGGAGGCGTGGCCTGGTTGGAGTCCAGGCTGAGGTTGCCACGCTACTCATCACTTCAGGATGCCTAGATGTGCGACTTTTAGGGGCCACCAGATTGTTCCCTGAAGCAATCTTCCAGGGTAGTGGGGATTATTGACTCTATAAGGCCCCTTTCGCACGGAACAGACTCCCTGTTTACAGCCGACTGCCATCCACCAGATTCGAGTGGACGAAGGCGGGTGTAAATGCCATAGAGAAGAATAGAGGTTCCGATCAGGTCCACCTGAAAAACGGACAGGTGGACCCAATCAGAACATCCGTGTGAAAAGGGCCTAATGCCCCGTACACACGATCCGATTATTGTACGACCGATGGTGCGGCTGATTTCGCTTAATAGTCGCAAGTAGAGATCGAATAGCTAAATAAAGTCACGGAAATTCTCATACGACAGAAAAGAAAATCGGAAGTGATGTCATGTGTTGTAATGTATTTGTATTGAATTTTCGGACGACAACTTTACTGACTAACCGAAAATCGTACGATCGGGAATCGTACGAGGACAATTATCGTGCATGTCTGATGGAATAAGATCGGATGAGCGGTCGTGATCAGCTGTCGAAAGTAGTGTACACACGATCCTTCCTCGGATGATCATTTCCTGCCCAGCTGCTCCATACATAGAAGTCGTTACTTACATCTTCTATGAATAAAAAAAATTGATGAATAAATGGGTCCGACCTATCAATCATTTGCTTGTCCTCCATTCATAGATTATGGTTTATTCATTGAAGCTGTAGTATAAATATATAGTATTAATACTCTATGAATGGAGAAGCTTGGTGGAAAGGGTAGGCATAATTAGACACTTTTGATGAGAGATTGTGACAGCCCCCTTGGTTCTATTAACCCCGGAAACTGGAAGATTACGACAGCAGGGGTAGGGTGGCATGAATGGAGGAGGATCTTGCCTTACAGAAGAGGCATTACCACAAGGGACACATCTTACTTGCTATAAATTATGTCCCTTGTGCTGATTTTTTTTTTTTTTTTCCATTTTTGGCTGAACTTAGGCTTTAACATTGCAAAAATGAAAAGTGCATCTAACCAGGAGTTGACTGCCATAACTAAACAGATGACACCTGGATGTGGCACTGCAGATTAAATATAGAACTGCCGACCCTAGTGCTGGCTACATCCAGAGTCTGCCAGCAGATGGCACATTCAGGAAAGGGTTGTTATTCCCATAATAAGGAAAAGGAAAAAGAGTAGCTGATTCTGGGTTGCTGCATTTTTCCTTTTCACATACCTGTAGCGTGTTGCACAATGTCAGGGCATGTTTTATCACAGATCCACTCTGCTAAACGCTCCCCTCTGACAAGATTTATTTTACCTGTAAAAGGCAGCATGGAACTTGCATATCTGCATTCTTGTTTGAGATGCACGTAGTACTCCTTCCTCTAATTTAAAGCCTGGGGGAAACTTCTTTAGTGTTCTACATAACATTTGATATTTAGAGGGCACCTGTAGCTTTGTAGTAGAAATTGTGCTGCTAATGTAGTAATCACAAACGGGCACTACGTTTATCTTCCTACCCAGTTCTGACGTTTTAGTGTATTTAGGCTTAGTGAAGCCATGCCTCTCCACCTGTATGGGCAAAATGACATGTTGACAACCGTGTGCTTCCAACCGTGTTGCAAGTCCCCTGTGCACATGGCCAGCTCCATAAAGGTATGGTTTGGGTTTGGTGTGGAGGAACTTAAGTGCCCTGCATAGAACATGGACCTCAATCCAAGTGAACCTCCTAGATAAATTGAGAAAGCGGTTGTGAGCCATATCCCCTCATTCAACATCAAATCTGAACTCACAAATACTATTTTGGCTGAATGGGCACAAGCAAGGGCCAGCTCTGTATTAAAGTGTTAATAAACACAGGACCCTGCCTTCACTATATCTGGTATCCCACAAAACATGCAAATGCAATTATTTTAGTAAATATAAACTGCTAAATACCTTTTCTCATCAGCAGTAGATAGCAGTCTTGTGACTTCTATCAGTGTCTGGTTAAAGCTTGTAGGAGGAGTTTACATTTTTCTGTCCCTGCTGGGAGGAACTTTAGTACCTGGGAGTAACGTAACTTAATACCTGGGAGCACCTTAATACCTGGGAATAACTTTAGTACTTGGGAGTAACTTGGTGGTGTCTATAGGGCCTGGGAGTACTGTTAGTACCGATTGTGCCGTGAGGTTCTGAGCGTGTCGCAGGGAGAGCTAGGAGTAGTGTAGGATATCAATAGCAAGTCTTTCTTATTATCCCCAATAGACTAGCAGGTAAAATTTACAACAGGATTGGTGAGCCCACTCTGCACATCCTGCTCCATGTATGCGTTCCTTGATAGCCAACCGAGGGCGGATACTGCTGTGCGAGATGTGAGCGAGTTGTTTCTCTGGAAGCCCAGATCCTAGTTCTGGAGAATCAGGTGGAAACACTGAGAAGCATCAGTAACCTGGAAAGGAGCTTGGTTGCTGGCAGGGGCCAGTGAAGAGAAGGTTGGAGACACAGGAGCCAGAGGTAGGTAGCTGGGTGACAACTAGAAGGAGGGGTAGGGGGAAGAGCGCTAGGGAGGCCAGTCCTGAGCTGGCACACCCCAACAAATATGCCAGGTTGCATGATACTGGGGATATAAGCTCAGGGGTGGCAGTGCTGGAGCAGGCACCCTCCCCTATCTACCAGGGGAGTAACGGCTCCAGTAAGGTGGGGGGGGCAGAGATACAGGAAAGGCTAGACAAATTCTGGTAATGGGGGATTCAATAATTAGAAGGACAGAGAGGGCAATCTGTCAGACACACCGTGGTCACCAAACAGTATGTTGTTTACTGGGGGCTCGGGTTTAGAACATTGGGGATGTGGTGGACAGATTATTTGGCGGGGCTGGGGAAGACCCTGCAGTCATGGTACACATTGGTACCAACAACAAAGTGAGAGGAAGGTGGCGAGTCCTAAAAAATGATTTCAGGGACTTAGGGTATAGATTGAGGACAAGGACCTCCAAGGTAGTTTTCTCTGAAATGCTACTTGTACCTCGATCCACACCAGAGAGGCAGCAGGAGCTTAGGGAACTGAACAAGTGGCTAAAGAATTGGCGTAGAAAAGAACTGGGCTGACTTCTCAGTCGGTTACTGGCTCTTTAGTAAGAACGGGCTGCACCTTAATAGGAATGGTACAGCCCTATTGGGAAAAAAATGGACACAAAGTTAGAGGGGCTTTTAAACTAGGTATTGGGGGGGAGGGGGACAGAGGAACCAATAGCTGGCCGTGAGCAAAGGACAGAGGGTAATAGTGGAGTCAGCAGGGATAATAAAGCTGTAACTTCTAATCCTGGGGTGAATGCAAGGACAATTCAAAAACAAAGCCTGAGGAATACTAAGGGGAATTTAATATGCACCCATACAAAGCTGAGAGGAGTATACACAAATACTAGGAGTCTAGCTAACAAAATGGAGGAACTGGAGCTGCTATTACATGAGGAGGACTCATCAGACTTTGTGGGAATAACTGAAACTTTGTTTGACAGCTAACACGATTGGCTGGCAAAAATTCAGGGGTAGTCCTTGTATCGGAAAGACAGGGAAGGTCGAAGAGGGGGAGGGGTGTGTCTATATGTAAACAAATGATGCTAGGGTGGTAGAGAGGGTAGAGAGGAGCAACATTGTGAATGGGACGAGGGACGGGGGCGGGGTGGGGTGGAATCAGTATGGGTAGAACTTCAAAGAGCAGAAGTAAGTGGGAAATTAATAGTGGGGGTATGTTATAGACCACCCAACCTGAAGGAGAAGGAATTGGACCTGCTATCACAGAAATGGCAGCGAGACAAGGAAATGTCATCTAAGGGCTCTTTCACACGGGGCGGATCAGTGCAGATCCGCCCTGTGGATATCCGCTTGCTCATCGGGGATCGCCGGAGCTATCTCCGCTGAGCAGGAAGATGACAGGTCTGTCTCTGCACTCCGTGCAGGGACGGACCTGTCACAGCGCCGCTCTCCCCTATGGGGGATCGGTGACGACGGACCGTAGAGTCCGTCGTCATCCGATCCGCTCTGCAGACTGATGGAAAAATAGGGTTTTCCTCCGTCTGCAGAAACGGACCATAGCGAGCACGGACGAATTCGGGTGTCAGCGGATGAGCTCATCCGCTGATACCCGCTATCCCATAGGTATACATGTATGTCCGTTTTTCATCCGAAACTGGGCAGAGGGGACAGCTTACTCATTAAAGGCCCATCATTTCATGAATGTCTTATAGGACAACCTCAGGTCCCAATTGGTGGATTCCCCAACTAGAAAAAATGCCCTGCTAGATTTATTAACCACTTCAGCCCCGGAAGATTTGGCTGCTGAATGACCAGATCATTTTTTGCGATTATGCACTGCGTCGCTTTAACTGACAATTGCACGGTCGTGCGACATACCCAAACAAAATTGACGTCCTTTTTTCCCCACAAATATAGCTTTCATTTGGTGGTATTTGATTGAATTTTTTTTCCTCAGTTTAGACCAATATATATTCTTATACATATTTTTGGTAAAAAAATCGAAATAAGTGTATATTAATTGGTTTGCACAAAAGTTATAGCTTCTACAAAATAGGGGATAGTTTTATGGTATTTTTATTATAATTTTTTTTTTTTTTTAGTAATGGCGGTGATCTGCGATTTTTATCGGGACTTGCGACATTATGGCGGACACATCGGACACTTTTGACAAATTTTTGGGACCATTGGCATTTATACAGCGATCAGTGCTATAAAAATGCACTGATTACCTTAAAAATGTCACTGACAGGGAAGGGGTTGACACTAGAGGGTGATCAAGGGGTTAACTGTGTTCCCTGTTTGTGTTTCTAACTGTAGGGGGAGGGGACTGACCTAGAGGAAGTGACGGATCGTGATTCCTAGCTAATAGGAAGTCACGATCTGTCACGCCTCTCAGAACAGATAAGGGATTTGTGTGTTTCCACACACTCGTTCCGGCTCTGCCTCTCGTGCCCGGCGGTCATTTCAACCGTCAGCCATGAGCATCAGCACCCCCCGCTGTGCAGCGGGCGCGCACCTGCTATTCCTATCCCCCGAGCCGACGTATAGCTACAACGGCTTGCAGGATCGTGCCGACCTGCCACAGTAAAATGACGGCGGCTGGTCGGCAAGCGGTTAATTACGAACGATACAAGTCTGATCTCAGATGTGGAAATACGGGACAATTTGGGATCTAGCGATCATAGGATAATCACATTTAATGTAAAACATTGAAAAAGGAGGCGCAAGGGTAGCACAAGAACACTGAATTTTAAACATGCCAAATTTTTTGAGGCAGGTCCCTATTCTGCCTCTCTGTGGAGCGATCGCGGGTGGCTGCATCAGCTCAGGCGCCACGGGCACGCTCATTCACCCACTGTTTCTATTACACAAAGCTACGTACCGGTACGCCGATTTGCGCAATAGACCCACCCTGCCGTAGTATAAAGCCCCCTGCCACTGCTCGGCAAGTGGTTAAACAAAGGTATCACACAGTGCATTCCAATGGGCAATAAATATAGCAAAGCAAAGGTTAAACCTAGGTGGCTAAACCGTAATGTAAAAAGCCTCATTAAAGAGAAAAAAAAAATAACTTTTAAACAATAAAAAGGGGATAGGTCACCGTCGGCATTCCAACACTACCATATAGACAGGGGGAGGCCTCTGTATTTAGTGTACCTGGATTTTGCAAGGGCATTCGACACAGTCCCCCATAAGCGCTTAATCTACAAGTTGAGGTCTGCAGGCGTGGACCATAAGGTTTGTTCTTGCGTAAAAAAAAATGGTTACAGGGGAGTGTCCAAAAGGGATATACTCCAGAGATAGAACGATAATCCTACAACTTTATAAAACTCTGTTTAGACCACATTTGGAGTAGTCTGTCCAGTTCTGGTCACCAGTCCTCAGAAGGGATGTGCTGGAACTGGAGAGAGTCCAAAGAAGAGCAACAAAACTAATAAGGGGACTTGAGGACCTTAATTATGAGAAACGACTGCAAACACTAAATTTATTCTCGCTGGAGAAAAGATGCTTGAGAGGAGATATGATAGTGATTTACAAATACCTCTGTCAGGGCTGGGCTTAGCCCTTCCTTCTCAGAGCTCAGGCTGCTCAGCTGTCGGTTAATTGCCAGTACTTATCATTCCACAGTGACTCACCTGGTGTTCATATCCTGCTTGTTAACAAGCCCTGCTGACTATTTAACCACTTCCCGCCCGGTCAATAGCATATTGACGTCCAGGAAGTGGTTCCGTTATCCTGACTGGGCGTCATATGACGTCCTTCAGGATAACATGCCGCATCGCAGCGGTCGGTGGAGCGGTGTGTCAGTCTGACACACCGCTACACTGATCTCGGTAAAGAGCCTCCGGCGGAGGCTCTTTACCACGTGATCAGCGTGTCCAATCACGGCTGATCACCATGTCAACAGGAAAAGCCGGTGATCGGCTTTTCCTCACTCGCGTCTGACAGACGCGAGTAGAGGAGAGCCGATCGGCGGCTCTCCTGACAGGGGGGGTCTGCGCTGATTGTTTATCAGCGCAGCCCCCCTCAGATGCCCACACTGGACCACCAGGGACTCCACTAGGACCACCAGGGAAGTGGGCAACATGTGGATGGCCAGGTATGTACCCCCTGCCATCCACATGTGCAAATGATGCCCAATCTGTGCCAGTCAGTGCCCACAAATGGGCACTGACTGGCACCATCAAGTAGCAATCAGTGCCACCCATCACCCAGGAATGCCACCCATCAGTGTAATCAGTGCCACCCATCAGTGTCCAGCAGTGCCACCTACCGGTGCCCATCAGTGCCCACCTATCAGTGCCCATCCATGCCACCCATAAGTGCCCATCAGTGCCGCCTATGAGTGCCCATCAGTGCCACATATGAGTGCCCATCAGTGCCGCATACCAGTGCCACCTATCAGTGCTCATCGTCAGTGCCACCTTATCAGTACCACCTCATTGGTGCCACCTCATCGTGCCCATCAGTGCCCGTCAGTGCAGCCATATCAGTGCCCATCATTGAAGAAGATAACTTACTTATTTACAAAAAATTTAACAGAAACAAAGAAAAACTCGTTTTTTTTCAAAATTTTCAGTCTTTTTTTATTTGTTGCGCAAAAAATAAAAATCGCAGAGGTGATCAAATACCACCAAAAGAAAGCTCTATTTGTGGGAAAAAATGATAAAAAATTTTGTTTGGGTACAGTGTTGTATGACAGCGCAATTGTCATTCAAAGTGCGACAGTGCTGAAAGCTGAAAATTGGCTTGGGCGGGGAGGTGTCTAAGTGCCTGGTAGTGAAGTGGTTAAACTATCTGGACTGGATCTCCTGTGCCTTCGCCTTGGTCAACATATCTAGAGATGTGTTCCTGTTGAAGACTTGCCTTGCTGACGTCTCTTCTGGTTCCTGATGTCTGCTCTGACTACGCTGATCTCTGGCTCCCTGATTTCCTGTCTTGTTCTGACTACCCGATTTGGTTACTGAACCCTGGCTATGTTTTGACTAAGTTTACTATTTGTACAATTTTTAACACTATATCAAATGGTGTGATTTTTACTGCGAGGCCACACAATGAGATTGGAGGAGAAGTGGTTTAACCTTAAACTGCGCAGGGGGGTATTTCACTGTCAGAGCAATACGGATGTAGAACTCTCTTCCACAATCGGTGGTGGCTGCGGGGAGTATTGATATTTTTAAGAGACTCTTGGATGTGCATCTTAAAGAACAGAACATACAGGGATATGAGAAATAATTATAGACACTGACACACATACAACTACACAGGTTGAACTGGATGGACTATTGTCTTTATTCAACTTTACCTACTATGAAACTATGAAATATAAATTTGTATGAGAATTTAAAACAGTTTATTGACGTTAATTATTTTTACTTTGTATTCCAAAGGCTGTTAATAGAACACGTGACCAGTAACAAAGGGCTAGAAGCTCTTCCTGCCACTGTTTCCATGCAGACAGGCTCTGAAAGAGCTGGGTCATGTGACAGCTGTATATTGATTAGGAAAGAGGGTACCTAGATTTTTTTAAATTTAAATAATTACAGTACCATCACCAATATATAGAATGAGAAGGAATAATGTAAATGTAATAGTTTGTGTTTAGTATCACTTTAACTCCTCCCAAATGCCAGCCTAATGGCATCATGGCTAAAGACTTTTGACAGGACTACTGAGGCAGGGTGCAGTTTAAAATTTTTAATTTAAATTTTTTATTAGCAGGTTAATGAGGATGGATGGGTGGGACTAGGGCGGGTAAAACATAAGCAAATTAAACTTCAGCTTTATGTTCAATTGTTGTAAAAGTGTACGATCGTTGTTTTATGTGGAATATAATGTTGTCATATACTTTCGAGTCCTTCATTCCCACCTTTTCCTTTTACCTTGTGTTAATGCATTTGTTAGGGTTTGTACTTTACTATTCTGTACCAACTCCTCATTTTGCTTTGTTTGACACTCTGCCAGATTGTATAACAAACAAATTCCATGGACTTACAAAAGGTTGGAAACAGACGGGAGGCAGCAGAGTACAGCTCCCAGAGGCCTGTTCATTGTTTCTGCAGAGGGCTGAGAGGCAACAAAATGTTTCTTTAACCCGAGCACCATACAATGCAAGCTTTCACTAAGAACAGAGCTAAGAGGCATCTGTAGGTAGTCTTCTAACACTTTCTTTTTACACCATTTTATGAAGCACAGCGGGCGTACTTGTACTTTTGGTGTTGTATGAAGCACGCTTATGTCATATTTATGGGACCAATACACCTGAATTACTAGTTACAGCAAACCCTTACTTTGCTTGGGCAAGGCTAAGCAGCAGATCCACTTAGAGCCGCCCTCAAAATTTCCACTTGCCTGCTTGCATTAAGCGAGTGGAAATAAGCTGTGGGCGAGTGTGGAGCCGCATCGGAGAGGGGGGTGGGCGCCGCCAGCAGGCGGGGTTGAACAGGAGGTGATTTTCCACCCAGTCTCCGCCCCTGTCATTCTCTTATCAGAGCCTGGCATACAGCAGGAGGCTGCAAAGAACTAGATGAGGCAGGGGGGGGGGGGGGGGGGGGGGGGGCTGGGCGGGAGCTGCCAAAATTTACTTTTCCTATCAACAAGCTGGTGATTGGTTGCTTGGATGACCTAGCAACCAATTACTAGCTTGTTAATAGGAAAAGTTAACTTTGGCCACTCCCTGTCCAGCACTCCCCTGCTCCGATGTAATGCCGTGTACACACGAGCGGAATTTCCGACAGAAAAAGTCAAACGGGAGCTTTTCTTCGTATATTCCGATCGTGTATATGCCCCATCTGATCTTTTACTTCGAAAATTCTGACGGACCTAGAAAGAGAACATGTTCTAAATTTTTCCGACGGAACCAATTCCTATCAGGAAAACCGCTCGTCTGTATGCTGTTTCGACGTACCAAAAACGACGCATGCTCTGAAGCAAGTACGAGATGGAAGCGATTGGCTACTGGCTATTGAACTTCCTTTTTCTAGTCCCGTCGTACGTATTGTACGTCACCGTGTTCTTGACGGTCGGACTTTGGTGTGACCGTGTGTATGCAAGACAGCTTGAACGGAATTCCGTCTGAAAAACCTTCAGAGTTTATTCCGGCGTAAAAAATGTCTTATGACTTATGTTAATATTGTTAATTTTTATTTTTGTAACTTAAAGGGTCTATAAACCCTTGTTTTTTTGTTTTTTTTAAAATAACAAACATATCATACTTACCTCCACTGTGCAGTTCATTTTGCACAGTGTGGCCCGGATCAGTGTCTTCAGGGGTCCCCCGGTGGTTCTTGTGGCCTTTTGTCGCATTGGTTAACCCCCCCCCCCCCCCCGCTCTCCCAGGGGGTTACCTTGTGGGCACGCTCCCGAGTTCAGCATTTGCGTCTATAGACACAGAATGCTGGACGCATTGGATGCATTATGGTGAAAAAACACAAGGGTTTACAACCCCTTTAATTCTGCATAAAACATTTTACAGTGTCATTTCATTAGATAATTTACAAGGGTGTGTGTATGGGCGTGCAGGGTAGGGGTTGGGTGGGGCAACTGGTGGCAAGTAACGCTTAAGGCCTGGCTCGTAGCTTTTTTTGAGCCCTGACTTAGAGGATCTGAACTGTGGAAGTGTGCCCAAAAAAGAGGGCAAAGGGCTGGTCACCAGTACTTCCAGTGGTTTCCTGCAGCTGATCATTTCCCCATTACTTACAGTTGTGTGAAAAAGTATTCACACACTTCCTGATTTTTTTTTTTTTGCATATTTCTCACACCTAAATGATTCACGAAACAAATTTTAATACTACACAAAGATAACCCGAGTAAATACAAAATGCAGTTTTTAAATGATGGTTTAATTTATTAAAGCAAAAAAGCTGTTCAAACCTTCCTGGCCCTATGTGAAAAAGCAATTGCCCTCTCCCATGCTGAATCATAATTGAACTGTGATTAACCACAATCTTTTTGGAAAGCTGAGTTAAATTTTTAAATTGTACTTGCCATACCCAGGCCTGATTACTGCCAGACCTGTTGAATCAAGAAATCACATAAATAGAAGCTGTCTGGCAAAGCGAAGCACGCTAACAGATCACAAAAAGCCACACATCATGCCACAATTTAAAAAAAATTCAAGAACAGATTAGAAACAAAGTAACGTACATGTATCGGTCTAGGAAGAGTTTCAAAGCCATTTCTAAGGCTTTGGAACTCCAGTGAACCACGGGGAGAGCCATTATCCACAAATGGAGATAACTTGGAACAGTGGTGAACCTTTCCAGAAGTGGCCAGCCTACAAAAATTACTCCAAGAGCATGACGACGACTCATCCAGGAGGTCATAAAAGAACCCAGAACAACATCTAAAGAACTGCAGGCCTCACTTGCCTCAGGTAAGATCAGTGTTCATGATTCAACAATAAGAAAGTGACTGGGCAAAAATGGCATCCATGGGAGAGTTCCAAGGCCAAAGCCACTGCTGACCAAAAAGAACACAAAGGCTCATCTCACATTTACTAAAAACATCTTGATTATCCCCAAGACTTTTAGGCAAATATTCTGTGGACCGATAAGACAAAAATTAAACTTTTTGGAAGGTGTGCGTCCCGTTACATCTGGCATAAAACCAATACAGCATTTCATAACAAGAACATCATACCAACAGTCAGACATGATGGTAGCGTGATGGTCTGGGGCCGCTTTGCAGCTTCAGGACCTGGACGGCTTACCATAATTGATGGAACCATGAATTCTGAGCTCTACCAGAAAATCCTAAAGCAAAGTGTCCTGCCATCAGTTTGTGACCTTAAGCTAAAGTGCACTTGGGTTATGCAGCAGGACAATGATCTAAAACAAACACCAGCAAGCCCACCTCCAAATGGTTCAAACAAAGCAAAATTTAGGTTTTGGAGTGGCCTAGTCAAAGCCCGGACTTAAATCCTATTGAGACGCTGTATCATGACCTTATACAGGCCGTTCATGCTGGAAAACCCTCCCATGTGGCTGAATTAAAACAATTCTGCAAAGAAGAGTGGGCCAAAATTGTTCCACAGCAATGTGAAAGACTTATTGCCAGTTATAGCAAACGCTTGATTGCAGTTGTTGCTGCCAAGGGTAGCACAACTAGTTTTTAGGTTTAGGGGGCAATTACTTTTTCACACAACTGTATTTACCACCCCTGTTATATCCTGTCTCTGTGTGGAGGCAGCCATCTTAGTAGAGTAAATGGATTTTGTTTCCTTAGGTTAGCTCTGATGACTAGCAAGGTAATGATCTTAACAAGAGAAGTGGAGGAAGCACAGATTCACAGAACGAATAAAGCAGAAACAGGGAGATCCTTGCACTGCAGGTCCTCAGATACAGTTTCCTTTCCAGTAAGGAAAACATTGAGCTGGACATTAGTGACTTTTACAGAATCTCACTCCAAATTCCCTGAGGCTAACAGAGGCAGAGGAATTCCAAACAAAATGTTGATTTTTCAGGGTACTACTTAGGCACAGTAAATATTTCTATATGTTTCTTGTACAATACCAAATCTTTTTTTGAGTTCAGGTTAACTTCATCCAATGCCTCCCCCTCTCCCCAATTACCAATTTAAAGCGGAGAGTTCCGCTTAAAACATTTTTTTTAAGTCAGCAGCTACAAATACTGCAGCTGCTGACTTTTAATAATCGGACACTTACCTGTCCCAGGGTCCAGCGTCTCCCTCTCCGCTCGGCGGCGCCAGCATTTTAACTGTGTGGCTTCACAGCCGGGAAAATAAATACTAGAGTATAAATAGTGCGCAATATCAACCTTAGTCTATTTAGATCAGCAGGTGAGGTTAAAAGACAAATGTCATGGTATAATAAAATATATAAGTGCTTGCGTGACAATCCCAGGTGCACAAAAATATATACAAACTTCAAGTTACAATGAGGTTGTAACCAATTTAATAAATAAATAAATACACAATGTGTTAAAAATAAATACAATGTGTTTTAAATAAATAAAGTGCTTCAAAATGTGAGTAAAAACAAGTATGTGTTATAATGTGTCAAAGAAAGGAAATATCCAGTTTATGCCAGTGATGCATATGGGGATATATAAATTCCAAAAGCCAATACAGGCTTGACCTGATGGATTAGCTAATTAATTGATGAATTAATGGGTAAACGGCCGCCAGTTAAATAGTATATTAATCCCATAGGTGATAGCAGTCCATTAAATGAGTTAGATAATTAATGAAATAACTCTTCACATCCACTAATGATATCCGGGACACAATTAGAAATGCTAGAACTGAAAAAAAAAAAAAAGAGAGAAAAAAAGAAACTTCCCTTTATGCTGGGAATGTGTGGCTTTTTTCCTTTTGGTTCCTCCTGATATCTTGCTCTGGTATGATATTAAAGAGAAAAAGACACAAACAAAAAACCATTGCGCAGCGCTCTATTCAACCATCAAACAAAGAAGATCTTTTAGGGGGTTGCCTACAGCTATACAACTCACATGTACCCAGTAGGTGTTTGTGCGTTCAAATCCTGCTAATGGTCAGGCTCAGATAGGGGGCTGTCAGCCCTTTCCTCCTCACTGTGCTGTGCTGTGCTTAGCACTGTCACTTGGGCTCCTCCTCCCGACGCGTATCACAGCCGGGCACCCACTGCGCATGCACGAGCCGTGACTGGCCGTGCAATTATCTGGGACCTGTCACATGTCGCAGATGATTACCTAGAGGGAGGGGGAGAGGCGATCTCCCTTCCTGCTCCGAGGGAAGTGACGTCAGGAGTCCAGGTGCAGAAGGAGGCAGACTACGAGGGACCCCTAGCAACAGGCAATTAAAGAGGTGAGTAAAAAAAAAAAAAAAATTCTCCAAATGTTTTATTTCTTTTTTTTTCATGGACATTAATGAATTATTTTTTTTTGTGTGGAACTCCACTTTAACAAGTGTTGTCACATGGGAGGATAAGGATTGAATGACATGATTTCCACAACCTGATGTATCAGGCTGGGATGGCCTGATGGAAAGGCACTATCAATAAATATGCAATCCCTCAACTGTATTTAGAAATAATCAAGTTACCCCTAACTTGAAACCTGTCTCTAAATTTTTTTCTTCAAATACCAAACATGTTACACTTGCCTGCTCTGTGCAGTGGTTTTGCATAGAGCAGCCCCAATCTTCCTCTTCTCGGGTCCCATTTTTCAACCACTTTAAAATAGAACTATGTTCTTCCATTAAAAAATAAAAGTGTGCTGCTGCATTTAATTATAAGCATCTGCACTTAGTCTTAGTCCCATTGCAAATACCTGTTAACCACTTTCCATCCAGCGATGTACTGTTACATCAGCTGCAGGCATCATCCCGGTAACGTTTTTTAGAGCCGGTGTTGTGTCAAATACTGTCCCCATCGGATAGTGTCCGCCCTGTACTGCACTTGCGCAGTATGGAGGACAAGGAGAAGCTGAAAGTCTCCGAAGATGGACGTTCAGGACGTCCACTGAGTCCAGGTTCAAGCCCCACCATCCAAGTGGACATAGAGCTAGAATAAAAAAATGCAGAGCAAAGCGAGGCCGTGCCCCAAGCGTGGTGAGCGAAGCGAGCCCTCGAGGGGCACTGTTACTAAGTGCTACCGTAAGTCCACTTGGATGGTTGGGCTTGTAACCAGTGCGCAGGCACCGTTCATCTTTGGACACTTTGGGAGTCTCCTTGTCCTTCATACTGCGCAAGCGCTGTGCCTGCGCAGTACGAGGCGGACACTATCCGATGGGGGGACAGTTTTTGGTAGAACACCGGCAGTCGGCTTTCATGTAATAGCAATCGGAGCGGTGCACTAGCTGCTCAGCTGCTATTACCCTCCCCCTCCTGCTGCCTTCCGCAGCTCTCTAGGGCTCTCCCGTCCCACCGGTTGACCCGAGCAGCAACAGCCAAACAAAGCTAGGATCGGCTTTACTGGGCTGTTATTTATAGTCAACCAGGAGCGATAACGTGACTTCTGGTTTACTCAGAAACTATCAGCGCCATTATTGAAAATATCTTGGTGTTTTGAATGCTTTTAAGTGCAGAGGAGGAATTTGGGGTCTTATAGACCCCAGATTTCTCCATAAAGAGTACCTGTTACTGCCTATTGCTGTCACAAGGATGTTTACATTCCTTGTGAAAGCAATAAAAGTGCTAAAAAAAAAATTAAAATTAAAGCAACAGTGTAAAAATAATAAAAATGTTATAAATGAACAATAAAAAAAAAAAAAAAAAAATGTAAAGTGCTCCTGTCCTCCCGTGCTTGCGCGCAAAGGTGAATGCTCACTTTAGTCTCGCATTGCACACAAACAGCGATTGTCCCACATATATGAGGTATCTCTGCAAAGATCATGGGCAGTAATTCTAGAATCAGAACTCTGTAAATCGAAAGGTGTAACCTGTAAAGTCTTTTAAAGCGTCGCCTATAGATAGTAAAATTTACATCATATGTCCCCATTGCACGGGCCTGCACAGTTTTAAAGCGTGACATTTTTCTTATCTATTTACTTGGCGTAACTTCATATTTTATATCTTACAAATGAAAACATTTATTTTTTCCCAAAAAATTGCGTTTGAAAAACTACTGCGCAAATATCGTGTGACATTAAAAAAAATTGCAAAACCCACCAATTTATTCTCTAGGGCCTCTGCTTTAAAAAAATATAATATTTGGGGGTTCTGAGTAATTTTCTAGCAACAAATACTGATTGTTATAGGTGAAGAAAAAGGGCCAGAAAAGGCCCGGACTGGAAGTAGATAAAGTGGTTGTAAACTCTGTTACACTACTTTTACCTACAGGTAAGCCTTTAATAAGGCTTACCTGTATGTACTAGGAATATCGTGCCGTTTCTAAGGGGCTTGTGCCGTGACTGATGGCTCCCACGCGCATGCGGCCACCAGCGGGGACATCAATAAGTGTATGTCCATGATGGTATTGTACCATCACATACACTTAGGCCCCTTTCACAATGGGGCGGTTTTCAGGCGGTACAGCGCTAAAAATAGCGCCTGTACACCGCCTGAAAAATCCGGCCCCATTCACTCCAGTGTGAAAGCTGGCGGGCTTTCACACTGGAGCGGTGCGCTAGCAGGATGGTAAAAAAAGTCCTGCTAGCAGCATCTTTGGAGCGGTATAGGAGCGGTGTATTCACCGCTCCTATACCGCTCCTACCCATTGATTTCAATGGGACACCGCGGTAATACCGCGGCAATACCGCCGATACGGCGGCGCTTTGCGGGGGGGATTTTAACCCTTTTTTGCCCGCTTGCGGGTGGTAAAACCGCCCCGCGAGCGGCTGAATACCGTGGCTAAAACGACGGTAAAGCAGCGCTCCCGCCCCAGTGTGAAAGGGGCCTAAATGAATCAGCATTTGCACTTTATATAGACACTTATATATAGCATTTGCAGTTGCACTTTATTTATTTTGCACTTTATTTATTTTGCACTTTATTTTTTGCATAGGATTAATTACACAATTTATGTCGATTTTTACTTATGAAATAGTGGCAGAGTGTGCTAGGGATGTGCTGGTAACATAAGAAACATAAAGAGTCCATATTTTTTAGAAAAAATATATATTAGTTTGGAATTGTCCATACAATTGTTGATTTTTCATAGATTTGCGATGCAATTGTATTTACCTTTAGAACCAAAGTATACCACCAACCGCACATGGAGAATGTGCTGTGACAAAGGATCCAGAATTCAATAGTTCATTATATGCAAGCAAGATGTTCCAACATACACAGGGCTGTGGTAAGTAAACACGTGAGAGAAGCAAAGTGCAATGATATTAAACATGGACCTGGCAGGAGTGCTCTTATCATGGTAAAGATCTCTCACATATTACAAACCAGCCCTGCAAAAATTACTACTATAAACCTACAACCCTTTTCACTTTCAATAATAATTAACCCAAGATAGGCCTCTTTTTTTTTTTTTTAAACCTAGGCTCTTTGACATCATCACGTACAAAATCCAGGAACAGCATTGTCCTTCGTTGCACATGGCTGTCAGTTGGGAATTACACTGCTGCCATTATCCCTTGGTGCTGCCTTATGCCGCGTACACATGATCGGACTTTCCGCCAACAAAACCGTGGATTTTTTTCCGAAGGATGTTGGCTCAAACTTGTCTTGCATACACACGGTCACACAAATGTTGGCCCAAAATTCCGAACGTGAGAACGCGGTGACGTACAAGACGTACGACGAGCCGAGAAAAAGGAAGTTCAATAGCCAGTGCGGCTCCTTCTGCTTGATTCCGAGCATCATCTGTACACAACAAGTAGCAGCATTTCCCACTGAGATATTGGGACACAGCACAGGACTAAAACCTAAAGGGGTGAAGGAATTTAAACCAGGATAGTTGGCAAGTATGAGGCAGCTGCTTTGGGCCCCACAACAATGACAGGGCCCAGGGCAGCTGCCCCTGTTGCCCTGCCTTAAAAACGGCCCCGTGTTTAGTATCACTTTACATGTGTTTTCCTTTTTGTATCCAGTAATCCTAACATACTCTTTCTTTGCAAGACATCATTGTACATAGGGACAGCGAGTGCGTGCCCACATCCTGGGAGATCAGAGAACACTGGCTGCAAGGGGGGGGTAAGGTAATTAAAAAATAAAACATTTCTTGCTGAGAGATTGCAGGCAAAAAGAGATCAGTATTGGAAGTGATCTGTTGCTGAGCAGCTGCATGGGGTGTCTGTATAAGGTCTCCACTGAAAGATGCAGACCCACAATGAAGAAAAAAGCGTGCAAAAATAAAAACAAATAAAAAAATAAAATAAATATTGAGTGTGTATGCGTGTCTCTCTCTTTCTTTATATATTCCTTCCCAAAATAAATGCCCTAGTTGCAAAAATATTGCAAGGAAAACTAGATAATACTTGCATTCTCTGCGCATGAAAGGGGGCGCTGCTAATTTATTCTGGGCATGTGTAAGGCTAGTAAGCAAGCTTTCATTAAACAAATGGCAAGGGAAGTCTAGAACTTCCATGGAGGCATGTACCAATGCCAAAATCGCATCTTTGCCTACACAGAAGCAACAGCTCTTCCTAACAGGTCTAGTACACACTGACAATATGGCTGCTGTGAGTGCGCCCTTTTATAGCAAGGGAGCTGGATTACTCGCTCTTTCCAATTACTGTATTGGTTTTTGTGACCCATGTGACCACGGGCAAAGAGTATGCACAGCATTGTAGATACTCTTAATGTCTGGTCGTGAAGCATTTGACCAAAAGTTTCCATTTATTTTTAATCCTGAGGATACACCTTGAATCCATGGTAATAGTGAACCTCATCCTCATCCCTAGTCTACACATGTGTAATGTAGCAGAGCCCTCGCACCATGCAGCATCACATGCATTACACTTCAATTAAAAGCAAACACAGTCAGCAGATCTGGCCCTTCTGGACAAATGACACTGTAAAGCAAAAAAATGTATGAAATTAATGAGCTGCTGCTATAAGAAACTATTACTGAAAAAAAGCAACCCAAGAAGTTCAAATATGTAATTCATAGGTTGAAGCAGCACTTAAAGGTGATATAAATAAACACAGAATAGTGATAAACAGCCCTATGAAGGGCGAGTCCAGCAAAGACTTTTAGTAATCCTAAAGAGTGTTCATATGGGATCTCGTCAAAAAGGATGACAGGCCTTCACCGCACCACGTAACAGTGCTCCCCTCAAATTTAACACTCACCAGAAGGATCTGATAACACATGGATCTTTAGCCAGCAGTGACTCCACTTCCTTGAATCCTTATTTGTAGTCACAAGGGGTTAGTGCATAATTCCCAATAGATACGATCAATCATAAAGGAATTCCACTTACAGGTTCATTGCTGGCTTATTGGCTCATAAGGAAAAAGAAACAATCCTCATAGCGTGAACCTGTTTTAAAAGTTTTATTTCCAGCAAAACAAACCCCCCTTTAAGATTTACACTTACAAACTGTTAGATATAAAAAAGCATTTCATGGTATAACCATCTGGTCTGCAGAGCACAGCACAATGCTCTCTCATCGTTCAGGAGATGTCTCGTCCACGGTGGTGCCTGGGCGGAGATCGTAGCAGCTGACAGATAGAACGAGCTGTCTGGTCGCCTAGACGCGTTTCGTCATTACGTCTTTCTCAATAGGCGTGACTAGAGGGGGCGGCCACACAACTCTTATAGTACATGTGTTTGGGTAATTTTAACCCCCCTCATACACACAATGCACAGCTCCACTTCGTTTAACACTGCAGGACGCTATCTATAAATCATGTATCACATTGCATCACGTATACTAAAAGACTGCATCTAATATTATTAAATGCATATATAAAAACCATTATAAAACAATAATAAAATATTACAAAAGCATTAAATTAGGTTGATTATATAATTGCAATGGGTTCATTGATCCATTAATCACCTCATGTATCTCTCATGATAGAACAAAGACCCTGTTTTAAAAGACAGTCAAAGCATCACATTGCAAGGCACAGTCGGACCCTCTAATAAACAGTATTATGTGTGTTATCAACATAATACATCATCTTATTACTACTGCGCTTATATAACGTATATGTTAAGTGTCTGATTAGACTTTCATACTGACAATACATAGTATACACTTCTACTGATAATCATTAAGGTGAAAAAATGTGGAAAATTATGCAATTGTCATTCACCCCAAATAATGTATAAACAATATAGCAGACTGTCACGTATCTGAAGTTATTTATCTCTACACTACTCAATTGCCAAAAGAACAGTTAATGGGTATACATTCACCATAAACCTAAAATTATCTGTGTGTCCAGACTAGGACGGGAACTCTTTTAACGCCAATAATTGTGGCCATATGCACTCATGCACATTTTAGCAAAATGCTGTCATTATTTCTCAAGGGTTAATGTATTCATTAACGTAATAGCGCTATATGGATTTTTATGCCCAAACGGCATAGAAAGCATATATATAGAAAAAGTTTTATTTTATTATATGTGGAAATTGTTTTTAACACCATACCATTCAAACCACATAGTGGGGGTTATTTCCAAAAGGCAAATCCACTTTGCACTGAAAGTGCACTTGGAAGTGCAGTCGCTCTAAATCTAAGGGGTAGATCTGAAATTAGTGGAAGCTCTGCTGATTTTATCATCCAATCATGTGCAAGCTAAAATGCTGTTTTTTATTTTCCTTGCATGTCCCCCTCAGATCTACAGCGACTTTACTTCCAAGTGCACTTTTAGTGCAAAGTGGATTTTCCTTTAGTAAATAACCCCCAGTGTGTTAGTACAACCGAGATGATGGCGGGTCTGAACTTCCAGATCAGTAATCACTGATGATCAGCTCAGGTCCAACTCAACATTTAACCCTTTGGGCTGGAAAGTATCCACAAGATAAATCCATCTTGTTTCACTCTTGGATATCTCTCTTACCATGTTGGAGCCCCTCCAAGAGGGATTTAATTTGTCTATCCCAAAAATAAGAGACCTGAGGGGTCTCTATTGTGTTTACACCTGAAATGTAGGGAAACACTATGGTCTTTAAAACCAATCAAAATATTGTAGATGTGCTCAGAAACACGTTTAAAAAGGGTTCTTTTAGTTCACCCAATGTACATTAATCCACAAGGACATTGTAAAACTTATACGACATGGGTAGAGTTACAAGATATAAAACTTCTTTTATTGCAAACTCACATCCATTGGAAGTCGATCTAAAAGTGGTCACTCCCCTCAAATGTGTGTTTACCTGTCTAAACACTTTACATCTATGACAAGCATGAAAAGTGTTGCTATCCCAAAACATACTTTTTTGGGGGGGGTCTAACACCTTACTTACAATGCTGTCACCAAAGGATGGTGATTTCCTATAGATGAACATGGGTTCCTTAGGCAAGCGAGTGCCTTATCCATAATTAAAATACCCCAATGTCTTTCCTCCACTTCTCTAAATTGATAATGGAAATTGCTAATGAAACCCCACTCCTGTTTAGGATCCTTAATTTTTTCTTTATCCTTCAAACGCAGCTTGAGAGAATTGACCCACCTGTTGAATGGTGGACTAAATTATCTTTTGTATAACCTTTTTCAACAAACCTATTTTTCCCTTGTCAAAAAGATTTTATTGAACATACAATAGAGTATTTGACAATAGGTTAAGTACATAATATACAACAGAAGTAATGAAGCTCAGAGTTATATATGCAATACAATGTAAATTATATATTCAACTATAATTACTACTATAACAATAACGCATATTAATGGTATGGTTGATTAGAGGAATTATCTTCTGAAGTAGGAAGGAGCTTCAAAATCATAATAGGAATAGATAGAGAAGAAAGGAAGGATAGGAGGAGAAGAAACTAGGACGGGAAGAAGAGAGGTCTACAGGGTCGAGTCGAGGGCCGCCATATCTCTCAGAATCCATATACTGTAATCACTTACCCATCGGGTAAGCTACCATGGTAATAGAACTTCTTTGTTAAAATTTGATGGTAAATAATTTTTTATCCACAGATGACATACTTTTTCAAATTCTCTAAGCGTGTCAGCGTCAAGAGCTGCCATTTTGGCTTGCGTCATAGTGTTGTCCATCCTATTCACTATCTCATCCACAATCAATGAAGGGGATTTCCAGGCTCTTGCAAGTGTTTGTTTTGCTGCGATGAATATATGAACAATTAATTTAAATTGGGTGTGTGTTAGAAATTCTGGCTTTCGATTGATGAGAGCCATTGAGGAATCTGGGGTAATGGATATTCCTAACGTTTTAGATGCTATAGTAAAGATCTCATTCCAATAAATTTGAGCTTTGGGACATGACCACCAAATGTGGAAATGTGTTCCTAACTCAGCACATCCACGGTAACAATCTGATGAGTAGTTATGCACATATTTCGCTATTCTAGCCGGTAGCCTTTATAATTCGCCTCTACCGCTAATATATTAAGAGAGGCTGTTTTGGTTGTTAACCAGACTTGATTCCATTCTGTGGTTTCCAGTGTTTGTTCTAAGTCCACCTCCCATTTCTGGACATAAGCTGGTTTCACTGTTTCAGGTTTAGCTAACAATTGAACATATAAGGTCGAGATTATGCCCCTAGCATAAGGGTCGTTTTTACAATATTTTTCAAAGTTAAATTAGTTAGTGAACTGTCTGTAGTTAAAAGAGGCATAAAGACATTTTTGATCTGGAGGTACCTAAATAGTTCTGATTGCGGTATTCCATAATTATCACAGAAAGTTGGGAAAGGGATAAAGGACGAGGAATTCACAAATTTGTGCATCTGCAGCATATTACTTCTAGCCCATGCTCTGAAAGATATAGGAGATACCCATGCTGGGTTTTTGTAAAAAGATAGTAGAGGATTATCTAATGATTGCAACTGATTTCTGAATTTGTATCTGTCCCATAGGGAAACAAAATGTTTTGTGATTGGATTACGTAACCCTCTACGATCTCTCGGTGAGAGCCAAATCAGGTTTGCCATTGACAAGGGATCACATTTAGCAGCTTTGATCGATACCCATAGAGGTGATTCTTGTGGTGCATGATATTTAGTTAATGATGCTATATGTGCTGCTCTATAATAAGATGCGAAATTAGGACAACCTAGACCTCCATTTAATTTAGGGAGGTAAAGTGTGTGTTGCTGTGTACGTGGTCTATACCCCATATAAATGCCTTTTTTAATTTGCCTTTTTCTGTATAATTCTCAGGTAATAGGCAGGAATTGGAATTGGTAAGACTCTGAAAAGGTACAATAATTTGGGTAAGACTGTCATTTTTATTGTGTTGATTCTTCCAAACCATGATAAAGGAAGGTGGTTCCAAGATTTCAACATATTTGTTATACAGGGGGTCCCCTACTTATAAACATCCGACTTACAAACGACTCCTACTTACAAACGGAGGGAGACAACAGGAAGTGAGAGGAAATCCTCCCCTAGGAAGGGAAATTCACTCCTTTAAGAGTTAATATGGGAAAAAGGTGTCTCCACTGATGCTTTATCACCAGTCCATGTTTCCCTAACAACCCAAATTTTTCAAAATCCAATTGTCATTGGGACAGAAGGTGAGGTGAAATCTTCTGAACAGGGGCACAGACAGCAAAACAAATGTTACAGGGGTGATAATTCCGACTTACAAACAGATTCAACTTAAGAACAAACCTACAGTCCCTATCTTGTTTGTAACCCGGGGACCCCCTGTATTTTTTAACATTGGAGGGTAATTAGCTGAAAAAAGATCCAAGAGTGATGCAGTGAGGTGTATTCCTAGATATGGAATGGATTTATCTGCCCAGATAAAGGGGAGACCTACCTTAGCTGAACTTAATTCTAAATTTGAAAGAGATACATTTAGTGCTACACATTTCTTGGGATTAATGAAAAGGCCAGAGAAGGTAGCAAAAACAAACCTATTTTTCAAGATCTCTACTTGTTCCTGATAATCAGTGTTGAAGGTACATTTCCTCCTTACCCATGTGAACTGTCCTTTAGGGATGTTTCGTAACCATACAGGGTGATGGCCACTGTGAATAGACAAATAACAATTTCTGTCTGAAGATTTAAAATATACTTTAGTGACCAATTTATTATCCTGTCTGAAAACCGTCACATCAAAGTAATTAACCTGGTTAGAACTGGAGTGATAATCTAATTTAATATTGTTTTCATTGGTATTAAGATGGTTCATGTATTCAATCAATGATTGTTCAGAACCAGTCCTAACCAAGAACAAATCATCAATATACCTCTTGTAAAATAATAATTCAGTTCGTCTTTGGGAATAGATGAATTTGTCTTCCCACTCACTCACGAAGAGGTTGGCTAAACTGTGCGCAAATTTAGCGCCCATTGCAACCCCCCTCTTCTGAGTGTAGAAATTACCTCTATACCAAAAATAGTTGTGTGATAGACAATACTCAAGCACCATCTTTAAAAACCTTTTCTGTATGAAGGGGATGTCGTCACGCGTACTAAAAGCCCAATTCAGGGCTAAAAGAGCGTCTTCATGTTGAATAACAGTATACAGCGATGAGACATTTGCTGTAACCAAAAAAAAATCTTTATCTGGGGGTAATGTATTTGATTTAGAAGAGTAAGAAAATCTTTGGTGTCCTTAAGGTATGCCTTAGTGCTGATAACACTAGATTGAAAAAAATGATCCAAATACTGGCCCAACCTACCTGTAACTAGGCACAAGATAACATTTTTCTTTTTTTGTTAGTACCATTTTATCATACCCAAAATGTCATGTCAGTGGAAGCCCATCCCCCCCACAGTTAGAACACCTCCATAGGACACACTTAACCCCTTGATCGCCCCCATCGTGTTTAACCCCTTCCCTACCATTGTCATTTACACAGTAATCAGTGCATTTTTATAGCACTGATCGCTGAACAAATGACAATGGTCCCAAAGACCCGAAGACAGGGAACAGTAGATCCCTGTCATGTCACTAGGCAGAGCGGGGAAATGCCCTGTTCTACCTCTCCACACCGCAATCGCGGGCCACTGCCGACTCTCCAAATCATCACTGACTGTGGAAAATTTTGCTTTGAATTTGGAAATCAGGGAGAGTCTGGAGGAAGAATGGAGAGGCACAGAATCCAAGTTGTATGAGGTCCAGTGTGAAGTTTCCACAGTCAATGATGATTTGGGGAGCCGTGTCATTTTAGAAAGTTGCTCATGTAGGCCAAAGCAACAGGTTCTGTATGAGGTCCAGTGTGAAGTTTCCACAGTCAATGATGATTTAGGGAGCCATGTCATCTGCTGGTGTTGGTCTACTGTGTTTTATCAAGTTCAAAGTCAACGCAGCCCTCTACCATAAAATTCTAAAGCATTTCATGCTTCCTTCTGCTGACCAGCTTTATGGAGATGCATTGCTGATTTAATTTTCCAGCAGGACTTGGCGCCTGCCCACACTGCCAAAAGTACCAATACGTGGTTTACTGATCATGGTATCACTGTGCTTGATTGGCCAGCAAACTCACCTGACCTAAACCCCATAGAGAATTTGTGGGGTATTGTCAAGAGGAAGATGAGAGACACCAGACCCAACAATGCAGACGAGCTGAAGGCTGCTATCGAAGCAACCTGGGCTTCTATAACACCTCAGCAGTGCCACAGACTGATGCAGTAATTCATGCGAAAGGAGCCCTGACCAAGTATTGGTATAGCGCATACTATACTGTACTTTGACATACTTTTCAGTAAGCCAACTTTTCTGTAATAAAAATCCTTTTTTCTATTGGTCTTATGTAATATTAAAATTTTTGAGGCTTCTGACTTCTGGGTTTTCACTAGCTGTAAGCTATATTCATCAAAATGAAAAGAAAGAATTGCTTGAAATATATCCCTCTGTGTGTAACGCATCTATATAAAATATATGAGTTTCACTTTTTGAATGGAATTACTGAAATAAATAAACTTTTTGATGATATTCTAATTTTATGAGATGCACCTGTAAGGCTTGCTCACTGTGGTGCAAAACTTTGTTATTTCCATCCAATGTCTGTGAAAGATACTTCAGAACTTATCCAAAAAAATCTCTATTCTTGTTCCGAGTGCACTAAATGTGGCTTCATCATACAGACTGGCTCCCCAAGCTGTTGTTGACAAAATAAAGAATCAATGTAAATGTAATTTTTTTTCTTTATATGTCAGTTTAGCTGCAGCAGGTTCTGTACATGGTACAGATGGGCCACTTTACAGGCAGACTAAGGGGATCCCCAGGCACTATATTTAAGGGAATTTTTCATTTTTATTGTTTAACTTTAATCATCATTAAAATCACTGCTCATTTTTTTGCATTGATACCCCCCCCCCAGGGCAGTACCCGGGCCCCCATACCCCTTTTATGGCCAATAAGTATAAGCCTTAAAAATGGGGACTTTTGATTTTTCAAGTTCTGGTCCCATAGACTTTAATAGGGTTCTGGTCAGAACATTCTGATATAGAACAGAACCTGGGGGTTTTCTGTCCATCAATAATGCAGAGCTACACCAGATTTTGCACTCTCTAGTTTTAGTAAATAAACCCCGGTGTTTTTATTTCTGCCTGGAGTTCAGACACAAAGTGAACCTGTACCTTTCTCATGCAGGGCTAAGCAATTGTTCCATCCCCTTTGTCTGCTCCTCACAGCATCCCAATATGTCCCCTGCCCAGTCCTCCAATCAACAGCACTTACTGTTGATTGGGGGACTGGGCAGGAGGTGTGTCAGATCACTGGGGAGCCAGACTGCTGCACACTGTGTTGAGCAGAGGTCTGGCTCTCTAGCATGCTCTCGCGCAGGATATTAACCCTTGTTATAGCAAATACAAATAGTACAGTTAAAATAGCCCACAACTATGACTGTTTATGCAGCTTGACTGCATTCCCATACTAATACAGGAATTCTCAAATGGGCTTTAACAGAACCTGTTGCTTTGGCCTACATGAGCAACGTTCTAAAACACAGGACTGTCCCTGTAAATCTGGGCAAATGACAGCTGTGATTAAGACTGGATTCAATGGTGAATGGGAACTTTTTATATTAGTCAGCAGAGAAAAACACATGTTTTCCCATTATATTATTCTTTCTCTGTAAAGATATAGATAAACAGATATTTGCCTTAAAGTTACTTCTACTGTTTGCTTATCTTCCCAGACAAGTTTGCTTATGACTTTATCTTTAAACAATGGCGTCAGAGATTGTAGTTTTAGGAAAATCTTGCTGTTCCTCCATTCACTGGGCTAGAGCTTGTCCTTTTCATACAGTATTAGAATGTACGTCAAAGTTTTGCATAACATGAATTGAATTCTATTTCTAGCCCAAGACATTACTGTTCTGTGAAATGTATACATTTAAATAAATATCTATATCCATATACAGCGAGTAAAATAACTATTGAACGCGTCACCATTTTTCTAGGTAAATATATTTCTAAAGGTGCTATTGACATTACATTTTCACCACGTGTCAGTAACAACCCTTGCAATCCATACAACAAATAAGTTCAGAAATTAGGTTATGTGTAATAACATTGAATAACACAGGCAAAAAGTATTGAACACTCTAATTGAAATTTATTTAATACTTTTTACAAAATCCTTGTTGGTAATTACATCTTCAAGACGCCTCCAGTATGGAGAAACTAGTCGCAACTCGCATGCATTGCTCATGTGTGATTTTGGCCCATTCTTCCACACAGTCTTCAAATCTTGAAGGTTCCATGTGCCTCCTCTATGAACTCGGACCTTTAGTTCTTTTCATAGATTTTTCAATTGGATTCAAGTTAGGTGGTTGGTTGAGCCATTCTAGCAGCTTTATTTTTCTTTCTTTGAAACCAATTGAGAGTTACCTTGGCTTTGTGTTTGGGATCATTGTTATCCTGAAATATCCACCCTCGTTTCATCAACATCATCCTGGTAGATGGCAGCAGATTTTTATCAAGAATGTCTTGGTACATTTTTCCATTCATCCTCTCTTCAATGACATGAAGTTTGCCAGTATTGTATGCTGAAAAACAGCCTGGCACTATGATGTTCCCACCTCCAAGCTTCACTGTTGGTATGGTGTTTTTGGGGTGATGTGCAGTGCCATTTGACCTCCAAACATGGTGTGTATTATGACATCCAACTAACTCCTTCAGAGTGGTCATATGTCTCTCATAGGCTTCCTTCACCAGTTTTATCCTTGCACTCATGTATAAAAGACAGCCCTATAGATTGTTCTATGCAGATTTAGAGCTTTTCCACATCCTTATTACTGTCACATACCTATGGGAGATTGAAATTAGGAGGTTGGCCTCTCTTGTATCTCCAGCCAAGGCCCTATTGAGATTGAAACAGATTTCAAGTTCTGGTGGAAATTGATAGCAGATCCTGGAGCTGGGGATGTAGACCTGGAAGATCTGGCAGAATATCAGAGCCGGTGTTCTGTCAAGAAATGTCCGCCTATCGAAAAGTGTCCGGGCATCGCTTGTGCAATACGGAGGACAAGGAGATTCAGAAAATCTCAGAAGATGAACGGCGTCTGCGCTGTGAGTCCAGGTGCAAGCCCCACCATCCAAGTGGACATAGGGCTGCACAAAGTTAGAGGGCCCCTCGCGGGCTCGCTTCGCTCGCCACGCTTCGGGCACGGCCTCGCTGCGCTCAGCTCTTTTTTATTCTAACTCTATGTCCACTTGGATGGTGGGGCTTGAACCTGGACTCACGGCGCAGGCACCGTTCATCTTCGGATATTTTCGGAATCTGCCAGTCATCCATACTGTGCATGCAGTATGCGATGGGGGACACTAGCTGACAGGACACCGGATCAGCAGGATGAACTAGCCGTGGTGAAAAAAAGGAACTCGGAATGCATTGCAGGTTCAGGAGGGGGACTTGTCAGAGCTCCCAGTGAGCCTTCAGCAGGAACATACAGCGGTGGCTAAAGCAGATGCTGGAGACATCTAGGGCAGAGCCCAATCGGAGGCAAAAGCATGGTCACAGGGATAGGTGAGGTCAGCAGCAGGTGGGCAGGGGGGTACAGAAGCATAAACAGGATCAGAGTCATGAACAGAGTCAAGGTCAGGAACGGTTGAGCAGAATTCAAGATCATAAGATCAGGCCAGAGGCAAGCTGGGTCAGTAATGGGAGTCATACACAGGACACAAACAGGGCACAGGATACTGCTGAAGACCAATCAGCACTGATATTGGAACAAGGGATCCTCTTAAAGCGGTTCTGCACCCATTACATGAACTAAGTCTCTATGGCTTACTTATCATGTAAGATGACAGAATTGATGGTTCAATTCTGCATCTTTTAAGCTTACCTGTCATGACGTCTTCATCTGTTTTCTTCTCCTTGCGGGGGTGGGTGGGCTCTCAGCGGGGATCGGCGTCATTTCCTCATTTCGCTGTGTCTCTTGGGATCTCGTGTAATCGATCCCAGGAGACATTGCGAGGGTTCCGATGCGAAATCTCGCGTTATTTGCATGGCGTGACGTCATTACGCCGGCCACGTTTGGAGAGCTTCAGACTCGTTGTTATGGTTACCGTCTTGATTATACGCCGCTCGTAGCTATGAAGCTACTGAGCATGCGCGTGAACCGGCAATGCATGCTGGTACGCGTAAACAAAGTGAACCAGGAAGTCTGCTTGTGGGTTTCAAATGCCCACAAGCAAAATAAAATTGATCAGGAGATCGTTTTATAAATCATCTTTAGACATGAAAACGGACAGAGAAAAGGTGCAGCTGTCTAATCAATACAATGCAGATAGATAGACCTAAAACATTTTTTTTAATTTGGGAGTGCAGAACCGCTTTAAATAGGCCACCTGCTCGTGTGTGATCTCTGTTGTTGCAATACCATGCTTATGATGTCTTTGAGCCAGCCTGCTCACAGGAATTCCCTGACACATACTTTGGAGACCCGACTATTCATTTCAACAAAACATCTTCCCAAAAATTAGATGTGCATTTAACACATTAGAGGCATGTTATTTACCTGTACAACCCTCCTTTGTATACACGTTTAAAAGCCCTGAGACTTCTGCTGGGCACTTCCATATTGGATGTGATTTCAGCAGCCCCATAGCTGTTATTATAGAGACACTATAGTATTCCCCTTTGCTCCTCCCCTGGAAACTGCGTGAAAGAGAGGGGCAGAGGAGCTGGGCCAGCAGAGACAGTAATTTGGCACTCTCAGAAAAAGAGAGGGCTATGACAGCCAAGGAACACATTTTCTTGCAAGTTTAAAGGCACATAAAAATGTAATAAAAAAATGATGCTGAACTAAACTAACCTAAAGAGGGACAAAAAAGGGTGGTTATAGTCAGAGTTTTGTAGTACAGCAGGCAGTGCTGACAACACTGCTTTGGATTTCGGAGCAGCCCAAACAGTAAATCAGGCGCTCACTAGATTTATGTTTTTTTTGTTTTTTTTTTAGCATTTTAAGAAATAAAACATGGGGCAATGTGCATCTATTTGGGGTGATTTATTTTTTTGTCCTGAGATACATTTTGATAAAGGTTTTATTAGCTATCTGCAGAACTTAGCTGGTGGATCAGTTTAATGCTTTTGATCCTACATCTGTAACTGGTGTTACAGCAGTGTACCCAGGCATGCAAAATCAGATCTAAAGATATGGTCATTGTTCTATAAAATTTATTAACTAAATTTAACAAAAATAAATAAATATGGCAAAAGAACCTTATTCTCTTCTGTATAATACATTATCTGATTTGGAGAGACAAACCAAGTTTGCCTCCTACCTTATCTATTAGGTGCACTACTGGTATTACACCCTGTACAAATACTAAACTTTTTGGAATCTTTCCAGATTCACGTTTTTTTAGCTGAGAAGTTTGTTTGCCAGTTAATGAGTAAAACTTTCACCTAAAACAAGTTTGTCTATTGTAACAAATGCCAATGAACTAGATTTGTTATCTTTATTAAAGAGGAGGTCCACCCGATTTTTTTTTTTTTTAAAGTCAGCAGCTACAAATACTGCAGCTGCTGACTTTTAATAAATGGACACTTACCTGTTCCAGGTTCCAGCGATGTCGACAGAAGATGACGAGCGATCGCTCGTCTCTCGGCGGCCCCGCTGCCATCCTCTGTCAGGGAATCAGGAAGTGAAGCTTGCGATTTCACTGCCCGGTTCCCTACTGCGCATGCGCGAGTCGTGCTACGCGTTTTTATTGGTCCCCGTTGTGTCCTGGGAACTGTGTGTTTCCCAAGACACAACGGGAACCCTTGGATATGGGCGGGCATCCTCGGATAGGGGCGGGGCAACTAGCACACTGCTGTCTTCACAGGAAACTGGCTACACGTGGCAGTCCCCCCCCCCCCCCTGTGTTAGTCCCCACAGTGTTGCACCACTCACTCTATGCTCTGTTGCTTCTGTGCCTCCAGGAAAGCCTCCTCCCGTTGTGTCTTTGGCAAGATCCTTCCAGCACCCAAGCCCTGGCCAGGTCACCCCCCCAGACTAGTGGGCACCCCTCAGGGCCATGGCAGCCTCCTCAACACTGCATCTCCATCTTCCAACTGACTGCCCCTACTGGCATGGCTCATGACTATTTATGGGGTTGTCCCAGCCCCCTGCTGACCCACCTCCAGGATTGGCTGAGGCCCCACAAATATTCATGATAGCCCCTCTTAACCCCCACCCTATAGTTCTAGAAGATTTTCCAACCTTCCAGACCAGGGGGAGGTACCAGAGTGAGCTGCCAAGATGAGCCATCCCGTCCTGGCCTATAATAACCCCCAACCCAATTCCATGACCACCAATATGCTTTCCCCCTACACTTACTTCTAGAACACACTAGTGCAACACTCACCCCCCCCCCCCCCCAAAAAAACAGCCATGTCCCCATCAGCTGGGAAAAACAACTCCTTCGCCCAGGAGCAAAAATAAAGGGCATCTCATAGGAAATAGAGGAAGGGGAGAAGGGGAACAACTTGGAAGGGGATTTTTACAAATAAATAACAAGTATCAAAAATATAAATTTTTTGTTTTCTGAAAAACCATATACATGTGTACATCCTGACTACAGGTTCATGTAGCTAGCATTGTAAACAGATAGGCAGATAATAAAGCATATACTTTAGCTGGAACACCTCCCCTTAAAGGGAAGCCCTCCCAGCAAACTATAAGAAATCCGAAGTCCTTCACAGTCGTCAATAAAGATACCATCAAAACAGAGGAAAATAAATCCTAACACTAACTTCTATCCTTCTGTAAATACTGCTAGCAGGGGGGTTATGATCCTGCTGGCAGAAAAAAAACTGATGTACACAGGAAAAGTTCCTTGAAGGAGGAGCCCCTCCATCTAAGTAAAGTAACTTGATGTGGATATGTCACAGATGTCACATCGTTATACACGATAGTACAACACCACAATGCATGTTCAGCTACCAAATGGCTATTGAGGAATTACAGTAATTATATATGTAAACAAAGAAAATACCTCATCAAATGTCTGGATTTTTGCCTCAAGTATAATTACTTTTGGCACAACCAGACTTACTACAAACAGGCCATAGGCATTGCCATGGGTGCCAAATTTGCCCCGGGAGTGGCAAATGCATTCATGGCCCAATGGGAAGAAGAAACAATATATAAAGATACCCCAGCAGAACTCACTTTGTATAAAAGATACATCGACGATGTAATTATCGTGTGGAACGGAGACAGAAATGCATTAGAATTATTTCTCACACAACTAAACGAAAATGAAAATAATATTAAACTGGTATGGAAAATTGATGAAAAAGAGGTGGATTTTTTGGATCTGAAAATCAGTCTGGAAGGTAATAAAATAGTAACTAAAACGTTCTTCAAAAATGTAGACACCAATAGCTACCTCTCCCTTAATAGTTGCCACCATAAACCATGGTTATACAACATACCAAAGGGGCAACTAATAAGATTGAAACGCAATTGCACGAAAGAAGAAGACTATCAAATCCAGGCAAAACAAATAGGAGAAAGATTTAAAACAAAAGGATACGACGAACAATGGATAGAGAAACAAATACAGGATGTAAGTAAAATGGACAGAACAACTATGCTTCAGAATAAACCAAAAAAAAGTTACCAAAATGAGGCACCCTGTCTGATCCTGGACTACAATATACAGCATAAAGATGTAGCCAAGCTAATAGAGAGGCATTGGCATATCCTGAAGAGGGATAAGGATTTAAAAACTATACTACCACAGAAACCAAATATAATTTATACTAGAGCCCCCACTATTAGGGACCTAGTAGTAAAATCGGTAGTAGAACCGCCACCAAAACCAACCTTTACATTTTTCTCAGGGAAGGGATTCTATCCTTGCCGCAGCTGTTATGCCTGTAGACATACACAAAAACCCCAAAAGAAGAGAATGGATTTTACAACCACCAATACGGGACAAACCCATAAAATAAGAGACTTTATAGGATGTAATACAGAGGGAGTTGTGTATGTACTACAATGCAGTTGCAACCTTCAATATGTGGGAAGAACAAAAAGGGCACTTAAAGTAAGAATAGAGGAACATGTGCGAAATATCAGACGCGGGTTCCCTAAACATAACGTGTCAAAGCACTTTGCTTTAAAACATAACAAAGACCCATCTTCCCTGCAATTCTGGGGAATAGAGAAATACAACAAAGCATGGAGAGGCAGTCACAAAATACGAACAATCAGCCAAAAAGAATCGAGATGGATTCACACCATGCGTACTCTCACCCCTGGAGGACTCAATGTCGAGTTCGATCTGAACTGTTTTTTAAGTAACTTCTGAACAACTCTGGAATAAGTATTCTGAAAGAAGGAGCTAGTATTCATATGCCCACACGAATACACACAAGAAGTCAGTGGATGAAATAATATCCTAAAAACATGCCTCCATATAAACCCACTTCAGCACTTATATTTTACCCATTTTATTGTACGATCCATCATAACATTCCATATATACATATAGCCTAGAGAGGCCGATCTATGTTTTGTGTATGCTGCACTATATACATTGATCAAATATGATGGACTGTTTTTATATGTATCATATTTTTAATTGAAGGTACCTCAAGGCTTTCTCTCACTCTAACATCCTAGATAGTATATTTAGTTATTATTCTACAGATGTGCTAGTAGAATACTACACATTTTTTATGTATCATAGATTTTATTAATATTTTTAATTATTTATATATTGTTACTGTACCATAACTTTGGCATTTGTAATATCCCCACCATGTCCGATGACATGGCAATATTATTATTATCCAAGTATTGGTTATAAATAGATCCTTTACATGTAGGATATTACCCAGTACAGAATGACCAACCCAATTTTAGGAATATCAGCATTTACTGGGACTAAATAGAACATTTACATATAGGAAATTATCCATTTTAAATACTATTAACCTATCTATAACCATTATTGTCTTTAAGGTCTATTTATGGATATTTAATAAGCACACCACCATTAGGAGTAACCTATATGCAATTTAGACGTGTATTATTATATACATGTGGCCTTTATTAACATATATACTTTACCCAGGTGGGGACAGTATAATATGACCATTACACCCCCAAGTCCCGGGACGTAATAACATTACACCACAATATTCCCGGTAGGTAATTTTAACCATCAATTTATTTATAAGATAATGGCCACTATAATGGTGGAACGCAGAGGTGGAACGCATTGTTGAAAACATACTCGTTTTAACAATCCACAAATCTACAGGATAATGGCTGCCATAACGGTGGAACGCAGAGGTGGAACGCATCGTTAAAAAACATATCCGCCCTAATAACTAAACCACCGGTAAAATGGCCGCCGCCTAGTAGATACCTGACCACAACCAAGATGGCCGAATACCAACTTCCGGTTATACGCAATATAAACTAAGCCCAATTAGCCAATCCGGTTCCCCAGATGAAGACACGTGACGTGTCGTAACGCGTAGGGAGTGGCCGCAGGCAGAGGAGACGTGAGACGTGAGAAGGCGCTGAGAACGCCTAGGAGTGATTCATTTCTTTATATGTCTATGCCGTTTTTTGCTTTTAAAAACTTGATTTTAATGTAAGAGTCCACCCATTGTACCTTAATAAACTTGCCCATACTTAACTAAGATACTACACTAGTGGAGGCTTCCCTTTCTTGTTTCTTTGCCCTTTGTCTTGTCCGGACACTGAGCACTGCAGGAATCAAGATTTTAAACGCTCTTAAAGGAGAAGTTTTTTACTCTTACCAGTTTTATGCTGAACAACTTGTATCCACAATCCATGGGGCTACAGGATATGCCCGAAAAGCTACAATCTTTCAGATTTGAGGTGAGAGTTTTGAGAGACTAGTGATTGGATTGAATTTTATGAAAATCAGGACCAAGTACCCGCTGCAGAAAACATACAGGATTTAATATTCATATCATGCAGTTAATGCTGATAACCTGAATGAATGGAATATTTAATTACTGCCTAACTAAAGCGAATACGGTACCTGACTAAATACACCATCAGGACCGGATGCATTAACTTGGACACTGCTCATTCATATATATTTTATCCAACCTGGGACTATATATATTTATTGCTTATTTTGTTTGATACTTTTTTTCCATCAGCATTTGATAACCATTCACCTATTATTGATTACTCATCCATTAATTGATGCTTCCTATTAAGTATTTAATGGCACAGCACTTTAATTGCATAGCACTTGAATGCACTGTGATTGTCTTAATTTATTTGATTGTTTGAATTTATCTATATCTGTATCTCACAGCACTTTATATGGTACCTAATGGTTTTGCACATATGCACCCGTCACTTTATGTACTACTGTATGTAGACATTGATGTTTATTAGTACTTAACATTTATTTCATTTCACCAGTAGTAGTGGTATTACTATTGGAGTATTCCTTATTGCACTTTTATTTTAGCTATATATTGCGCGAAATTCCTTTATATATAAAGTAACTTGATGCTAGGCCTCACCCAAAGTTCTTCTCTTGAAACAGGACATCCCCTGCTGGAGATAAAACAGGGTGTTGGGCTGGCCTAGTCCATAAAAAGAAGTAAACAGAGGCAGCAGTCTTCTAATTGCTGTCCATTTCTTTAACTCTCAGGCTAACAGGTCACTTCAGTCCCTTCACAAATAAAGATGAGGATTTGGGAGTCTTTTGATGCTGCCATCAGCTCCCCACATAGCAGCAGAGTGGCTTCTGGTGGGCCATCCGGTCTTGACAACTACCACCCTGTCTTTATAAATGGCACTTCCCAGCTGCCATTCCTGTTGAATTTCCTGGAACCAGTTCCAAGCTTGTTTGTTATGGGGTCCTCGCAGGGGCTTGGGAAAATGCATGAAGTCCTAGACCATAACTTCCTCCCATTTGGCCCGGGAAACCTTCAATAGTGTCCATAATGTCCTGGAGGACATAAGGGTAGTACAACCCCCACTCGAGTGCCATCCTCCACTGAACTTCTCTCTGAAACCTAGAGAATCTCGGCAGGTCCCGTGGCTTGCCTTTCCCAGGGAAGACACAGGCCATGGGTGACCTCACTACCCACTGCCTGTATTCAGCACTTCTGGTCTGGGTCATGAATGGTTGGTTCTGGAACTGCTGCCAGACACAGAAAGGGGTCTGCAGGATTCCTTCGGCCCTTTCAGCTGACCCTGGCATCTCCAACACTTCTGGAATGGGAAGACGCGCCTGCTTCCTGTGACAATTCAGATCCCCACTTTTTAAGGATTTTGTGGAAGACCTATGCAGTGCTCCTTCACTGGGCAGGAGATCCACACTGTGCCCCATTGATCCTGAGCTGTCTTTGAGTTGGTATCACTTCCTGGTAGCCAGAAACGGTCTGAGAGAGGTTCCATCCATTTCCAGAAGAATCTAGGACCGGGTTAAGCTGCATCCCTGGCTGGGGTTAAGGCCATCTGCGTATAGGGGTCCCCTGTAATAAGGGACCACCTGGCTCTGGTAAGCAGGCAGCGTGTCTCTTTGGTGGCGGTTCATTTCATCCTTCAGTATGCTGTGAAGTCACTGTTTATACTTTGGAATAGAAGAGTTTGGAGTTCCTTCCCCAATATACTTTTCTTCTATCTTGGGACATTATTTGTTGTGGACTTTTCACTCATTATATGCCTTTTAGGTGCACTTTTTTAATTTTTGGGTCTACCAAAATCTAGTACCACACATGTGACAAACTAGATGTGGTATTTTATGCACATTTATTTGTTTATGGTGTTCAATGTATGAATATTTGTGTAACACAGATACCTATTCTGTATATTAGAATATTTATTCATATACACATTGGTGTAATATCACGTTATATCATCAATAATTCTTCACGATTTTTTACTTGATATTTTTGTTGTGTACAATTTATATTCAATTTACAAGTAACACTTTAGCTCACCGTAGCGCAGCTCCCTTTTCATTTTATTGTTTGATGTAGTATAACATTTTGAGCAGCAGCCTTACTTTCCACGAATAGCGCAATTTTTTTCACTTTTTTTCAATGTTTTAACTTACTAAAGACCAATAGAGCAACATTTGAATACACAGAATTATTCTATTGTTCATCATTTAAGTGATCAAAAAGTATTGTCTTGGGCGGATTATTTTGACTTCCTCTGAACCAAAACCTCATGAACTTATAATACATCAGTCTTCTTTTTCCACCATATATATAACCATATCATTTGTATGTAATTGGGGTATCATTAAAAAGAGTCTCTCAAATCTTTTACCCTGCAGGAACCCACAAAAACTCATGGGAAACCCTTCTAAAATCAATTTATTGGTTGTCAGATAAAAAAGATTAGTGGTGTCATGCTACTGGCTCTGGTGATGGACATGGAAATATAAAGCCACCATCACAAGAGAGGTCAATTAGCCATAGCTCAAGAAACCCGGGGAGGAACCCAATGGTTCCAAGGAACCCTGATTGAGAATGATAGATTTAAACTCATGGCACCTGCACCTGAACAGTAATAACCAGGGAAGCAATGTTATTACGCTGCAAAATGTAAGTAATTAATCACATTGACTTCCAGTGCAGGTCGAAAAGTAAAGCTGTTACTGTATTAGCAGCAAAAAAACAAATACAAATTGTGCAAGGCTCATTCAGATCATTTGGGATTGTCTGAGATGTATAGCATTTAGCAAGGTAGGAAGCCACAATCACTTATTTTACATTATAATGTACTGTATACATAGGTGTGCGCAGCCAATTGTATTAGGGCGTGCACCACAAAGCTCAGACACACATGCGGGTGTGTAAATATATACAGTGGTGTGAAAAAGTGTTTGCCCCCTTCCTCATTTCCTGTTCCTTTGCATGTTTGTCCCACTTAAGTGTTTCGGAACATCAAACCAATTTAAACAATAGTCAAGGACAACACAAGTAAACACAAAATGCAATTTGTAAATGAAGGTGTTTATTATTAAAGGTGAAAAAAAATCCAAACCATCATGGCCCTGTGTGAAAAAGTGATTGCCCCCTAAACCTAATAACTGGTTGGGCCACCCTTAGCAGCAACAACTGCAACCAAGCGTTTGCGATAACGTGCAATGAGGCTTTTACAGCGTCCTGGAGGAATTTTGGCCCACTCATCTTTGCAGAATTGTCCTAATTCAGTTACATTAGAGGGTTTTCGAGCATGAACGGCCTTTTTAAGGTCATACCACAACATCTCAATAGGATTCAGGTCAGGACTTTGGCTAGGCCACTCCAAAGTCTTCATTTTGTTTTTCTTCAGCCATTCGGTGGTGGACTTGCTGGTGTGTTTAGGATCATTGTCCTGCTGCAGAACCCAAGTTCGTTTCAGCTTGAGTACACGAACAGATGGTCGGACATTCTCCTTCAGGATCTCTTGGTAGACAGCAGAATTCATAGTTCCTTTTATCACGGCAAGTCTTCCAGGTCCTGAAGCAGCAAAACAGCCCCAGACCATCACACTACCACCACCATATTTTACTGTTGGTATAATGTTCTTTTTCTGAAATGCAGTGTTCCTTCTACGCCAGATATACTTGGACACACACCTTCCAAAGAGTTCCACTTTTGTCTCATCGGTCCACAGAATGTTGTCCCAAAAGTCTTGGGGATCATCAAGATGTGTTGTGGAGAAATTGAGACGAGCTTTGATGTTCTTTTTGCTTAGCAGTGGTTTTCTCCTTGGAACTCTGCCATGCAGGCCATTTTTGCCCAGTCTTTTCCTGATGGTGGAGGCATGAACGCTGACCTTAACTGAGGCAAGTGAGGCCTGCAGTTCCTTGGACATTGTTGTGGGGTCTTTTGTGACCTCTTGGATGAGTCGTCGCTGCGCTCTTGGGGTAATTTTGGGCGGCCGGCCACTCCTGGGAAGGTTCACCACTGTTCCATGTCTTCGCCATTTGTGGATAATGGCTCTCACTGTGGTTCGCTGGATTCCCAAAGCTTTGGAAATGGCTTTATAACCCTTTCCAGACTGATAGATCTCAATAACTTTCTTTCTCAATTGTTCCTGAATTTCTTTGGGTCTCGGCATGATGTGTAGCTTTTAAGGATCTTCTGGTGGACCTTACTGTGTCAAGCAGCTCCTATTTAAGTGATGCCTTGATTGTGAACAGGTGTGGCAATAATCAGGCCTGGGTGTGGCTAGAGAAATTGAACTCAGGTGTGGACAACCACAGTTATAGTATGTTTTAACAAGGGGGGCAATCACTTTTTCACACAGGGCCATGATGGTTTGGATTTTTTTTCACCTTTAATAATAAACACCTTCATTTACAAATTGCATTTTGTGTTTACTTGTGTTGTCCTTGACTATTGTTTAAATTGGTTTGATGTTCCGAAACACTTAAGTGTGACAAACATGCAAAGGAACAGGAAATGAGGAAGGGGGCAAACACTTTTTCACACCACTGTATATAGGGCAGCAAAGCAGTGGATTGTGTCAGTAGGGCGGAGAATGGTGTCAGCAGTTTATTTTTACATTTTTTTTTATTATTCTTTCTTTTTTTTTTGGTACAATTTTTTTTTTGGAGCGCTATTGAGGGGCTTTGGTGAAATATTAGGGGTCCAAACAGACCCCTGATGTCTCACTTTAGAGACCGAGAAAGGGGACTGAGGACAGAGATTCCCCAGTCCCTTTCTCTGCCGCCAAGCAGCAGGGGGAATCTGCGCAGCACAGGGTGTGCCCTACAGTATCTCACAAAAGTGAGTACACCCCTCACATTTTTGTAAATATTTTATTATATCTTTTCATGTGACAACACTGAAGAAATGACACTTTGCTA